>LQNS02278143.1:33483627-33497164 GCA_001587735.2 Parhyale hawaiensis | reverse complement strand
AGCATCAGGATGCACGTAGGTGTTTCACAGAGAAGCATCAGGATGCACGTAGGTGTTTCACAGAGAAGCATCAGGATGCACGTAGGTGTTTCACAGAGAAGCATCAGGATGCACGTACGAGTTTCACAGAGAAGCATCAGGATGCACATAGGTGTTTCACAGAGGTGTTTCACAGCTGTTTCATGGCGTAGATTGGTTGGTCATCGCAGCAGACTCATTTCGAAAAAAAATAATAAATACTTAAATAAATGAAAAAAGCTTCGTAGTTTTCTTACACGCGCGAATCGGGACGCAGTTTCATACTAACACGCATATCGCTGTTGTAATTAAAAGTTTTGTCTCTCCAGCTGCATCAATTTTACCCGTTTTTTATGCATCTTGGTGCATCATTGGCTTTGTCACAAACCGAAACACACAAGTGCACCATCGACGTGCCAAGTGCATCATGAGACCCTACAGTATACGCATCATCATGATGCAATTTAGACAACTTTACTATTATATATATATATATATATATATATATATATATATATATATATATATGGCGATAATCATCATTCATTATCTCGCATACACTGGATAAACCTGACGTAGATTTCATTATGCCTTATTATTCTAAAATTGTGACGATCTGTCACTGGTAGCGTGCAAAACTAAACGTGAAGTCCGTGCTGCGGAGGAATGAAAAAATCTCTCTCTGGCTGGCTTTGATTCTCGTATTCTCACAGCGCTGACTTCTCCTTTCCTTCAATATTTGAACTTCGAAATTTTACAATTAAAGCAAAAGGAATACCTCGTTAGGTGTCGTTACTATATGCAAGATAATACATGGGTATTTCTATAATTACACAGGAGTTACTTAAAGTTCATCATAAGATGCAGTTAGCATATTTATGATGCACTTGTATGTTTCGGTTTTGGGACAAAAATGCATGTAATTTTGATGCATTCATGAGCATCAAGAGCCGCCAAAATTTCTCTCAGTAAAGAGACAGCTCTGTGATCCAACAAAGCTGATGTTCTCAAAATGTTCGCTGCTGCACAGTTCTATTGTATAGGGCAGCAGCTCCAGCGTAAAAAATTCGTAAAGTGCAAGAACTTTGGTCCCTATAGGGCAGTGCTCCTCAGCATTTTCTGCGTTATATACGCAGCCCTAGGAATCATATAAGATATTCTCACCCCTGTGAAGTTAACAACTTATATGATGATAAAGAGTGAAATTCATATTAGAATTTGCTTAATAAAATAATTTAGATTAATTTGCAAATGAACTACATAATCCAAGATTTGCGCCTTTAAAAAGTCATCTCACGACACCAGGGGCTCCAGGCGCCATGCTCTGGGAACCCCTTACTTTCAGTAAGGATTTGCGAGGTGGCAAACCCACCCTCAGCTTATGTTTGATGCAATGCACAGCAGTGCAGCATGTGTCGTAGTAATAGTAGGGCGGTAATTTGAGACTAGACCGCTAGTTGTACAAGGACTACAAGTCCACTAACGTTTCAGGTTTCCACCGTATACCTTCTTAATTCCCCGGCTTTTCCGGCAACGGTTTTGACTTCGGTCGTCACAGTTTTCCTGAATATCATCTGTTTTTGACTTTCTTAACCTTTCCTAATTCTTGAAACGCGCCTCGTCTAACACAATTTTAATCTAACGCACCTCACCTAACCATAACATACATAACCTAACACACCTAACGGTCTACGGCAGAATCATGGTCGAAATAGCGGCTGCTGTAAGTTGCGTAGTATTTCCCTGGAGAAAATATATGGCGGCACTCTAGCTGTTGTCCCTCCCATTGTCTATGTATTGTGTTGGTCAGAAGCTCGTACCATTTCATCATAAAAGTGAAACAAAATTGTAAAAATATCGATGTGGCAGCACCTCGCGTTTAAGTGTTAAAATTTCAAACGATTGTGCGTAATTAACTTAACGAGTGATTGAGATCAGCTGCTGCTGCTGTGCCCTGCAGACTGCAGTCTCATGTGGGCACAGCAATTGGTGGCAGCACGTGCAGTGCAGTGCAGCAGTGCGTGGACTGCAGCATGATGCGTGCAGGCGCGCATATACAGTACACGTGTTTATAATTTCTAGTAACACGCAGCAGTGAGTGGTCTGCAGCATGCTGCTTGCTACAGGACATATATGACCGCTGCCTGTAGGACGCGTTATGTATGCCTGACAGAAGTACACACTGTGTACTGTCCGGCAGCTAGTGCAGCAACAAAAAGGTATTACACATAACACTGCCATACGATGTGTGCTGCTAAATTCATAAGTTCATTACCGTCCTGGAAGAGTGCAGCTGTCAATTCACGACTACCATTGGGCAAGTAAGTGTCAGTGAGGCTCCAGCACAAGCACATTGCAACCAATGCAGAGTTAAATCCTCAGAAATACACGTGAAGTGAAACCCGTCTACGCTGTTCAGTGACGGCGACAGAGTTGCTCTTTGCTCCAACTTCTATGCTAATCGCTCAAGCGCCATCATTATACCTCATATAATGCTCTAATTTAAGGCATTATCAGTAATTGCTGGACCCACAGTATGAAGAAGAAGGTATGCAACAAAACACTACAACTAATAATACATATCTCTACGTCTCGTTCCCAAGTCTACTACTCCAGAATCGCGGCAAGTTTTCGGCACGTATCGTGCTTGGGAATTTTGCACGCGATGAGAATGTATGCGAAGGACGAATTTACATTCTAGGAGGAGTTGCGACGCTGTACAGCTGGGATGCAACTCATGAGTAGGAGAAGTTGCGACGCTGTACAGCTGGGATGCAACTCATGAGTAGGAGAAGTTGCGACGCTGTACAGCTGGGATGCAACTCATGAGTAGGAGAAGTTGCGACGCTGTACAGCTGGGAGGCAACTCAAGAGTAGGAGAAGTTGCGACGCTGTACAGCTGGGAGGCAACTCAAGAGTAGGAGAAGTTGCGACGCTGTACAGCTGGGAGGCAACTCAAGAGTAGGAGAAGTTGCGACGCTGTACAACTGGGATAAAGTTCAAGTGTAGAAGTTGCGACGCTGTACAGCTGGGATGCAAATCAAGAGTAGGAGAAGTTGCGACGCTGTACAGCTGGGATGCAAATCAAGAGTAGGAGAAGTTGCGACACTGTACAGGAGGGATGCAGCTCAAGAGTAGGAGAAGTTGCGACACTGTACAGGAGGGATGCAGCTCAAGAGTAGGAGAAGTTGCGACACTCTACAGCAGGGATGCAGCTCAAGAGTAGGAGAAGTTGCGACACTGTACAGCAGGGATGCGGCTCAAGAGTAGGAGAAGTTGCGACACTGTACAGCAGGGATGCGGTTCAAGAGTAGAAGTTGCGACACTGTACAGCAGGGATGCGGCTCAAGAGGTTGCCGGGTTCATTTCTCTCTGTCACAGCCCACCAAAAGCTGTAGCTAACGCCAGGCAGCAACATAACGTTAAGTGTTTGACTAACAGGAAACACAGCGACTCAAGTCTAACAAAACAGACCCTCTGAGTACAATGCTCTCTACAATACACGGCGCGGCGTGAGGCTTTGGTGACGGTGACAGTGCTGTGTTGTGGTGTGGGTGGTGCTTTGTACATCGCGCCACTCAATAGCAGACACTTCAGGAATTTGGCAGTGAAGTGAAGTGTACAGTGAACAGCTCCAAATGTACAAAGCAGAGGAAATTACGGCACGCTCGGGTTTATGAGGCCAGGTGAGTTGGTTAATACAATGAGCTGTACTAGTGTATTGTACCTATGCCAGGGGTACAGCCTCAGTGTTGCGTAACCGGAGTACATGGAGTGTGTTGTACCAAATGTACGGAACACAGCTCTCATGCTGAGTTTCTGGAGAAGGCTACATGAAGGGCGCTGTACCACATGAGGTTCTGAAACAGAGTACACTGTACCAAGTGCGTGCAATAGGACCAGGAAGCTCATGCTGCTCGGTAGAGGCGGGAGCGAATGCCGTTTTTGCTGTAAACATTTCATTTTTGCTCAAAGTTTTACTGCAATATTTTGGATTTTGTGCTTTAGTTGAAGCCTCGCCTGCATAATTCTTTTTCGGAGACAATTTCTCGACATTGGAAGCGGTCTGCTGTCCCCTGCGGACAATGACAGGACAGGCTGGAGCGAAACGTTTGTCTGCCAGCAACAGCAGCCCGCGCACCAGCAGCAGAAGCTACAGTGGCTGGCATAACTTTGGTCAACCTCAAAAATGTGCCAAAAAACTGCCTTATTTTTAGCCACTTAAAAGAAAGTCAGAGCAAAGAGTAACTGAGAGGCTGGGCTTTTGTTAGCCCGGCGGCCGAACCTCCAGAGCCAAAGTGCACAGCAGAATGAAGCCGTCACACCTCACAATGGAAACTTTATTGTCTTGGTGCAGGCCTCCCAATTGTTCCTAGTGAGCAGCTACTTGTGTGATGAAAGAGCTCGCGCCAATGCTATGTTTTGGGGCACTGTGGCTATAGAGGCAATCCATGGAACTGGCAAGTCCTGCATGCCTCGCCCAGCGGCAGCCCGGGGCAGTCAGTACCAGCGGGAATATTTTTCGGGTGTTTGCTGCACTACTGACTAAGTGCAACTAAATGTACAGTAGATAATGAGTCATACTAACGAGTAAAGCTTCAAGCGTAATTAGTCTTCTGTTAACATCTTAAACTCGATGAAAAAAAATGGCGAACCCAAAACTCAGGACTGATGTTTCAGCTAAGGCGCAGCTAATTGTGTTCCATTACGTCGATGGAAGTGAAGACTCGCAATCATCCGTGATGTGCTGTACGATTTCGGGGATCCTGTAACATTGCAATATATCAATATTGAGTGGAGGGGGGGGGGCGGCTCCCAGACATAAGCGCCGCTTGAGAGGCGCTTCCACACTGGCATGGCAGGGTTGTGGCTGTAGGAGTGAGTGTAGCAGGGCAGTAGCCTGACTCAAGGGAAAAAATTCATAGTGGGGTACACACCCAAATCCTCAGTTTGGCCAGCTGAGTGCATTACGTCGAGGAGCAGATTCGTGGGTAACTAAGAGCATTTAGTTTGCTTACCATTGCACTTACAAGTCTACAACGAGACTTCTCTTTCAATAGCACGTGAAATACGATCACACTTGGAACGAATATAATCAAACAGTTATACACTGCCGACACAGACAGTGGGAGGCCTCGTGCTTGTGAGTTCTGGCAAAAATAAATAAGTTACACAACCTCGGCCGCACTGCTCTCAAGCAAGTACGTAGGCGGGAGGACGGGCTCAGAGCAGGAAAGATGCGTAGCAAACTAGCTGAAGATAAGGGCTGAAGATAAAATGTGAAACCGAATGTATACACGTTGCACAATCGGGAATCACTAGGGAAAGTAACATAGCCAAATTTTGGAAATCCCATTATGAAAACAGTTTAAGTTGTTATGATGACAAGCAGGCAAATTGTGTTCTTCAGAATATGACTTCAGCTTATGACCAATGTACTGTCTCAGACGACGAGGTCAGTCCAGCGCTTAAACCGCTACAAAATAAAGAATCGCAATGCTACAAAGGCGGATAATGTTCCTGCTGAAGCCTACAAATACAGCCCCCTAGGGAATTAACGTTAGTGGCTGCCTTTCTCACCGGGTGACCAACTCTAAGCTTCTTCCCAAGCCCCCAAAAAATCTGATGCTGGTCATACTATCACCAATTGTAAAAACATGGCAAAATGCATGTTAGACAACAGAAATTCTCGCCCCATAGCCGTAGCTACGTTACTATCAAATTCAGCAGAACTGGTGCTGGAAATGCAAATGTCAATGTATATGGTCACTACTATAGCTCAACAAGGTATAGAAAATGGCTGTTTTTGCCCTCAAACAGGTTATTAATCATTTCACTGACAGCGGCTCTCCATGTATTTGTGTTTTCAAATGCTGGAGCTGCATTTGATATCTTGCACCATTATTCTCCGCTTAGCTGTATGTTGGAAAAACAAATACCCCGTTACACTGTAAAAAATATTGAAACACTGGTTCCAAGCTCGAATGTTGCGTAAAACGGAGGTGAGGGTAATGTCATTAGCGTTTGGTATGAGTAATGTTGTACGACAGAAGACTTGCTCTCTCCCATTCTATTCAATATCCTCACTGACTTTATCTAAACTCAGTTAAACGCAGCTGAGATGTTGCATCATAGTGACAATAAAGCAAGAAATGCTTTTAGTTATACTGACATCATGGTATTTGCGCTTCCCATTCTAGTGGGCTACAAAAGTTACTTGCACTCTGTGAGAGAGATGCAATAAACTTTGTACTGAGTATAATACAGTGGAAACAATTTGCATGCATATTAAGCTTAAGAAAAGTATTTTGCCTGCTCATAAGCACTCATCCGTTCCTTGGGTAACCAAATAACTGCTAATTTTCGTGATACCATAGAGATAAACAGGCGAACGCTGCATTCAGCTGGTAACATATCAATTTGAAATTTTGAACATTGTTCAGAAGTCAAGTGTCAATATTGTTACCCCTGGTACTATGAATCGTTTTGGGGTAACTTAAAACAAACTTTCATTGAGCGCCTCTGCATGCCTATACCGACATCCTTCGCCTACTTATGACTGCGCGCAGGTCAGCTACCGCGAGTCTGTCATTTTGCTCCAAAGAAAACTAGCTGTCTCAAAGTCATGACTAGGAAATGCCCCCTCTCCTTGCTTACAACAGTATTGAAAAATCCAACAACTCATTACTAAAAGTCATCTGTATTACTCCTAGATACAAAAGATCTAATATGAGTGTACGATGGCAGCGCATAGTGTTGCCGGACGGAGGCCAAACATTGGGGCGTGATGAGATCTAGGTAGACTGCAAGAAGCCTGCGATGCCTCTTATGGTCGTAACTTAGCGATAAGCTACTTTACTTTGTGCACCATGCAATGCTTTCCATGATAATTAAAGAAAGTTATTATTATCATAATTATTATTATATGAAATTAGATCGCTGGCGGTACACGGACAAACAGCCTCAGTCTCAAAGAGCAGCCGAGAATCAAGCTCCGACCCTCTATGAGCTGTTGCCATTAAGCCAAGGTAGCAGCAGACCTACAAGGATTCGGAGACGTTAAGTGAGATATGAATGGTAATTGCACCAAGTGGCCTTGATGAGTCTGGTGTTAGCAGTTGAAAATTCTGGGAGGAGCAGTTCGTAGTTGTGAGGGGAGATTCGAAGTGCTGCTCCCACTGTTTGTTTACTCTAGATGCTTTTAAAGATTGTTCCTGCAGACAATTCTGAGGAGAGACTGTTCCAATTATTTCCTATGAAGTGCGGGAAACACTGATGGCTCAGCAAAGTACTTCGATACTGATGTTTGAGTTTTTATCCGTTGTTTCGTAGACCATCATTAACGTCTTCGCCAAAAAGTTCCGCTGTAGGGAGGTCTCTGAAGCCATTCAAGTACCGAAATGTTTCTATTTACTGCTTTCTGAGCCGTCTCCATGTCCAAGAGAAAGAAGATTAAGTTCCTGAAGACGGTGCTCGTATATCATGTCGAGCAGCTGGGGTATTAAGTTTGTTGTTCTCCTTCGGACCCTTTCCATTTTATCCATATATTTTCAGTAGTGTGGTGACCGGAATTAAACAGTAAGCTCTGTTATGACTGTCTTTATATAAAGGATAGATATGTGTTGAGATTTGTATTTAGAATTTCTTGTAAAAAGACCCAAGTCTGTGCTTGTTATTTTGACACTTTTTTCGACTTGTTGACCCTGTTTTAGGTCATTTGTAATAGTTACTCTCAGGTCACGTTATTGGGTGACAGATGCTAATTCTATCTTATTCCTTTTCATTCGGGCTGGGCCGGTTCCAATGTGCGTTGCCGAGCATTTGCTGGCACCAGCGCTCACCAGTCATACTGCGGTCTGTTCCATGAAGCGGTCGGTGACTTGTTGGTTGGAACTTGACTCTATCTTTAGTCGATACGGCTCGATCGCAGAGGTTAGCATCATTTGCAAATTTACTGATTTGCCGTGAATGATAAGATCTAGATCGTTGATGCAAGTTATGAATAGCAGTGGGCCAAGCACGCTGTCTTGTGGAAAACCCAGATGAGACCGGCGTTTGGTCGCTCGTCACTCCTTTGACTTTCACTCGCTGCTGCCGCCAGTAAGCAATGGGTGGATACAATGTGAAGAGTCGTCCTGTATGCCATGTATTTCCAATTTTTTCATTAACCGTTGATGGAGACTTTATAAGATGCCTTTTGGCAGTCTAGGTGAACGAGGTATACTGCCTTTACTCTGGTCTCTAGCTTCTCTTTGTTCGGAAGTCATGCTGCGTGTTGGAAATGAGGTTGTGCATCCTGCGGTAGTCAGTGATGCGTTTCTCCAGGAGGCGCTCGATGACGGTTCTGCTGCCGACTGAGGAAAGATTGGTCGATATTTACTTTGACTTTTCGTACCTCCCTTTCAGATACTGGGGTCCCGTTTGTGAATTTCTAAGCCCGTGGCTTTCTCCCGTGCTAGGAAACTGGTAGAATATTTTTAGCAGATGCACTGTGATTGCTGGAACTATTTTGTTCAGAAATATTCATAACTGTTTCAATAGTAAATTCAGAGGTGAAATATTCGTTTGGGATACCAGCTGTGTCCTTCAGGTATTGGTGACTTTACCATCTTATTTTTTGAATGGACTTGCTGTTTCTTTATTGATTTATCTTTCATTATATACTTATTGAATGCCTTACAGTAGCTTTTATCATTACCACTACGGAAACTTCTTTTTCTCGTTTAGTAGTCCTGACTTCTCTCTTCACTTCAGGCTTGTCATTATACGTATAACTGCATCTGTTCCCCTCCGTTTTATCACGTTTCCAGGCTTTGTAAAACATTTGTCGCCTGGCAATACAGTTTTTGACACTCCGATTCATCCAGAGAGAATCATTAGTTTTGTAAACTCTATTAATTATTCGTGATATGTTGATCTGGAGCACTCAGGATGCTCGTCTTCGAGATATCAGAGCTTTGTTCAACACTGCAGTCTCTCGTAAGAGTGTCGAAGTCAGTTGTTTCCAGTTCAGCTGTTATTCTTGAAAAATTTGGTCACAGATAGTCTGGCATCTCATGAGAGCCATCTTGAGGAAGCAGAACGTTGCCAAGTCTGAGAGTGAATTCAGTTCTTGTACCTAGCCAGAATATCTAGCCTTCAAAAATGACAGGCAAGAAGTTCATAAGAACCTTTTCATTATTCTTGGTCGCAGTACGGCTGTTGTTGCAACGACGCCTCGTACCAGTAAGCTCGATCTTTCACTAAATCAACGACAGTATAGTGTGTGACGTTACCGTGAGTTCGACAGAACAAAATTCCCCTCTTGCGAACAAAACCGCGAACGTATTTCATAACTGTTTGTAAGTCATGCAGCAACCAGAAACTATGCTTCAACAGGAGTTCATTAGCGTATCCTGGATACCAGCAGCGGCCGCATTAAGTTAAAGATTTGGCATAAACAAGAATTGAACAAGGAGGTTCTACTAGAGAGGAGCGCACCCTCTCTATTTATCCTACGGGAGCGTTACGAGTGAACTTTTCCCTTAAACTGGCTGAGTGGCGTATCCAATCGGAGAGGAGCGGTATTGCTTCATGCAGCTTATATAGAAAGGAGTCTTGAGCTCAAATTTTTATAGCCATTAACCATCAACGAAATTCCGAGCGGATGGAAGTATGTAGAGGAAACTTGTCTCCTGTATACCATCTGATGATGAAAGTAGCAGGGTGAGCACTGGGATATAAATCTTCAGACACAATTGTCTTTGCAAAAATATTGAAGAACTGCCCGTCTGTATCTAATTATATGTGTTGACCACTTTAAGGATTCCAAACGCCAGCTTCGATCACATGACAAAGCCATGTGTTTACTTGCCCAAAGAGAGTTTGGGCTTGCTCCTCCCATTAGAAGCTTCTTAGAATTGAAAGTGTTTTGCCCTCTGCTCACCGTGAAGTTTCAACTGCCGCGAGAAAATTCTGCTTAAGACAAAGTAACCACGCCACGAAAATTCCATCAGAAATCGAGCCTCTCTTCTCTCGCGCTCACAAGAGACCATCAGAGATCGAGCCTCTCATTTCTTGCGCTTGCAAGAGACCATCAGAGATCGAGCTTCTCATTTCTCGAACTCACATGAGGCCATCAGATACGAGACCATCAAAAAGTATCCAGCTACTTTTCTAAATGCTGGTCTAGGAGCATAGCTTTGGGTTTACTAAAAATGGTGTTAAAATGGTAGCCGTGAGTTCAGTTTGCTCAGCAACAGCTGTTTGTTCAATTTTGGACATATTTTCAAACTTGGAGGCAATTAAAATGCCGGTGCCACAAACTAGCCACCAGCGCGAGTTTCCGAGTTTTAACCAACGAATCGACTTACGCTTTTGCTCGAAATTTACGGATGAAGCATGCTGCATTTTTGTGTGTGATATACTGGTCTGATGCGTAAAATTTTGTAAACAAACCGACCATAAAGACACCTCTCGACTAATAGGTTGTTTGGTTCGCTTTCGTAGCCACGACAGCTGATTATTTTCAAGCTATTTATCATAAACTTTAACTTACGATTAATTGGGAAGGTAGTAGATAGGCGGCATATCTATATTACAATTCTGCCTGAGGCTCCATCCATCCGTCTCTCCGTCCACGAGTCTGCACGCTACGCTTTTCAGTATTAGATGGGGGAAATGCAACTGGCAAGAAGTTCTGATTTATGCTGGAAAGAATTTCAACCATAGCTGGCTTCTTTTTCGCTTCTTGAAAAAAATTCAGTCAATTTCGAAGCAATGGAATGAAGATCATTTCACCCGTATCTTATCTACCGCCATTCATTTTTTTTTGTCACGCCATGTTATGTTTACTTTGCTGGTGGCGGTTGGCATTCCTAATAGGGCTAGATGCGTAGCCAGGATATGCTTGGGGAGCCCAGAGCGGCTAGTGTTAGAAATCTCGATAAAAAAATATTTTTTGAAGCCACTGTGCGATGTCTAAGGAAATTCAATGTCATTTCGAATGCAGAGGATTACGCTGCTATGACTAAACAAATTGGCCGGGCTGTTGTAGTTGGTTGTACTGTATAGCTATTGCATCAAACAAGCCAGACAAATGATGTGCTACTGAGCAATATCCACGAGTCCCGTAATAGTGCAAAAAAAAAAAAAAAACGGATACGCCGACAAAATATTGAAACGTGTAAGATTATGAAGGACTAAAGTATCTGTAAACTTGGAAACACAGCATAGAAAAGGTGTGCCAATACAAAGGAGAACAGTGCAAGAAAAACCGTCGTATTTCTATGTCATCATCAACACACAAGTGCGAAGTCTTTGCTGATAGAAAAATGCGTCATTCACAGGTAAAATCAAAATACTAGGAAAAGTTAGACGAGGTAAACGGACTGCGGAATGATAGGAAATTACCGTGGTTCAGACGAGGTGTGTAAACTTAGAAGCGCTACCTCAGGTCAAACTGAGGTAATTGAAAACTATGGAGTTTTCACGAGTCCCGCTAGTATTATTTTATTTGCTTGTTAGATTCACTTTTGCCACACTGTTGAGTCTGCAGCCATGATAAATTATTTAGCTGCAACATCGTTTGTTTGAACGGAGCTCGACGTCTGTTGACAAGGGGGCCATCGTCAGGTGAGAATAGGGAGACGAGATTTCGAGCAAAATATTTCGCACATTTGCGAGAATTTTCTCAGCTTTTGGCTGGGGTGTGCACCAGACTTAACTCATTTTTATTTCGGCGCTATTTAAATAGACACATCATAGCATTTGGACTCGACCATCGCGTGTACAGGTTTTAAGCGAAGCGAGCTTCAGAAAAAAGTATCTCTCGAGCAGATTCCCATTATCTATATATTTGCTGTATTAATTTGAGACTCGAATTTCCTGCAACCAAATCTTCTTGTTACCTAGTAGATGAACTTCCTCACACATAAATCTTTCTGTTGAAGACGGTAAGACACACAATCAGTCAGTCACACAAGCAACCAGTAAACTGTGTGGTATTGTACAGTGGATCCCATACCATTAACTACCGTTGAGAAGGTTTTTTTGGCAATGTGCATATCCGTGCAACCACACCTTTCTATATTTTCTTTAATATATTCATATGAATATGTTCAAAGGATGCACATGCTACAGATCATGCGACATAGCCAGTGACGTACTAGGGCATACCTCACTTCATACCACCTCACACGCAGTATCCTTCATGGCTATAATGGTGCAGCATTCTACACACACCATGTTACGTACTGGATACTACGTGCCTCACTGAGCACCACACTTTGCACAGCATGCCACATCGCCACACCTGGCACCACGCTTCGCACAGCACGCCACATCACCACACCTGGCACCACGCTTCGCACAGCACGCCACATCGCCACACCTGGCACCACGCTTCGCACAGCACGCCACATCGCCACACCTGGCACCACGCTTCGCACAGCACGCCACATCGCCACACCTGGCACCACGCTTCGCACAGCACGCCACATCACCACACCTTGCACCACACTTCGCACAGCGCGCCACATTGCCACACCTGGCACCACGCTTCGCACAGCACGCCACATCACCACACCTGGCAGCACGCTTCGCACAGCACGCCACATCGCCACACCTGGCACCACGCTTCGCACAGCACGCCACATCACCACACCTGGCACCACACTTCGCACAGCACGCCACATCGCCACACCTGGCACCACACTTCGCACAGCACGCCCCATCACCACACCTGGCACCACACTTCGCACAGCACGCCACATCACCACACCTGGCACCACGCTTCGCACAGCACGCCACATCGCCACACCTGGCACCACGCTTCGCACAGCATGCCACATCGCCACAATGCCACGACATGGCATACACCACGCAGACGGCACCACGTACAATGAGCACATTGTCCAGCCTCCTGGGAAGAACTCGACGAGTTCAGCAAATCTCCTAATTTTTACGTCTTCCAACACGGACGCGTTGTGTTTGCGCACAGCTCTGCGTGTTGTAAAATTACCCACTCCCTATTTTTGTAACGGCCCGTGTCGCAGCGCCATCTCGTGACCGTTACTGAGCGCGATTTTGTATTTCATTCAATTCTTTGTCGATCGCAGTTGTATATCTCAACACGATTCTTGATTCTTTGTGATCTATGCACACCGATGTGTATGTGCAGCTCAGTATGCGGATGGAAACTTGTGTAAATCGAAATGTATTGAAAGGCGCTTGTTATCTAGTGAAGTGCAAAAGAGCCGCTAGTCGAGATATTTCTCCTCTATGTGCTGAAGACAAGTGCATGCCAGCGGGCGGGTCATGGTGAATACATGCAATACTTTTTTTCCCTCGCTTTCTTCGCACAAAATACTAGTGGGTCAAATAAGAACTTCGAAACATCACAAGACCCGCCGGTGTGTCAAATGTTAGAAACATCACATGACCCGCCGGTGTGTTAAATGTTAGAAACATCACAAGACCCGCCGGTGAGTCAAATGTTAGAAACATCACAAGACCCGCCGGTGAGTCAAATGTTAGAAAC
>LQNS02278143.1:33466444-33482309 GCA_001587735.2 Parhyale hawaiensis | reverse complement strand
CACATGACCCGCCGGTGAGTCAAATGTTAGAAACATCACATGACCCGCCGGTGAGTCAAATGTTAGAAACATCACAAGACCCGCCGGTGAGTCAAATGTTAGAAACATCACATGACCCGCCGGTGAGTCAAATGTTAGAAACATCACAAGACCCGCCGGTGAGTCAAATGTTAGAAACATCACATGACCCGCCCGTGGATCATATGGCACAGACTGTGCTCAGCAGATGAGGCGCACCGGTGACCCAGTGCTGCCCCTCACCTTCTACTAGAAGTTGCGTTCGTGATGCAGGGGACGCCCTACACAACCCCACGAACAACATAGTGCGAGGATGTCCTGCCCGCATGTCATTCCACATTCAGAAATTATACAGAACTGTGACTAGTAGGCTAATATTTCCCCTCAGAACTGAGCTTATATTAGATAAAACATACGCCTACTTCTTGCCATAACACTAATTCAATCTCATTTTAATTACTATCATTTAAATTGGGAAAAGCCTATAACTATTTTATTTCGCCTGTTCAAAAAGCCTAAAATTTTCTGCAAAAATCGTTCTCAACACCAAATTCCCCGAACGCCATCATGCCGAAGCCTTCTGAGCTGTGCTCCACCCGCAGTAGCACTTTTAAAAGAGAATTTTCCATCAATGGAGACCATCTTTGGAATGAGCTCCCGGCTCCGATAAAATGATGCGACTGACTCCATTCAGTCCACAGAAATGACGAAGTCGTATTTTGAGAATTCCATACAATTGTACCAGCATTTGTTCAACGAACGCGTCAGAGATTCACTCACCCTGGGTGAAAATTTCAGCCGATCTATATTTTCTTTTACAAAAAAAAAGAAAAAAATGCATAGATACTTCTCAAAAACACATGGATATGATTATGCTCTGAGAGCGCTTTCATAGCGCATGCATCTGTCGAGTAAGACAATGTTAACGAAAAATTGAAATGGGTCCTGAAACCAGAATTTCCTTTTCATCACCAAAATTTACTCACTTTTGCCCCTTGACAGTAATAATAGCTTGGTAATTTTGTTTGTCTGTCTGCCTCATTTTTTTTCAATGCCATAATTCAAAAAGTTATGGATGGATTGTGATAAAACTAACATGAGTTGTGATATAGGTATGTAACAAAGAATAAATGACCAAATTTTGGTAATGTTCCGTTTCTTCGTTCGTTTGTCACTGTTTTTAATTTTATGCTTGTTAGCATAATAAATCAATAAATAATGAATGGATCTTTATGAAATTCATAGAGATCGTTAGTAATGTTAAAAGACATAAATGATCAAATTTTGGTGCAGATCGGTTTGTTCGTTTGTAGATTTGACTCATGTTTGTCATCACGTTTGTTAGCAGTATAACTCAAGACGTTAGGAACGGATCTTCAAGAAAATTGCACAAGCTGTTAATACTGTCAAAAGGCACAAATGATTGGTTTTGGAGTTTATACAAAGAAAATTATGGTTACAGAGCCAATTTGAATTTTTTGGCACAGTTGCCTCGCTTGGCGGAGGTATGCGCTCGCAGAGTGCTCTAGTTTTCTTATGTACTACGAAGACACGCTCGTTTGCCTTTTGGTATTTAGTGTTATGCATTATGTATTGCATCTCGCCGGTTTGTTGTCTTCTCACTTTTGGCTTCCAGTCCACCACCTCTTACAAAATCCTCCTTCTTATACATACAGTATATAGATTTAAACATTGTTAAAACGATTTTCAGGACTGTCATATTCATGACAGTTTGACAGTGTCAAAGTGAAATGCAATTTGTCAAAAAGTTTTATCGATAGAACCTTGACAAACTGTTTTGTTAAACTGTCAAACAGTTTTGTTCTTATATCATAAAATTATGAGATGCGGCAAAATGTAATAAACTCTGTCAAAAAATTATGAATACTGTCAAAAATACATGAGAAATTGGTCAAAAGCAATAGAGAAAAGGTGTAGATTATTTTTTTATTCAAGCTAGAATATTTTCCTCGGAATAATGTGGCAGCCCTGCCCGTGGCACAGAAAACTGTGTTCGAATGACAGCGTCGCGCAGGCCGACACAGGTCTGTTCCTGTGCTGTGCTGTCCTTCGTGTCAATACGCGCGCTTAGGTAAGAACCAGTGAGACACAGTTTTCTGCACTGCTCTGTGCTGGGTCACCTGCGTTGCATGCGTCTCAATGTGCTCCCGGCCTTACAGGCATTCAGACCAGTTGGTTTCGACTAAGAATGTCATTATCAATGAATGCATCTGAAAATATATAAGGAAGAAATTTCTACCGTCAAAGTATCAAAATTAAACTTCATTGTTTTATTGCTATACAAGGTTGTTATGATAAACGGTACGTTACAGGTAGAAGAAGGACTAGGAGGGGAAGAGCGAAGTCATGAAAAGTAAAAAGAAAGGGAGGGGACAGGAAACATGAATCAACACATGTACAGCGTCACAGCAGCTTGGTCGGTATTTAAAATCGGCCTTTTTTTTGCTATATACAGGGATTCTACACTTCTGACATCGGAATCGTTAGATGACGAAACTATTTCAAATTGATCCAAGGAGTATGGATGGGTGGTCTGCTCGCAGTGGAGTCTAGGTGGTGAATGGGGCAAACTGAGAGGGAAGATTCGTTCTGTAGGAACGTGCCATGTGTTAGTAAAACCTAATGTTAGACTGCTTCCGAGTGCTTCCAATGTAAGAACCGTGGCAAGTTCTGAAAGTATATTTATAGACAATGTTTGAAAGTAGCACAGAAGGTAGTCTATCTTTGTAGTTAAAAAAATTACGAAATGAATATCGTTCCTAAGAGCAAAAATGAAATCAATATGCGGCTAAAATTTAGCTAGCAAGTTCCTAAAATATCTGACCATGACATCAGATGTGTTACCAATATAGGGAAGTGCAACAGAAATGCAATCTACTTGTCTGAGGCAATAAACTGGAGACAGAAAGGTAGACAGACAAGCAAACTGATCGCCGGATAATTATAAAAAGGTAATTCATCTGTTCCTCGTAACAATCCTAGTAGTTCTTGTAAATTTTTTGAAGATCTATTTTTAACTTTCTGAGGTTCGTCACCAACAGGATATAAAAAAGAAATAGGAAGAAACAAGCAAACGGGCGGGGAATCATCACTAAAATTTAATCATTCGTTCCCCGTAACATCAGTAACAGTTATCATAAATTTTATAAACGACCCATCCATAAATTTTTAGCTATGTTACTTACAGGCAGGCCGACAACCCGTTAGACAGAGAAACTATGGTGAGATCTGTATTTCCTTGGTGGAATTTATAAGTTAATAAAAACTATCACAATGTCATACTGACAGAGTTGGAGCGAACAACAAAACCAAATAATGTTTTTGTTGTTTTCACTAAAATAAAAAAATCATCGCAGTTACATCCTAAAATTACCAGTAGACAAAATAACACGATAACTGTTTCAACACCAAGAAACGTTTTTAGTGAGCTTCTTTATTTCCATAGGAAAATTATCAGTAGAATTAGTGATACCGCCTCCCCCCCCCCCCAAAAAAAAAAAAATTTTTNCCCCCCCCCCCCCCCCCCCAAAAAAAAAAAACTGTTTCTAAAACTTCAGAAAATGTAAAATGTTCAATTAAATCTAGTATTGTATATACAGAAATGTTAAATTTCTTCATAAAACTGAGATGTTAGTAGAGACAAAATAGGAAGTTTTAGTACAAAAGCGGGTGTGTACTCACCCCCAGCCTCCGCTCTCTCGCCGTGTGTTGTAGGCCGCTTACAGTCAGCTGTAACGGAACGTTTCGTGTTACATGCGGTAGTGCAGTAGGGCACTAATAGCGGAACATTGAGTGTGGCAGCACAATAAGGCACTAACAACAAAACGTTGCGTGTTATATGTATACGGCAGTACGATAAGGCACTAGCCGGACTTGTTCGGTTTATCTGGAACGGTCGGAAACGCAGATGAGTAGATCTTCGGTGCCCCCCCCCCCCCAGCGTTATCAGTTTGAGATTATCACCCGAAGTTCAGCAAAAGCGGCAAATCGAAGCCTCAGGACTGAAGTTCTGGTGACACGAACACAATCGAAGTAGATCATCTCGTGAGAGTGTAGCTAATGGTGTGCCTGTAGGGCAGCGCTGCTCACCACACTCTGTAGTGATGACCTGACATCACCACACACATTGTAGTGATGACCTGACATCACCACACACATTGTAGTGATGACCTGACATCACCACACACATTGTAGTGATGACCTGACATCACCACTCACATTGTAGAGGTGACCTGACATCACCACACATTTTAGTGATGACCTGTCATCACCACACATTTTAGTGATGACCTAACATCACCACACCCATTGTAGTGATGACCTGACATCACAACACATTGTAGTTATGACCTGTCATCACCACACATTGTAGTGATGATCTGACATCACCACACATTGTAGTGATGACATGACATCACCACACATTGTAGTGATGACCTGACATCACCACAAATTGCAGTGATGACATGACATCACCACACACATTGTAGTGATGACCTGACATCACCACACACTCTAGAGATGACCTGATAGCACCACACACTGTAGTGATGACCTGACATCACCACACATTGTAGGAATATTCGTTAACAATTTTTCGAGTTTTGTTGCCAAGAGTAACAGCAAGACCAAGAAAAGGTTGAACGGATCTTCCCTAAAATTTAATAATCTGTTTCTTTTAATATACCGAACAATCTCATGTAAATTTCATGAAAGTCCGTCCACACCTTTTGAGTCATCTTGATGACAGAGAGACAGACAAACGCCGACAAAAAACATAATCTCCATCACTGAGGTAATAAATACATTAATGTACAAACACAAAATGATGTTTATTATATTGCTTTGCTACATGTAAATACTAACACGCTATGATGGTTATTACAATGATTTGATATAGATATAAACACGATCATTTAGGATGAGCAATAATTTATCAAATAAACGATTTTATTTTGACTTACTTTTTACGCCTTTGATATGAAATTGGTGACTATGTAGACTATAACCAGTAACATATTCCTAACTTGCTTAAATAGTATAATTAATGCGGTTGGATGTATGGACTGATGGACGGGGACAGATGGATAGAGGACGTAGGGGTGGCGGGAGGACGGAAGGGAGGTAGGAACCGACTTTTGTGGTCGGGTCATCTATCTATATAGTATACTAAAACTCTCTAAACTTTGTTTAATGATTTACTTGTTTATTTACTTTCTTGTTACATAGGGAAAAATAAAATGAGCCCACAAGTAGGCTGAGCCTAGTGGCAAAACATAAACTGTCAGGAGGCAGGACGAGACAGCTAGACTTAGCGGCGTGCAAGGACACCGATTGCTATAGACATCGAGTGCACTGAAAAATAGAAAATTTTGAAATTTTGCTTGCGTGGCCAGTATAAGTAGCTGAGACAACTGAAGAATAGCATTGGTCTACTGTTTTTAAAGCTAAAAGGACTATCACACTTGCTGAAAGATAAGAAGAAATTCGAGCATTGAATATATAATGGGGTCCCGCCTGAGCTTGGCTGCATAAAAGACTATCTTAAATGTAAAGGTTATACAAGAAATACAGCTGACAAGGTCATATATATATATTACAGTTTCTCGTCCCGTCAACATCCGGAATTATCCAGACAGGAGGCTCATCCGTCCACCCTTGTGTTTTAATAAAATAAATACAAAGCATCGAGCCAGGATGCTTATATATGCATACATATTCATCCTTGGTTACACGCACAGTGTTGAATATTCCTTTGAGAAGCAAAGATCGAAGATGGTGATCGTGACCCAAAGGATCACGGACCGTGTAGTATATTTATAAAACTCTGATAACCTTGCTTGTTTGTTTGCTTGCTTGGTTGTCACCGTGAATACAATCTTTGCTGATATGCACAAGTGTCCCGCCCCTCAAAAATGACGGTCAAGAATTTGTGATGATATCTATCTATCGATCATGATTTAGTTATTAATCTGCTTGTGTAGGATGCGCTGCAACCGCCAACTTGAATAAAGAACACAAGAGATAAGCATGGTAGGCCGAAATCTGCTGAATAAAGACAATCTTTTCTTCGGTGATACACCGAAAAGTAATTTTTTTGGCCCACAGTCGACATCGCTCTTAAGAAAAATTGAGCTCTGTGCCCAAGATTCTCAATGATATCAATTAGTCGGGAGTATTTCGCTCAAGTGAAATGTTGTGTT
The DNA here is from genome assembly GCA_001587735.2 of Parhyale hawaiensis. Classification (NCBI taxonomy): domain Eukaryota; kingdom Metazoa; phylum Arthropoda; class Malacostraca; order Amphipoda; family Hyalidae; genus Parhyale; species Parhyale hawaiensis. The sequence continues at coordinate 33,476,067 of LQNS02278143.1, read as the reverse complement.
GAAGCTAAATTGGAAAAAAAAGTATTAGCTGTTAAGAAATCCTCGTGTTCTTTACCCGCCTGGCCGCTGAAGAATAATTTGCTATTTGCTTCGCTGATTATGTAGTCAATTAGAGCATCAGCATGAACTCAGAGCAGATGAAGTTTGGGTGAAGGAAAACTCAGAAGAGAGTATAAATCACGATGCTTGATAGTACTAATTATAGTCGTATAGCTGACTGTATCTTGACTGATTGGATTTTAATGTTGGTGAAGATAGAATTTAATTAAGATATACGTTTGCCATCATCTGTAACCTCGTCTGTTTCTACTTATCAGTTTTTAATGAAGCGTGATAGGATGACCATTGGCCCGTATGCTAAAAAAGGTGCTAGCACTACGAAGTAGCACTAGGCACTACAGGCCGTAGTGCAGTGTGGAACGCTACGAGGTGTAGTGGCCCCCTCCACACTTCGCTTGTAGTGCCCACCTCCACACTACAGGTTGGTATGCTAAAGGCGTAGTACGCACAATAAAAATCTGAAGTGTCCTACATATCGCCATACACGACGAAAATACGGTTTATTTCACAGTTTCGATACCATGTTTTGAATCTTCTTTTATTTTTTCTGGCGGCATTTTGAATTCATCTGCAAGAACTTCCATGCTTCCCTCTTTTGGTCGATGTCTTTGGAAAGCGTGGACTTGAATGTACGATGGGAAATTTGCGCAAATGTATTGCGAATTTCAACTCATCATCACAATTTTCTTAAGTAATATCACAATCAGCTATTTTACATTGAGGGATCTTCTGTAAAGATAATTTAGCATTACTTAGGAAATGCTTACATATCCATTTATGTTAAAACACGATACATCAATAAAAAATGGTAAAACATTGGCAAGAGTGCATTCGAAGAAATATTTTTCAGTGGAAACATTCTTTGTATTCTATTAAAGCACATAAATTGCGTGACTATTATTAAAGTTCTAAATCTCACAGTGTAGCGCAGCACTACTAAGTACTCGAAAAGCGAAGTAGCTCTACCAAGTCTTTCTGCATACGAATCTGTAGTGCGACACTACACATTGTAGTGCTACTCCGCAGTGCTTAGTGTCTGGTACCTATTTAGCATACGAACAGGACACTTTATAGTGCGTAGTGCTACTTTGTAGTGATAGTACCCTATTTAGCATACGGGTCATAGTCTGTAACCCGGCCTACATGTAACTTTTGCCTACCTGTTTTCTTAAAGCGTGACAGAAAATATACAGATAAACAAATAAATAAATAAACAAACAAGCAAACCAACAAACAGATAAATACACTTCGGTCTTTCTTATATTTAAGATAGGGAATAAATTGAGAGGAGCTCTGACACATCATAACATAATAAAACTTTTAGTATATTTATTTCGTGTCCGTTCTTAAGAAAACAGATAGGCGAAGAATAGGCAAGGTTGCAGATTTTGTTATTTAATTTACGTTTTCTTAGTGATCGAAGACCAGGTTGCAGAAGATGCCGAAAGTGGGATCATTTTCCCCTTACTTGAATGCACTTCTTGCTTGAAACACTTCTCGAAATCGGAACAACATCTATAACTTTTTTCTCTCAGGTCACGACGTATAAATTCGGCAGATGATCAGCGGACCACTCACGACGCGCCGGGCCGTAGAAAATTATTTCACAGGCAGTAGATACTTATTTCTTCTGGCTTACTATCTTCCTCTGAAGGAGCAGATTTCACTTCATTAGCCAAAATATCAGCACTTCATTGAAACAGATTTTTGATTATGGAAGACCGTATCGTGGATACGGTGCACTCACATTGCATATAAGGTTACTGGAGTTGCATTCAAGTTCATTGTAGTGTTTTACTCAAGATTTTACTTTAGAAGATGCACGTTTAGTTAAGAAAGAAGATAGGGAACGTAAAAGAAGAACGAGACTACTACAGTTTCAAGAACGAAGACATGCTACCAGTGGAGAAAGATGAAGAGCCTATGCGACACAGTGACAAGTAAGACTTGAAACAGAAACATTACAGAAGGAAATAACAGCTGCTAATAGGCATGAGCGCGAAAATGTGAAAACGGCGAGTTAGAGAAGAGAGAAAACATATCGGTAATTGCCTGATTTTTTTTTCACGTTCGGGTCAACTAGTCTACTATACAATAAGGACCGATATGTATTCATCTGTTTGTTTATTTATCTGTTTATTTATTTATCTATCTGCTTATTTATGTATCTATTTGTGTCAGGCTTTAACAAAGCAGATAGGCGGAAATTAGCCCAGGTTCGAGGCTATCAGTGGTCTCTCGTCAAGCTTTACTGATAACTGATTGGTAGAAAATAGCCCAGATTGCAGATGATGGCAAACGATTCTTCACCAGCCAGAGGGAAAACTTATATCTCTATACAGGTTTTCCTTTTCCAACGCTGAAGTTCACTCAATGCGAATTCATATAGCTTTTATAAGCATACTGTTGCATCGGGATACTTACTCTCTTCTAAGGTTTCCTTCACCCGAGTTTCAACTGCCTTGAGTTCACGCTGATGCTCCATCTGTCTGTATAATCATCTAAGCAAGTGGCAGATGGCGGGAAAAAAACAAGAGGATTTCTTGAGAGCAAATAATTTTTTCCAATTTGGGTTCCTCTGTCAACGGAATAACATTTCAATTGAGGAAAAACATCCAAGCAACATGACAGCATCAGTATCCTGGATACAGAGCTCACTATTTATTAAGAGACAATATGGACTGTGAAAAAAAATACCGGTAAAACATTGCTTTTTAGCAGTTTGGTGCTGCTCAGCCCTAGCATTCATGCACCTTTTTACAATTGCTTATGACCAATTTAACAACTTAATTTGACACTGTGCAATACAGTTTGATAAATGATCATTACGCCTTGACACTATTCAAAAACGGTTTGACAGAATCCACTCTTTGAATGACGAACTAGGAAACAACATATTGACATTAGAAAACATTTTGACAAAATACATATCACTTTGACAATGATAAAAATGAAACGACAAACGGAAACTTAGTTTGGCAAGGATTAGATTTCTCTTTAACAATCTTGAAAAATTTTGTCAATCATAAAAATAGTTTGGCATTTGCTAAACCTTTTAGATTAACTTAGTTTCATTCAATACTTTCTCATGCAATGCCATAAGAGGGCGCTTACTTTCTTATATGCAAGGAAGACATGCTTGTTTGCCTTTTGCTTATTTTGTGTTATGCATTATGTATTGCATCTCGCCGGTTCGTTGTCTTCTCACTTCTGGCTTCCAGTCCTCCACCACCTCTTACATTATTTGCCTTCTTATTTATAGATTTAAACGTTGTTAAAACGATTTCCAGAATTGTCTTATTCATTTGACAAATGTCAAAGTGAATTGCAGATTGTCAAAGGGGACAGAACCTTGACATATTGTTTAGTCAAATTGTCAAACAGTTTTGTTCTTTTGTCATAAAATTGTGAGATGTGTCAAAATGTAATAAACTCTGTCAAAAAATTATGAAGACTGTCAAACATGTACGACAAATTGGTCAAAAGTAGTCGCCAAAAGGTGTAAGAAAAATTATGATCAATGAAGGCGGATCATCACAAATTTTTCGCTGTCATTTTGACAGCGCGGAGGCGCTAGTCAGAACAATAATGCTCCAATTTGTGATTTCAAGGTATCATTTATCATTAGGCAGTACATTGATTGTCGAAAAAATTTGTTTCTTTGTATTTTGGTATTTACAAATCTGACGCAACCCGCTCCAAGTCCATGAATCAAGCAGAAGAGAATGGAATACGTATGATAGGTTCGTAATAACACAAAGGGTAGCGGGCAGTGTAGTAAAATCGCAAGCTTCCCATTACAGCTTGGTCATCTAGCGGATAATGGGTTTGAAAATTCGATTACCATCTGAAGCCGCAGCGTTTCTGCCAGAGTCTCTGAGAAATTTCACAGGGATAGCCTGTCCGTATATGGCACTGAGTGATGCCACGTCTCCAGCAACAATTTATGAGAGTAGCTAAAGGAATTCACGAAATAAGGATAGGAACGATACATTACAGATACGGTGACACGTCACCAACTTTTAGTTTGCGCCCAATCCACGTGAGCCAAGACGGATGCCCCGTTGCACATATAGGTAATTTTCTTGTCTTGGCTGACTTGCTTTGTTTACATTAGCCTTTAAAGGCTAACGTTACAGTGTGGTTATGCATCTCTATCACAAGCAGCATAGCGTCACGGCGGCTGTGGAATAGTGCCGATGCTGTAGCTTCAGTATGAGCAGCACGAGGGCAGCAGCAGTCAGCCCCAGTATACCATAGACCCATTTAGCCTCTCAAGCCCACAATGACTCCCCAGCCCCGTCTGGACTCACTAAGCAATGAAGTCAGTGGTCGCTGTCATTACTAGCAAGGGTCGCTGTATCAAGCCTTCATTAATCATGGAGTCCTGCTAAATAAAAGCGACTGGACGAGTATAAAGAATGGAAGACATGTCAGGGGCCACAGATTTGCCGTATCATGCTTGGTAATAGCCCACCTCGCTGTGGGCCACACCTGCGGAGGTGGTACTCGAGGAGGTGGTACCTTGTTGCCGGTGTGGTACACCACCTCACTCTGGACCACACCTACGGAGGTGGTATCTGACGAGGTGGTACCTTGTTGCCGGTGTTATGCACCACCACTATGTGGGCCACACCTGCAAAGGTAGTACCTTGTTACTGGTGTGGTACACCACCTCACTGCGGGTTACACCTGCAGAGGTGGTACCTTGTTGCTGGTTCAGCTAATGACAGGTAATGATATTTTGTGGAGTCGGCAGCACGAATCTGAGCGCAGCACGAACTGCTAGGGTCGGTCCATCAGAAAGCAAGGACGGAAATCGTACGGAAAGTGAGAAGCCAGCGAACTTCCAGTGACTTTGGTAGCGAACTTCTAACGCACCAGCCAAGCAGTAACTACTTTATGACTGTATTGCAGTCATACGATGGGACTCTGAGTGGTAGAATCATCTGGGAGAGGATCAAGCACTCCTGATAGAACAACGAAGCTACAGATTCGAAGAACTTTGCTTATGTATTAAGTGAAGGTTTTGCTGCATGTTTTACGTGCTGTCTGGCCCTCTTTTATGGATAAGCATACGCACCCATTAAATTTCCATAATGTTCTTCTAGCTGTGAAGTTTCTCTGGATGAATCTGGCTGCTTGAGAGCAGCATCTGAACGCCCCTCGACAGGTAGGAGACGCTGCTGCCAGGGCACCTCGAAGACTTCAGGAAGAACACATTATTCTAACTTGAGTGCCGAGATGTAATTATAAATAGTTATTGTATGAAGCGGTAACTCAATTGAGTGTACTGCTGTGCAGCAGCCCCGCGTCGGGTGATGTAGGGGGGTACGCAGCCTCTGAAGTTGTTTTGGAAGCTAGAGCCAGTTTCTTTGGAGCCATCATCCAATCTTCGGAGCGTTTACAGTCATTAACTAGCTAAAGACATTGTCTCAGTTACTATTAACTAGATATCCTTTGTTGTTCATTGTCCTATTCGTGATGTTGCACATCGATTACGCACAGAAAAATGGTTGTTTGCCATTAAGCAAAATTAGTTAACTGTAAACTACCTTGTCGTATGAAATTACGGCAATGCACATTGTCGTTTGTGATGAACAACAGATGAACAAGAGCGTTGTGATGAACAACAGGGTCTTTTACGATTAATTATTATTGCTTTGTAGCTAAAATATTACTTTGTTAGTGATAAGAAACTAGTTTTTTTTTTAACGTGAAGAACATACTTTTATGCGTGTGCTACATCCAATGTCAGTTGTACGGGCTATACATATATATATTACGAAATCTGATGGCCTGTAGTGTCATTAGGATTCTTCCTTAAATACAAGACTGTTTGCTGCAGAAGTTAGCCCTGCTTTATTAGCTTGTGTTTTCATTTGTCGTCAGTGTTTGTATTACCACTCGACCACACTCGACCACATATGAGAACTCTAGTTGATGCATTTCAAAAATGCCACCAAATGCATTTAGTCATCGACACCAAATGCTTGTCCCTCCTCATATAGTGCACACAGAGACCTCGCCAGCTAATGCACTCAAATAAATTAGTACAAGCAGGTCGCTGTATAAGGCTAAATATGCAGTGCCGTACTGCACTGAGTGAGAGCAGCAGCTACTGCGCCTTATGCAACTAACTGCTTTTGGCTGCGTTATGTTCCAAAATGACTTGTCATTGTACAGTTGACAGGGGCACGTACCGCATGAAGAGGATATCTATACAAGCAATAGTCTCTCTTCCTTCCCATCGTACTTCGTGCCGTCTTCCGTAAGTAATGGCAGTCGTTCAGCTGAGCTAAAGTGATGTTGATGCTAACTTATTTCATTCATTGATCATTTTATTTCTGTCTGTTTTATGTGACGAAAACTATCACTACTATCTATACACCGCATTCATTTTGTTAATAAACTCATTCATTCTTGATGGGCGAACTAATTGGACATATATATATATATACATATATATAATGTAACGAAAATAAAACGTCATGTCAATTTAATCGATCCAGTGCACACCCACAAAATATCAACACACAACGCTTATCAAAAAAGCTGAAGCTGTACTCCCAGGTCACGGGATGTGAAATGATTTCGATTCTGTGATCTACTTGTTTCGACATGAATAAAGAATTTTTAAATTTTATATTAAACTCCTTAACAGTCATAAGTGTTCATAATTTATCTGCTATACCTGTAAAAAAAAAATTATCTGAGTTTTACCGAACGAAGGGCTTAGTGCCAAAATATTGTTTGTATATCTTCCTTTGATCTGTTTTGCATCACTAAAAGGCCATCTCCTGGGCGACACAGTTAGCGTTCTATTTAAAGCCTTTGCATATGCCTGAAGTTCTCATGCCTGAGACGTCCGGGTACATGTAGACGAGGTTTTATTCTTAACACAAAGATCCGTTTCATATGAAATCTTTTAGCTGTACGGAGAGGAAGATGGTAATGCTCCACCAAAAACAAAATTTGCGGCGCCCTGCACTGCCGGGCGGAAGGTAAGCAGGCTATTGCTCGGCTGCCAGTTTAGCGATAAGGCCGCTAGAGACTTCGGAGCTCTGTGCGCGCTAAAAATTTCATGTTTAGCGACTAGCGATATTATGTGAATATTTGTGTTTTATGACGGGAACTGTAAAGTAATGAATAGTGAAAGCTGAAAGGCCATGAAAAAGCTAAATTAGTGGAAGTAAAAACTCTTCATGTATGAAATAAAGAAGCATAAAGAGTGCAAATACGAGAAAATACATTTTGACTGCAGTTATCGATTTCTGACGGAAGTTTGCATCTTATCTAGCGACATTTGGTGAGTACCATTTGGCAACACTACCGGCAACTGTAGTGTTCACCACAGCAATCAGTTGTGCCCTGACCGTGCTTGCAACTACACCGAATCTGTTGTAACAACAATGTACAAGTAACGATACTCTCAAGGGGTCCAAACTCTTCTGCCGGCGAAGATGTCATTTGCCTGATGCACCGCGCCCCTGCCAGTGCTTGATGTACGGCATTCCCCAACTGATTACTCTCGTCATGCCCCACCAGATCACGCTTCACATATCATAGCTGATCGCTCTGGTCACGCCCCAGCTCATCACTCTGGTCATGCCCTAGCTGATCACTCTGGTCATGCCAAAGCTGATCACTCTGGTCATGCCCTAGCTGATCACTCTGGTCATGCCCTAGCTGATCACTCTGGTCATGCCCCAGCTGATCGCTCTGGTCATGCCCTAGCTGATCACGCTGGTCATGCCCCAGCTGATCACTCATGTCATGCCTCACAGATCACTATTATGATACAAATGCACCAGTGGTGATACAAAAATTGTTTTTAGTCCAACAAAATTGAATTCCAAGTCACCAAGAGCTGTGCAGCAGCTGAGTTGTCAGCAGGAGATGTGCTGCTGAGGTGTCAGCAGGAGCTGTGCTGCTGAGGTATCAGCAGGAGCTGTGCTGCTGAGGTGTCAGCAGGAGCTGTGCTGCTGAGGTGTCAGCAGGAGCTGTGCTGCTGAGGTGTCAGCAGGAGCTGTGCTGCTGAGGTGTCAGCAGGAGCTGTGCTGCTGAGGTGTCAGCAGGAGCTGTGCTGAAGCTGAGGTGTCAGCAGGAGCTGTGTTGCTGAGGTGTCAGCAGGAGCTGTGCTGAAGCTGAGGTGTCAGCAGGAGCTGTGCAGCTGAGGTGTCAGCAGGAGCTGTGCTGCTGAGGTGTCAGCAGGAGCTGTGCTGAAGCTGAGGTGTCAGCTGGAGCTGTGCAGCTGAGGTGTCAGCAGGAGCTGTGCTGCTGAGGTGTCAGCAGGAGCTGTGCTGCTGAGGTGTCAGCAGGAGCTGTGCTGAAGCTGAGGTGTCAGCAGGAGCTGTGCAGCTGAGGTGTCAGCAGGAGCTGTGCTGCTGAGGTGTCAGCAGGAGCTGTGCAGCTGAGGTGTCAGCAGGAGCTGTGCTGCTGAGGTGTCAGCAGGAGCTGTGCTGCTGAGGTGTCAGCAGGAGCTACGGACGCGCCACAGGTGTGTTGCGACTCTCCCTCAGGTGACCAATTAATTGAGGTCCTCAACACAGGCGCTAATGAGGGAGCTGCGGCCACGGGGTATCAGAGCTACCAGACACTGACTAATGGCGCGTGTGTGTGTGTTTCCGTATGTAGGTGTGTGTGTGTAGGTGTGTATGTGTGGGTGTTTAGGTGTGCGTGTTATATCTGTGGGTAAAGCAGGGTTGTCAAAAAACATATTTTTATTTTTGTTTCTTTAAACCAAAAACCATAGTTTTTTGGTTTAAACAAAAAAAAAAAAAATGTTAGTTTTTAGGTTTATTTGATTTTTGGATATCTTGTTTTTATCGAGTTCTAGGTATTTTATCCAACATTTAGAGGGTTTTCTGCTTTGCAAACGTATAATTAGCTAATCTTCAACAACAATAATAATAATATGCTTTATTACGTACACATGGAGACATGGTTTGCAGGAGACAGCTTAATACTAAAGTTACATTAGATACTAAGATCAGGTAATACCATTATTACAAACTAAACTGTACTGCGGCCCATTATTTGGCTCCTGCTTTTAAATAGTATGCGCTGCCATCGGCTATACATGTTAGATAGTTTGTAGCCAGGACCGTTACGGATCACCTTGAGTAAGGCATTATCAGACTTTTCTATCCTGAGCTGGAGACTCAGAGCGCACTTCCTTGCTCTGACTTTGAGACAATCAGTATACTTCTGAGCAAAAATCATACTTGCACTAGTTGACCTCAGTACATTCATCAGGCGCCGAAATATGTCATTATAGGCAACACGTAGGTGTCTGGAGCGGAAGTGAGACGAAGTCAGCTTAAAATGGCCTGGGAAGCTTTGGCCGTTAAGAGCTTGCGATTCGTGGAGAGGAGCTCTTAGCTGTGGAGGATGTCTCTCCCAAAGTAAGTCATGACGATTTTTAAACGAGTTGACCGACTCCGCACCAACAACGTCGGAAGGGAGTCTATTTCAAATGCTGACTATGAAATAGGGAAAGAACTGCTGACTTAAGGTTGTTCTTCGAGCTTTATGTTTGAGTTTTTGACCGTTGTTTCGCA
>LQNS02278143.1:33444593-33455141 GCA_001587735.2 Parhyale hawaiensis | reverse complement strand
AATGTGCAGGCATTGTGCCAGTGACTCTCAGCAGACCGTAATTATGTGTAACTCTCTGATGCTAGTGTTTAGTATTATTCTTAAGTTAGTTTTAATCATGAAAACCTCAGGCGCTGTGTCCTAATCTTGTTGGTCACAGTACCTTATCAGAAAAATAAATGAATTTATTATTATTATTATTATTATTATTATTGCCTTCTGAATTTCATCAGAAGGGAACAGGATCGTAAAAAATCTCCAACCTGGCCTATTTTTCGCGTATCTGTTTCGTTAAGAGGGGAACACGAACATACAAAAATATAAACATAGAAATGTATAAACATATAAACACACAACGGTGTTTATTATATTGTTTGATGTTTTGACTTTCTATTGCAATTCATAGTGTGCACATCTGTTTCTTGCTTGAAACGTAACCATTACCCATTCTAACTCTTAATAGCAAAAAACAGATTAAACTAGACGAATATGCTACAATTATTTACTAATTGGCAACATATAGTTGCTATATGTTTTCCGCTGTCAAGAAATTGGAATCAAACATTGTCAAAATTCGCTACGCGGAGTAAATTCAATAAAAACCTAGAGCACTCTGCTAGAGCATACCTCCGCGAATCAAGGCAACAATAACGAAAAATTGAGATTAGTTCTGAAAACATCATTTTATTTGTATCAACGCCAAAATCTAATCATCTATGCCTTTTTATCAGTATTAACGTTAATAATATTTTGAGTTATGCTGCAAACAAGCTTTAGTCAATCTCAAAAACCAACCAACCAATCATCACCAAAATTTAATCATTTATGTCTTCTAATATTGCAAACTCCCGTGAATTTCATAAAGATCCATTCATAACTTTTTGAGTTATTGTGATAACAAGCCTACTATTAAAAACAGCAACAAACGAACGAACAAACAGATCATTACAAATATTTGGTTATTTACTCTTCGCGATATACCTAACAGCATGTAAATTTATAAAATCCGTCCATAACTTTTTAGATTATAGCATTAAGAAAAATGAGGCGGACATATAAAATAAAAAAAAAAAACAAAAGTTTTCCAACGGGTTCGACGAGTGTCAATCACAAAAATCGAGGCCTCGCCGATTGTGTTTGTCAATCAAAATCGTTCGGCAAACATAAACATTGACTAAAAGATTGACCGTCTGGTTGAAGGGTACAGTACTGCACGTGAGCGCTCCTATACTTTCTCAGTCTAAATTAATTATCTACACTTAACTGTAGTGAAGCGGCAGCTGTGCTGTACAGGCGACACTGACAGCGCTACTCTGAACACTGTCCGCACGATACTAGCTACGTCTCTACGGGGCTCAGTGACTCTTACGTTCTTGGCGGGAAAGTCGCGCCTTTCTGAAGGCTGTAAGCGTTTCGAAGACCATTCTTAGAGCAATGAACTAAGGCCTAACCAAACATACGCGTACTGCGCCCTTTGCTCAGTAGCAACGGACATGCACCCGACGAAGAGGACGCTATTTTTACTGTTTTCGTTTCATTAGGCAGGGATAGCGAGATGTGCGAGCAGCAATCGTCTCATCTTCATGAGTCTCTCCGGCGAAGTGTGCCTTTGTATATTTACCTCCTCCAAGGAGGTTATATTTTTGTCGTGTTTGTCTGTCTGTCACCAAGATGACTCAAAAAGTTAAAAACCGATTTGGACGAAAATTACAGGGATTGTTAGGTATGTTAAGAGGAACAGATGATTAAGTTTTGGTGAAGATATATCCATGCGTTTGTTTGTTTGCCTCAATTTTCTCAATGCCATAACTCAAAAAGTTATAGATGGATTTTTATGAAATTAACATGAGTTGTTCGGTATATAACAAAGAGTAAATGACCAAATTTTGCTAATGATCCGTTGGCTCGTTTGTTCGTTTGTCACTGTTTGTAATTTTATGCATGTTAGCAAAATAACTCAAAAAATAATCAATGGATCTTTATGAAATATATAGGTGTTGTTAGTAATGATGAAAGATATAAATGATCAACTTTTCCATATCGGTTTGTTCGTTTGTATATTTGACTCATGTTTGTCATAACGTTTGTTTGCAGTATAACTGAAAAAGTTATGAACGGATCTTTAAGAAAATTTCACAAGCTCTTATTACTATAAAAAGGCACAAATGATTAGATTTTGGAGTTTATGCAAAGAAGTTATGGTGTCAGAGCCAATTAGGATTTTTTGCTACCGTTGCCTCGCTTGGCTTAGTTATGAGCTCTCACAGTGCTCTAGTTTGTTTTGTGTTTTACACATCTATCTGGGCAGCAAACGCGTCAAACTTGCAGGATTTGGAAGGTTCGCAGGGTAACGAAAGTATTCTAAATTTTATAGGCTCGCACATAACTCGTAGCTCTCTTGTGCATAGTATTGATGGTTCTTGTGTTGATATTGCTCATTTACCCTGTTGACTTCTTTGTTATCGATATTTAAGCTTTTGAAAACTTTTTGTCCATATTTATTAACTCTAGCAGGTTGCAAGACGCGCACTATTTATTTTCAAACGCCATGCTTGTGTGGGTCTTCTCAGTATTCGCGGCGGTGCAATACAACACTGAAGATAAATTGACCCTAAATTGACACTAAATGGCCTTTCGCGCTATATAATATAGATAAATTTCGCACTATATAATATAGATAAATTTTGCACTATACAATATAGATAAATTTCGCGCTGTATAATATAGATAAATTTCGCACTATATAATATAGATAAATTTCGCACTACGGTATATCAAATACAAGTCCAAAAAGAAAATAAACAGTAACAAAATAAAAATTTAATTAGTAATATGTTGAGAATCAGCAATGCAAATCATTGATGTCAAGTAAATTACGTCGTGGAAGTGCTGTGAAACATGTGTTACGCAAGATATAACTTTTTTAATGAGTTTTTTTCGAACATTCTCTGCGCCATCCTCTATGCTAAGATATTTTTAACACCTGTAACTTTTCCCAGTTACTGGAAGCTATCTCTTAGACATACCTAAAATAATGAAAGTCAAAGTTGTGTAATAAGCGTTTTCAAGCTTGAATATCGATAACAAAAAAGTTAACAGGGTAAATGGGCAGTATCAACACAAGAACCATCTTTACTATGAACAAGAGAGCAACGAGTTATGTGCGATCCTATAAAATTTAGAATACTTTGGTTACCCTGCGAACCTTCCAAATCCTGCGAGTTTGGAGCGTGTGTGTCAGGGCACGCCGTGCAACCGCCATACACTCGCTGTTGATCATGCGATGAGACCGTCGTAGAAGGAGGGACAGAACCAAGTGTCATAGTGAACACTTGCTACCCGAGAGCTGGCCCAGAAGTATTTCTTGGGTTTTAATTACCTCCGGCAAGGAGGTTATGTTTTTGCCGTGTTTGTCTGTCACCAAGATTGCTCAAAAGTTATGAACGGATCTTAACGAAATTTACAGGGCATGTTAGGCATAGTAACAGATGATTAACTTTTGGTGAAAATCCGTTCATCTATTTGTTGATCTACCTAGTTTTTCTTAGTGGCATAACTCAAAATGTAATGGATGGATTTTCATGAAATTTACATGAACAGTTAGGTATATTACGAAGAGTAAATGACCAACTTTTTGTGATGATGTGTTTGTTCGTTCGTGTTTTTGTCTCTGTATTTTATTTTATGCTTGTCAGCACAATAGCTCAAAAAGTTATGGATGGATTTTTATGAAATTTTCGGGATTTGTTAGTAATGCTAACTAAAAGACATAAATGATTAATTTTGGTGATGAACGGTTGGTCTGTTTGTGTGTTTGACTTATGTTTGTCGCAATGTTTTATTAGCAGCATAACTCAAAAAGTTGCTAACGGATCTTCACAAAAATTGCAGAAACTGTTAATACTATTGCAAGGGACTAATGTTTAGATTTTAGTGTAGATACAAAAAAAATCATGGCTTTAGAATCAATTTGAATTTTTTGTTACCGTTGCCTTGCTTGGGGGAGGTGTGCGCTCTCAGAGTGCTCTCTAGTTTCTTTGTGAGACTACTTTAATCTCACGACTACCTTAGTCCTCATAGTGGATCTTAAGACGCTAACTCTGCTTAAAATGAAATGCCCCATTTAGCATAGTTTTATTCAAAGACACGACATAAAGTAGTCAGCGAAAGTTTAATTTTCGACGATACTTGGTTATTCTCATCTGAACTCGAGCAATAGTCGAACTAGTGGAGTGATAACTTTCTCAGTGAAAAATCTAATAACTTCCTGCACTCAAGTTACTTACCAATTTAGTTCACCGTCTGTGTGACTGGAGTATTATAGCTACTAGCTGGACCCGTGAAACTTTCACGGCTTTGTAAGGCCTTTCAGACAGAACCGTGAAACTTTCAACACTGGGACTTGATGTGTGAAACATTAAGTCCATCCTCTTGGTTGATAATATCCCCAATTCCCTGCAATGGAGTAGCCAGGGGAGGATCGTGGGGAGACACTCCCTCCCTAAAAAGTTACACGCGCCCCTCACTGGAAATGAGGCCTTGAAAANTTACAGAGAGTAAATGATAAAATTTTTGTGATGATCCGTTCGTTCGTTTATATGTCGCTGTGTTTAAGTTTGTTTGTTAGCGTAATAACTCAAAAAATTACAAATGAATCTGTATGAAATTTTCAGGAATTGTTTGTAATGTTATTCGCCAGAAGCGACAGGCTGGGGAACCACAAGGCATTTGCTGTAATCGATACATTTCGCCTCGCAAGGGTGCAGAGCGAGTGAGTTTAACTCAGAGCTTGGTATGGGCTCATTTCGATGGACGCTCAATGCTGAGGTGCCCTCTTAAGGCGCTTCAGATAGATCAGTGGAACCTTTGCATGGCTATTCCCCGTCAACATCACAAACAACACCGAGATTCGATGTATGATATCTTATGCTGATAATTACTGAAGCTGCCCATGTCTAAGTGGCCCGTGGATTATGTTTATAAGCCCCTCTGTCTAACTGGACCCGTGGAATTCCTTTGGCAGTAAACCACGGTACAGCTTCCCCAAAATTTATTCCTAAGACTTTCGGGCGTATAAACAACTAGAGCACTCTGAGAGCGCATACCTCCGCCAAGTGAGCCAACGATAGCAAAAATTCAAATTGGCTCTGAAACCATAATTTTCTTTACATAAACTCCAAAATCTGATCATTTGTGCCTTTTTATATTAAAAACAGCTTGTTCAATTTTTTTGAAGATTCGTTCATAACTTTCTGAGTTATACTGTTAACAAACGTTATGACGAATATGAGTCAAACATACAAACGAACTAACCGATCTGCACCAAAATTTGATCATTTATGTCTTTTACCATTACTAACAACTCCTATAAATTTCATAAATATCCATTCAACATTTTTTGAGTTATTGTGCTAACAAGCATAAAATTAAAAACAGCGACAAACGAACGAACGAACAAACGGACCATTACTAAAATTTGGTCATCTACTCTTTATTATATACCTAACAACTCATGTTAATGTAATCAAAATCCATTTATATCTTTTTGAGTTATGGCATCAAGAAAAATGACGCAGACAAACAACAAACAAACGGATAGACATATCTTCACCAAAAGTTAATCATCTGTTCCTCCTAACATACCTAACAATCCCTGTAAATTTCATCCAAATCGGCTCATAACTTTTTGAGTTATCTTGGTGACAGACGAAGAGACAAACACACAAACAGACAAACTGGCAGACAGACAAACACGACGAAAACATAACCTCCTTGGCGGAGGTAACAAACACGACGAAAATATAACCTCCTTGGCGGAGGTAATTAAAAAGAACTGGCCTGTGGCCGAGAGATTGGTCACCAGCCGTATCACAGATACGCTAGCTTCCTGAACTGAATAAAGCGCAGAACAATGAAGGACGAAAATCACCAATATATTTGCCTCTCGCGTTAGCTGTAGCACAGATACCGGATTTCGCATGTAAGGCCAAATGCGAGTAGAACATTGAATTCAGGCGTAACACACGCAGGAAGGAACGAACGAAGGAACAACGCTATTAATATTATAGATGTCTTATGGTGACGATATGAAATGCAACTTCTTTGTGAAGATGCGAGCTTCCGCACACAGCTGTATCGTCGCCAGCTGTAAGCGTTACAGGCTGCAGCTAGTGGAGCGGTGCAGGCCTGCGCGTACTGCAGGCCGGCCGCTCAGCGCGGGCTTGCGGTCGCCCCAAGTACCTGGGTTCGCATTCTCGCTTGCGGGCTAATAGGGTGCTTACCTCGCGCAACAGATGGGACGATGAGAGCTGCCCTCTTGGTTCATTCCAGGTGTGTGCAGCTCTAAAATCGTGAGATATATGCTTGCAAGGTACGAGATAGACATGGTACGAGAGAGAGAAGGTAAGAGACTGACGGTGTATGAGAGAGAAGGTACGAGATAGACAAGGTATGAGAGAGAAGGTACGAGACAGACAAGGTATGAGAGAGAAGGTAAGAGACTGGCAGTGTATGAGAGAGAAGGTACGAGACAGACAAGGTATGAGAGAGAAGGTAGGAGACTGGCAGTGTATGAGAGAGAAGGTACGAGACAGACAAGGTATGAGAGAGAAGGTACGAGACTGACAAGGTATGAGAGAGAAGGTTAGAGACAGACAAGGTATGAGAGAGAAGGTACGAGACAGACAAGGTATGAGAGAGAAGGTACGAGATATATATGGTACGAGAGAGAAAGTAAGAGACTGGCAGTGTATGAGAGAGAAGGTACGAGACAGACAAGGTACGAGATAGAAAAAGTACGAGAAAATCAAGGCGAGAGCCAGACAAAGCGCGAGACTGACAAAGTACGAGGCAGACGAGGTGTGAGACAAATAAGGTACCTGAATGACAAAGTACGATAATAACAAGTACGAGACAGATAAGGTACGAGAAAAACAAGGCATGCGACAGACAAAGTACGAGGTAGACAACACTGTATACGAGATATAGCTACAAAGACCGAGATAGACAAGGTACGAGCTAGACAAGGTGTCAGAGAACGAAGTACGAGACAGACGAGGCACACCACCAAACCAATATGGCGGCGCGACCTCCCTCTCCCCACCGCAAAAACCAACAGCGGCCACCAGTAAAATGGAACTGTTCTGCCACCGTGGGAATATCTGCCTGTACTACAGCCCCTCAGCCTGCAGCAGCAGCTGTACTGCAGCACATTGTGCCCTTGTACGCGCCTTGTACACACAGTCTGCCACCCTGGTCTTCAGAGCTGGGGGCAGCATTTCGAACAGCAATATTGCGCCTTTGCACTGTAGAAGTAAGGCCCTGCTTCACATCCCTCACACTTGTCTTATGTTCTCACCAAAATGTTACAGAATTCCTATGGGAGAAATTACTTTACGGGACTCCAGGCTCTTCCCTCCCCGTAGGAAACGGGAACGTTTGCACACAGAAACCATCAGGCATAACACACCTATAAAGAAGCTCAGTTGACACTCCATGTGTACCACTAAAAAGTACGGCTGCAGCCTACAGTTCGTGTTGAGAAACGACGAGATATGTTACGAGTAAGTTTGTAGGGATCCTTTATATAGGTATATATGTTTGTTCTGTCAGCCTGTGTTCACCATGTCCGCGTCATACATTGTGCGTCATAGTGCAATAGTGAGAGCCAACCACTGTAACTAAGACAAAAGAGTATTTTTCTGTTATTTGTATTTCTGTTCATTCTCTTTCATCCTCGAAAGTAAAGATCAGCAAAAACTGAACTCTATTGAACATTTTGCTGATCACGTCACTCTCCGTTGAAAATGGTATGGCGAAAACTAGACTAGGGTGCAGAAGTTGGTAAAATTGAGGAACCCTCTACATTGAAGCACTGACTGCTCTGCCAATTTTGTAAAGGCGAGATATGAAGATTCTGCAGCAACGCTTCACAGTCTCGTGGGCCCTGTTTTTGTTTTCTATCTGCATTAAAACGCTATTCATTTTGACTTCAGGATGAGGAAATTTAGGAGAAAATAGATGAGTCAGAGGGTGAGATGTATTCAGAGTGCAGTTGGACTAGGAAGAGGAGAAGGTTTCGGTTTTGTAATTGTGTTCCTTCAACCAGCCTTCTTCCTTTCACAAAACTGCTTTTCGTTGGAGCGAGGAAAATCCGACTGAAGTAATGTCACAGCGGATCATGATACTCAGCTTAAATTCATATGGGGATGGCGCTTGACTGCGCTACTAAGGAATCGTTATTTCTGCATGGCACCGAAGAAAAGGAAGGATTGGGCTGCTCGATGCAAATGAAGATGCGAGCGCACATTTTTTTTACGACCATCTAAATTGGTGACTGCAGTGCATCCGTAGTAAGTAAATTATTAACGAAAACATATGATGAATGAAGAAGCATCAATGCAAATTTTTCATCTTCATTTATGAGGGCCGAAAACGCTGGTAGACATAGCAAAATTTTCTCTTGCCAATGGCTGCATAGTTACGGTGTTGGTGAACTAGTTTATTACAGCAACAAGGTATAAAATTAAACTTAGAGACAACAGCGGTTGAAATGAAATTACTACAGTTTGATGTTGCCGCCAAGACGTGAGGCGAATGCCGCCATGGAATTCAGAGGAGCATGCAATTTTTATCGTTTATACTTCGCTTTGCAAGGGCTGAAATAATGTAACTTCAAATAATAGCGAAATGAAATTCAATGGATTATCTAATCCTTCCGCAGTGTGCAATTGGTGCAGACGAAGGCTATGTGGCAGAGCTATAAATGGAACATGGGCTTCACAGCGCCGACTTTTAATAATTACATAAATGTAACTAGGGCCACCCGTGGAAATTCCATGGTTAATGTACGTAGCGAACCTAAGTTATGCTACTACAGCTTACCTTATTTAAACTAATGCAGCTCATCCAACGTTGCCTACCAGGTCAAAACTAACCCCGTCACTTGACCCTCATGAACTCCGTCTAACCTAACTCAGTCTGTGTACCATAACATCTATCGAATAAGCTAACGCCAGTCGTGAATTCCAATAATTGATACCGACCCAACCCGTATAAGCTAACGTTTATTTAACCTAACACTTCTCATCTCAACTTCAGAACCTCATATAAGCTGACGCACCTCCTGTTACTAACGTTCTTCAGCTAACGCTTCTCAACTCAGTTAACGCTCGTCTTCTAGCACTGTTCTAGCACTCCCTAGCAGCGCAATCAACATCCAACATAACACACCTAACCTTACGATTCTTATTTAACCTAACACTTCTCGTTATACCTAACGTGCTTCATCTAACGCAATAATATCATACAGTACGTACCAAGCAGACAAATGAAGGTAAAAAAGTTTTTGAGAGACAATTACAGTGATGCTGAATATGTGAATACCAGCAAGATATGAATTGTTCATACCTCCATGCTTAACCCATTCGAAACCCAAGCTGACGAATGTGTATGCATTGTCTAAACAAGCAGTGAGTATCTAATGCTCTAATGCTCATCTGTTCTAACGTACTTCATTAAACCTAACGCAGATCTATCCTGACGCCCCTCATCTAAATTTCATGGTAAGGTACTTCATTTAACCTAACCGGACGCTCATAATGAGGCATATATGCTTCTACTCTAATCTTATACTCCTCATCTAATCTGACGTTCCACACCTAACTTAACGTTTTCATTTAACTTGAAGCCTTGATCTAGCCTAATGCACTGCATCTAGTCTACGCACCTAATTTAAGCTAAACGATCCATCTAGCCTACCGCTCAACCTATCCTAAAGCTCCAAATCTAACCTAACCTCTAGCGAAGACAAGTGGATATTCCAGGGTTATCCAACGAGTAGCTAGGCTATTATATCTCATCTTTATTTAAGCCTAATACACCTTGTCTGACCTACTACTAAGTAGGCTCCTTGTCCACCACCATACCGTACCTCGACTGCTTTAACAAACCTTTTCTCTCTCGTTTTCTTCGCCTACCGATAATAACATATCTCGTCTACTCCACCACTCCTTGTCCACTTTGACACAACTTGCCTACTGTCCTGCACCTCGTCTGGTCGAACAGTCCTTGTCTTCTTTAACGCACCTTGCCAACAATAACGCGTGCGTCTCGTCTATCCAAACGCACTTTATGCACTACTCTGCATTTTTTTCGACCTAGCGCAACTGGTCAAATTTTAATAACTCCATTCAACATCACATGCTTCGTCTTACCTACAGCAAGCACCACGTACGTGTGCATCCATATGAGACAACTGATCCGAGTAGTATTATTGTCCTAGTTATATCGTAATTCGACTAACCTAATGCACCTACTATAAACATACAACGCATTTTGTTTCAACCGATTCACTTAATTCAACTAATGAGTTTATCTCACCTACTGCACTCCATCTAATCTACTGCGACTTGCTATATACACGACAGAATAGTTTGGAACTTAAAACGTATATTATTATTATTATTATTAAATCACACCAGGCTGGCGACGTAGGAACGGAGAAACTCCATGAGGTTAACAAACCCCCACGCAACCAACCCAGCGGGTGGAGAAAACAAAAGAATGAAG
>LQNS02278143.1:33428000-33441177 GCA_001587735.2 Parhyale hawaiensis | reverse complement strand
ATATATATATATATATATATATATATATATATATATATATATATATATATATATATATATATATATATATATATATATATATATATATATATATTCATATATACAAAACTACTACCTAACTTCAAAGGGCTTCAGTTAATGCAATCATTGCTGATACAACAACACAAGCTCCGCATGAGCGCACAGTACACCGGTACAGTTTGGGTACTAAAACGTTTCACCGATACAGCGCCACCGTATGCCGGCATTCATCTGTGCTGACACCTATCAATACACCCCTGCCTCACCTCCCACTCAGTTACTTTTTAGAAGCTGTTCTAGAAACATCTCAGGAGCCTAACTACTAACTGCTACATTTTTATCCATTTTATGTGACTATGTCAAGCAGTATTGACGAAACCGTTTAAGTTTTAAACGTAGGGTAACTTATATGTTATTTAGGTTGTTAGCTAATGGAAGCGTAAAGAGTTTAGCAAAAAAAAAAAAATAAATAAATAGAGAAAATTGATCGACCAATACATAATGCTAATAGTGGTATCATTTTAACGCAATATGCCTCATAGAAGTGTTGCTTCCTAAATCGCTAACGTAAAAGCAATTATATACATACATACAGTATATGCATTTTATTTATTAGCATTAGAGTTATATTAAAGAATACTACAAAGTTTTCCACATATTCATTGGAAAAATTACAAGAATGAAATAAATAACTATGTATAATACGAGAAAAGAATATATTGCGTAAAGTCATCCACAATCTGATTGCCAACAGTTTTTATTTGAGCGAGTGAATATCTAATGTTAATGAGAGAATTATAATTTTTAAACCCGATGTATACACACAGAGCATGGGCAGGAGTGTACCCGCTCATGACCAAAAGAAAACCATGCGTTACGTCACAGCCAATGGCGCTTCCCTACCCCGAGAGATCAACGTTTGTCATTGGTAGTGACGTCATGCTTGGCATTGATTTGGTCACGTGAGACTATACTGTTACACTACAGATTTGACGTACCTTAACGCTGCCCCCCATACAGCAGGGGGGTCCCGAGGGGTCCCCATCACCTGTGTTACCACTGGAGGCCTCAGGGCTCGACACCGGACTGTTGCGCTCTGCTTTGATTCTGTTCATTGGCAACAGAACTGTTGCGCTGGCCATCATCCTGTTAGTTCTGCTGTTGTCTGTTGCGCTTTAGAACCTGGCAGTACTTCACTAATAGTTCTAATTATTGGTTCTGACGTTTTGCCTAACTGGTTCACTCGCAGTTTCTCTTTTTGTTTAGTTGTCTTCTAAGAACTTTAGATCATTTCCTTGACAGTCCGTAATATCAGTTTTCATTTCTATTCACAGATTCCTCTTTCGTTTGTTGTTCCGTGGTATATTAGCGCTGAGAACCTGTTCTACTTTAACTAATTTTCTTCCGTTACTGGTTCTGGTTCGGCTTGCTATTAGTAAGAACCTTACCTTGTCTTATTTCACAAATAGTCCTTAATAACGGGTGCTGCCGGTATCCTTGTTCACTGAGTTATATATATTAGTTTTTCCAGTGGTTCTTCTGTTCTCTATTGTTCTTAAGAACACTTACATAAGGATATGAAAATCTCTATTAGTTCAGCTACAGTAGTGCACAGTTCTGCTGATAATTAAAATATAATCAATTTCTGCAATTCTACTGGCAGAAACTAAACTTATTGGAGCAATATTCCACTGTCTTCTGGATTCTCGTCATCCATGGATACCAAGAACCATGCCGAATTTCGCGGGTAGTTCTTTATCCAGAAGTTGTGTTCTATCATATCCGTAGCTTGAAACGCTACTTACCGTATTAACCTCTTTTTTCAATTGTTCTTCGCCAACACTTAACACTTTACCCCCCACACAGCCAGTCCTACAACTAGTTAGTTTCTATGTACAACAGTTACAGTTCAGAACGAGGTCCGCACGTCCATACAACACACGCCGCCGAAGTTTACTTCAAGTTTGCACAGTCCATTTCAGTAAACTTCTGTAACAACTATTGCAGTGATATTTTCTATCTGATTAACAAATTAATATTCTGGTCAAAAAGCGGCGAGGAACTCAATATCACCTACAATACTAACAGCAGTTCCGTCACAAGCTTGTTGCTTGTTTTTGCTTGTTGCTTCTTCCCAGCTAAATTTAACAATCCTTTTGAGTAACATTTTCCTGCAGGAATATTTTCTCACACATCAGCAAATATTTTCTGGAAAATGCACCCTCCACATGCATTAAATTCTGAAGTCATGTCATTTTCTTTTAAGTGCTCTGAGAAATAATTCATGAGTAACTGTAACAAACATCAACATCATTACTAAAACTCTAACACTGAATTTTGCATTTACAGCTGGTATGCCTGCAATAAAACTTGATCTTTAAAAGACGACTATATAACACTTTTATTCTGATAGTTCGTACAGTGTCAGATCCTGTGTATTTGTTGCCTTACCTCATGCAGCATCTCCCACTAAAAAAATTACGAGAAGTTCAAAAATTTGTTGCGTTGTATCGCTTCACACTGGTCAGTGTGGCCCAGCAGAAAAGGAGTATATTCAACAAGTTCCATGACATGCCACGCCAAGAGTTTATCTAAAATTCAGGTTCTTTATTACTGAATGAGCTACATATAATACTTTTTATGCTGGAGGTTCTTCGACAACACCCGATAGATGGGCTGAGTGAATAACGTCACTTGGACCTCGTCCGAAGATTCATCAAGCTAAACGCCACAAGCGCTTCGTACTGCTGGCATGATAGTCGAGATATCCTTCATCTTTTACCTACATATAAAGGGAGATGAACCATTTTGCTACTCATGGCCCAATCCCCAATGTAACTACAAAGAACGCCTCTTGGCGTAAGACCATCACTCGCGGTGTGGTGAAATTCAACACAGTCATCTTTGATGAATAAGGTTAGGGCACAGCCCCGATCCCAGAGATTAGAGCTTCAATAATAACATAGGAAAAATATAGAACGCTTCGTGGCGCAAGACCATCACCCGCGATGGAGGCAAATTCAACGCTGTCATTTTTGATGGCCAGCTAGGCCTAGTTTTTTGGCACGGGTCACATCTAGGTCAACCCACCAAACTCACTACAAAATAATATGAACATTGCTCGACTCCTTCGGCCACTTTTTGGGTAAACAGACAAATGTATATAGACATACAAATATATACACAGTATACTTAAACGCTCAACGAAAGCATGATCACCTCTCTCACTTCGTTCGCGGGTGCTAAGCATTACCCGGGCCCAAGCACCTCGCTAACAGCTGTTAACTGCTGCCCAATCAGAAATTTATAGGCATTTATCTGATGTTATCGGATACCCTTCACTATTTACACATGAGCAGCCGTTAGACGCCTATAAATTTCAATTGGGTGCCCTATGTCACGGGCAGCAACCTGGCCCCTGTGCGTCTCACTACAATCCGTTATATTCATTTTAACTTACAGTCAACGCGACGTCATAAACATAACAGCGTGAGTTCGTATTTCTGCTTTTGGCCCTTGCATATTACTGATCTACCTATACTTTACGGGTCATGTTTATCACACGCGAACGAAGTGAGAGAGGTGATACTGTTTTCGTTGGAGATTTAAGTATATATTTATAAATATATATATTTGTATGTCTGTCCACCCAATAGGTGGTCGAAGGAGTTAAGCAATCTTCATATTTTTTGTAGGGAGTTTGGTGGGTTGACCTAGATGTGACCCATACCAAAAAAACCAGACCTAGTTGACCATAAAAAATGACGGCGTGGAATTTTCCTCCACCGTTCGAATTTGCCTCCATCGCAGCAGATCGTCTGGAGCATGATGTGTTCTATATTTACTTCCGCCAAGGAGGTTATGTTTTCGTCGTGTTTTTCTGTCTGTCTGTATGTTTGTTTGTTTGTCTGTCTGTCACCAAGATAATTAAAAAGTTATTAACCAATTTAAAGGAAATTTACAAGGATTGTTAGGTATTTTAGGAGGAACAGATGATTAACTTTTGGTGAAGATATATCCTTCTGTTTGTTTCTTTGTTTGTCTGCCTCATTTTTCTCAATGTCATAACTCAAAAAGTTATGGATGGATTTTGTTGAAAATAACATGAGTTGTTAGGTATATAACAAAGAGTAAATAACCAAATCTTGGTAATGATCCATTTGTTTGTCACTGTTTCAATGGATTATTATGAAATTTATAGGGGTTGTTAGTAATGTTAAAAGACATAAATGATTACATTTTGGTGCAGATCGGTTCGTTCGTTTGTATTTTTGACTCATGTTTGTCATAACGCTTGTTAGCAGTATAACTAAAAATGTTATCAACGGATCTTCACAGAAATTGCACAAGCTGTTATTACTATCAAAAAGCACCAACGATTAGATTTTGGAATTTATGCAAAGAAAATTCTAGTTTCAGAGCCAATTTGAATTTTTTGCTACTGTTGCCTCACTTGGCAGAGGTATGCGCTCTCAGAGTGCTCTAGTTTTCCTCTGTTATTATTGAAGAGGGATTGGGTGGGGTTCAGGGATTGGGTGGGGCTCAGNCTGAATTGTAATGTGGCACTGTTTGGTATGTCAGGCTGCTGCTGCACTGTACTGAATTGTAATGTGGCACTGTTTGGTATGTCAGGCTGCTGCTGCGGCACAAAACTCAATCCTTCAATTCATTCGCTTGTATCTCTGAATTACCTAAAGCCTCCGCTCAGGCTCAGCACTTTCCCTGTCTGCCTTGAACACAACCAGTGATTGGCACTAACTACATCAAAGTATGTACATTCTCAAAAAATCTGTAAATTGCAAATAAATGCTAAGTACATTTTCAAATTTATTTCAATACTTCATATGCATTTAGATACTAAATGCTTGAAATGTATATAAATACTTGAGTAAACCATTTACATTTATTTCTCTTTTTGAGTGCCAAAATTCACTAATTCAGGAATATTTTAGAGTTCCTGAATCGAATATAAATATACTAGCACAACATGAGACACATCCTGCAGAAGTCGCAAGAAATACTCTAGAACAATTCAGAGGCGAAAGTTTCTAAACTGACACCTGCTATCACTTCACAAGAGAATTACTTTAGACTGCTTCAGCTTCCTCGTTAGCTTATAGGTATTGAAAATTAAATCACCCGTTCATGGAAATGATCCAAGCTAACTAAAAGTAGGGTTTTTCGGATGGAAATGCCGTCGGGGTTTATGTCATTTTGTTCGCCTCTAACCCAGAAGCATAACAGCCTTCAGTCCTGGGCCATGGCTCTTAATGAACTGTGGTGAACCGCAGCCGTGCACTACTTTCAGCCAGTTAGCAAATTTATGAAGAACGAACCTGTGCTTGTGGATCCTTCAGAACGTCTGTCGTTCGTGCCCACTTTACTTCCTTCCGCATTCATGCTTCTAGTGATGATGCTTCCTTCTCTTCTCCCTCTTCTTTCCCAACGAGCTGTTACCAAGCGCGTTGACTCGTAGCCAACATGGGCTTCACGTTCTCTTTACATTCTTTGTGAACTTTTTTATCACCGGCGAACGAAGTGAGAGAAGAGATAAATTGATAATGTTCTCGTTGTAGATTTAAGTATATTTGTTTGTATATATTTTTGTCTGTCCACCCAATATAAGATCAAAGACGTTGAGCAATCTTCTTAGTTTTTTTTTGTAGTGAGTTTGGTGGGTTGACCTAGATGGGACCCATGCTGGCCATAAAAAAATGACGGCGTTAAATTTTCCACCACCGAGGCAAATACGCCTCCACCGCGGCAGATCGCCTGGAGCACGAGCGTTCCATTTTTCCCTACGTTATTGTTGAAGAGGGATTGGGTGGAGCTCAGGGATTGGGTGGGGCTCAGGGATTGGGTGGGGCTCAGGGATTGGGTGGGGCTCAGGGATTGGGTGGGGCTCAGGGATTGGGTGGGGCTCAGGGATTGGGGAGATTGGGGCTGTGCGCTCAACTCGTTCATCAAACATTACTTCGTTGAAATTGCGCACTACTGCGGGTGATGGTCTTACGCCACAAGGCGTTCTAGTTTTTCATGAAAGAGTCAGCGGCAATTGAAGCTGTACGTTATCAGCCAAAGTAGCTTTTTAATGCACCAAATGATAGTTACCCGAATTAGCATTTTTATTTTCATCTGATAATTTCATTATACTGTGGATATTTTTATTTCATAAGCTCTGTGTTACTAAAAGTGGCTACTCTTTCTTCAGTTGTTGTATATATTTTACTGTGAAGTAGCAATCTTACTAAACGTGGCCAGTTTTCTGAGACAGAATTTTCATATAATAATGTTCTAAGATGCCATTTCCAGTCAAAAAATTTTCTTATCAGTTCCATTAGCCGAGAAGCACCCTCACGTATTAAGCTCCGCACCGGGCGTGTTGTGCGGTTTGAAGCGAAACCTCCGCATCTCCTCGCCAACAAGAGGAGCATCTCCGTACACACAGGACACCAGCTATGTCTCGTTTGTCTACAGAATTGGCAGCCAGAAGTGCAACTTGTCCAAGTCTACTCTAGCAAGGGATAAACAAGCTACAGGATCTAACCTACAGTAAAGTACAGCGGTGCTTTCCTTGGCCTGCAACCTTCAGCCACAGCTATGCTTTCGAAGTTTGTCATCAGGTTGATCTAAGAATTTTTGTCCAAAAGTTGCTCGAATTATTTATAATTATTTGGAAGTGGCTTTCATTATATTATTTGAGTCTCTCACTATTTTACTCTCCTTCTTGGTAAAGGCTTTCGCTAATCTTCCTCTCATTCAAGGTTCTCCACTGTGCGCAATCTTTTAAATTTCTTCACTTAACAGGGGTCTTATGTTATTTGCTATTACCTTGATCACCCTTAGCAGCCTTGAGAGCATCAGTAATTTGCCATCTTAAATCCTTATTATCCTTATTTAACATTTTTTTTATCATATTGGCTTGACTGCAGCTGACTTCACTGGTGCTGAAGACGAGGTGACGCAGTTTACCAATACTGCCACTGCAGTAGGCTGAATGTCTACCGTTACTGCCACTGCAGTAGGCTAAATGTCTACCGTTACTGCCACTGCAGTGGCTAAATGTCTATCGTTACTGCCACTGCAGTAGGCTAAATGTCTACCGTTACTGCCACTGCAGTAGGCTAAATGAATAAAATTTTTTTACCAAGGTAGATCGAGCTACTCTATTCCATAAGAGCTTTAGAAATTTTATTTTTTTTTTCGGGATTTGTTATTCAGACTGTTAGAAACATTACAGAAAAAGTTATAAAAGGATCTTCATGAAAATTACAAGGGGCAACAATGCCAATCACACACGCTAGTCAAAAGAACGAGCATTGTAATCTTTTTGCTCAAATAATTTTGAGTTACAAATTCCTGTAGATATAATGGTGCGTCCAAAAGTTAACTAGCGGCCCTTGCGGAGTAAACTGAACTAACGGTAAAGATTTTTACACCATTTCTTGCCAATCTCAAAGCTGTGTTTACATGAGTTCAACATAACGTCCGGACGAAAAGATGATGATACTCGTTCTTTTGACTAACGTGTGTCATCGCCGTTAGGAATCTCAACTGATGATTATATTTCGGTGATGGTCCTGAAGAAGTCCTATATTCTGGACCAGGTTGAAATATTTGTTAGCATTCTGCTGCTATAGGCTGAGGTTTGCGCTCTCGGAATACAGGTCTAGCTAATTAATGAAGCGTTCCCAGTACATTTGAACATATGCGGTCAATTTCCAATTTCGTATGATATGTTGTTGAAATTTAATTCTTTTGCAATCCTTTTCTTATGTTCTAGTCTATTATAACTTTACAACTTTTAAAAGCAGAATTCTCTAGGATAGTCAACAACTGAATCAATAATTCAGAGATAAGAAAATACGAGTGTATGATTACTTTCGTGCTTATATGACTGCAAATTTATTTATGTTAACTTTTAATGGCCACGCTACACTGAAAAAGCAACAAAATTTGGCGAGGTTGGAGATTTGGCAAATCGGGTGACGCTCTGATAAAACCAATAGGCTAAAATTAGAGCAGGTTGCAGACGATGATAGGAAAAGTAAAGAGACCTCAAAATTTAATGCACTTTACGCTTTGCCAAATTTGAAATCCAAGCCATGACGAAGTGTGAATATGGCACTCACATGAGTCCTGATTCATAGTTTCATTCTCACAAAAATGCAATGTTTCTGATTTCACGATGCAAAAATTGAGTCGATGACCAATAAAAGAAAGTGCGAGATACTTTTCAGAGTGAGGTAGAATCATGAAAATGCGTGAATAAAACGAGGGTTTATGGGGCAGTTACCTACGATTTGCTCACAGCTAATTTTTTATTTTGATGACGCGGGAGCAAAAACATTTCAATTGAAGTGATAATATTGTGTATCAAGGATGCGCAGCTGCAGTTCATGCTTTCAGTGATGCTTGACAGAAAATAAATCTACAATATAATAAAGACCGATGTGTATTTATCTGTTTGATTATTTATCGGTTTATCCATTTTCTGTCACTCTTTAACAAAACAGATAGGCGGAAATTAGCCCAGGTTGGAGGCTCTGGTCGTCCTCTCGAGTTCCATTGAAAACTGTTAGCTAGAAAGTAGGCCGGGTTGCAGAAGATGGCAAAATTATCTTAATCAGGGACAGTTGAAATTCAAACAATGAAGACATCGTAAGCTTAGTATGATTTGTACGGGTATTAGCTTAATTCTCCATACATCGAATCCATGGCGAAGTATTGGGCGACCTTATGTCTGAATGCACTTCTTGCATTGCCGAAGTTGAAATCGCAGCACTGAAGATATCTGAATCTTCCATTGGCCCTCTCATGCATCTTGATTCGTAGTTTCTTCCCACAGATGATTTCGTTGCTTCAGCAATTCTCCCAAATTTAATTCAATGGTCGATGAAACAGGCTTCGCTAAGCAATAACCATAGGACCTGTAGAGGCTAGCCTACCGTATCCACAATACCGAATGTGAGTTATTACTCTGAGTGTTGCTGATCGGGCTGCAATAAGCCATGTATTTTCTCCATTTCAGAGAAAAGAAAGTTTCGATACTGAGCGGCTGTGAAGCCTCAAATGCTCTTCTCAGGGTGCTTAGGTTAGCAGTTGTAATAACGAAAGTATGATCAATGAAGAAGGTCATCACAAATTCTTCGCTGTCATTTTATGACAGCGAGGGCCGTCTAGTATTTCAATATCTGGCACAGAACGAAAAGATGCACTGCCCTGCCCAGCAGAATTGAAACCGACCGCGCTCACCGCTATTGATCTTTGTAGTTTACAGCGCATTCTTCACAACTAAATTAGCAAGGAAATCAAGCTGGCTGAAGAAGCATCATAAAGTAATTAATTTTTATGAACGCTGGAAGAAAATAGCATCTGCAATAGCAGAGTTGCAGCAAAAAACGATATATTATGTAGAGAGAGATTCTGCAACGGCGTAAATTCTTCATTTTTAACGCAAGGATACATTGCTCTTTCCAAATACGCACACATAAGAAATAATAATAGTGCTTTGAGTAGCCATGTTCTCATTTGACAGCAGTTGACTGCTGCACGACACACACTGCACCCGTGCAGCACGGCCGTGCCCAGAGCTGGCAGCGAGTCTGTGCAGCATTATTACATTAGCTGCACGTAGTATAAGTGCTGCATCAAGTCTGCACTGCAGTTCATGACTATAATTGTCGCTGTTTTTGACACGCATCGCTGCTTTGAAGAAAGGACAAGCTCCTGAAATAGAAGAGTCGAAAGGC
Source organism: Parhyale hawaiensis (assembly GCA_001587735.2). NCBI lineage: Eukaryota > Metazoa > Arthropoda > Malacostraca > Amphipoda > Hyalidae > Parhyale > Parhyale hawaiensis. Next base: position 33,431,404 of record LQNS02278143.1, on the reverse strand, counting down.
AATGTTCTACTACTAGAAGAGTGCACTTCAGTAATTTTAAAAGATGTATCAAGATTTAGGAAATATGCAGCAAGCAACTATGAACAATGTATGCATGAAGTTAACTTTTCGTCGATACGTATTTTCCATGGAAAGGTACAACTATAAAATAATTACAGAAATTTATATTTGATTAAGAAAAGCCGCATCGATCGTGCACTGTGTCAATATAGCATAATATTTTCTGTGGCCACTCTGTCTGCGGGGTCCGTTGGCGATTTTTGAGCACATTACTGCCAACTGAGGTATTTTCACATTATAGGTACATTCATATATATATATATATATCTATGTATTATTAATACCTTTATAAAATCTGCAAATAATCTAAGCCCACTTTGGTGTGAGCTCTGACGCGCTTATGCCGTCACAACTTTCGCTACAATAGGCCCCAAAATTAATTTTATTTTTTCACGAATGAAGAAAAAAAGACGCTGATGCAATATTGATGAACTTTATATTGTATCTGTTGCCTGTTAAATGCAAGTTATATATGCGCCACGCTGTACCATCGCTTCAAGATACACGAAATACGTAACATTTGCGTCCCAGGCCGAGGCTAGAAGGATAGCTGCAATCTCCGGTATTGTTAGCACCTACAGCAGTTCCATTCGGAAGCTAAGTGGCGGTTTCGACTAGCGTTGCTAGTTCAGTACGCACGCGGTAGCTGTGCGAGTGCAAATGTTGTGACCATAACGGAAATGAGATCATTTCCAACACATGTGCCAAGTGCACTGAACAGCTTGTTTTCTAAGAAAGCAGAGCGGCAGACGTGAACTATTCTGCCATTTATTATTTATCTATTTACCTATCCATTTTCTGTCACGCTTGAGACAGCTGCATAGGCCGTGTAGGAGCAGCATAACCAGTTAAAGAGTTTGTCTGTATTTTTCATACCGTACTTCGTATCTTCTGGATACCATAACCAGTTTATTTGTACGGAATTTTTGCATGCCTTATACAGCCATTCTATTCGTATCTTTTGCGTGCAATAACCAGTCTGTCCGTATCTTTTGTTTGCTACGGCCAGTGTATCCGTATCATAAGTATATCATATAACCAGTCTATCAGTATGCATGCCATTACCAATCTATCCGCGTCTTATTCACGCGGCTGTAAAATTTTGACCGTCAAAACACAAAGAAGCGAGCACTGCTTTGTCTTGCACAAGCAGAACGAGGATGGACGGCATAAGAAACGAATACGAAAGAATTAAGCTGTCTATATTTCCATGAGGCCCATCAGAGGACGTAATTTTTTTCCATGCCCGTCCATTGCAATTCTGTCGAAGTGTTGAGCCGAGGGGCGAGCCACCAGGTGCACTGCATCATCTTATAGAGGACTCACCATCGCCAGTACGGCTCTGGCAACGGTGATATGACATTATTTTGGTCATCATTTTTGATGACAGGGTCCACTGCTATTTGTGTAAAGTCATATATTTAAAGATTACGAGCTCATCGATATACTTTCATATCGTAGTCGAAATTGTTCAAGCGCAAGTCCAATATATGAATGGCAGGGCACTGAAAGGGTACAGCGGAACTGGCATTCTAAAAGAAATTAGAAACATCCTTCCGGCCTCAAAACTGGGCTGCTGAGACTCATTCCTAAAATGCATTGTTGCCATAAAATTAAGATCACTTCGTGAAAGGTGCAAATTTGTTACAATAGGACTACATAACCTACTCACTGTCTGTCATATTAACACGTTTAAAGTTAGAGAAACAAAAGTTCACAGCTATAACTCAAGCCAATTCCAGTTACTTGCATATACCTAAGCTGAAGGGCATACCAACTTGCCGCTACAAGAGCACGCATATATCGCTTCATTTCAAGAGTCATATCATTCTCGAAGATTTGGGTTATGGTATTCATACTTCACAATACACGCATATCGCAGTCACATGGGGATATTCATAGTTGTCTAAAATTATAGACAAATTATGTATTACCGTAGGATGTGCCAATCACAATTAATTCACACTGTATCAGTATCTTGCCTTCATAATAGAAGCGCATCACAAACACTTTCCAATATTTATCTTCTATGATATAAAACAGAGAAGTCTAGTTGCGGGCATTCGATATTTTCTAATATCTTCAATTATGTTTAAAGCAATAAACTTTTGTCTGTTAGTTCAAATAAGCGATTGGTTAGAGTGAAGGCTTTTCCATGATAACAAATTAAAAAATATTTTTTCCACAAAGACTGCGAAAATATGAGGTTGAAGAAATTATCGCAACTATTGGCAATATGCCATTGCCGTGCCCTCCACAACCACTCCAGACCAAGGACTGGAGAGCCGCGCAAGGGCATCAGAGGCGGAGCTTGGCTCCAAAGGCGTTCCCGTTCCAGATCCTTCAGAAGGCTGGAATGTTCTGTAGCTCCGAGGAAAAAAAAGAAGCTCATGCCTCCTTTTGATTGGCCAGCAACCGTCCGATACTGCAGTGCTATTGGCTGAGGTGTGAAGCTTCCTATTGGCTGCTGGTTCAGGCAATAATTTGAATCCGACAACTGGAATTTGGATGAGGGAGAAAAACTCTCGCAAGATTCGCGTGGAAAGTCCAGAGGCGAGTTTGTAAAACAGCGAAACTGGACAGTTTGTTTAAAAGGCGTCAGCGGAGGCCAGTTGTGCAGGCCTTAGATATACTTGTGGCGATGCTTCTTTTTTTTTTTGGGGGGGGGGGGGAAGAAGATAGTTTCTTAGAACAAGAACTTCACAAGCAGGAACACAACATTGCAAGAAGGCTCAATACATGGTGCATACAAACTAAATTTATTTTTGTCATAATTAGTTCGTAAAAAATACTTCAATTATTAATCACTCATGTGGCTTTCTTTTCATTAGAAATTTTGATACAATAAAATCTACAAAGCTTACGGTCATGCGGCTGAGAGCACCCGCGATGCAAAAACTATTGTGATGCTTTCTCTTGCTGATGATCCTATCAAACAGTGCGGTAAATTCCGCCAGGCTGAGCCCTTTCTCTGGAAGCGTCTTCTCCGCACAACATTTCAAATGGAGCTATTCCGACGAGAGAGCGGGTATGATTCGTGAAAGAAAGGGTTAACTATATTGCATTGCCATGACGTGCAGCGGTTCTCTTTTATTCAGAAGTTGCAGCCAGCCTGCTGCCCTACAGAGCAGACTTGGACAATAGCAGAGCTGTACTAGCTGCTCCCTGCAGAGCTCTACTAGCTGCTCCCTGCAAAGCTCTAGTAGCTGCTCCCTGCATATTTCTACTAGCTGCTCCCTGCAGGGCTCTACTAGCTGCTCCCTAAAGAGCTCTACTAGCTGCTTCCTGCAGAGCTCTACTTGCTGCTCCCTGCAGAGCTCTACTACCTGTTCCCTGCAGAGCTC
>LQNS02278143.1:33390814-33407409 GCA_001587735.2 Parhyale hawaiensis | reverse complement strand
CTGATCCATCGTAAATAGTCTCCCCGGATGCCATGAGCTTCCAATTTTTTCATTAGCCGCAGATGGGGGACTTTGTCGAAAGCCTTTTGGAAGTCTAGATACACAAGGTCTACTCCCTTTTCATCATCTTTAATATCTGTTACTTTTGAGAAAAAGTCCAGTAGGTTTGTTAGGCAGCTTCTTCCATTTCGGAAGCCATGCTGAGTGTCTGCTATGAGATGCTACATCCTCAGGTGATCAGTGATGCGCTTTTTCAATAGACGTTCGATGGTTTTGCTGACGACCGATGTAAGACTGATTGCTCGATAGTTGCTGGGGCTTTTCTTATCCCCCTTCCTATGTATCGGTATCACGTTAGCTAGTTTCCAATCCTGCGGAACTTCTCCTGTTCATAGAGACCGATTAAATATTTCGAGCAGCGGCTTCACGATGACTGGAGCCATTTCTCTGAAAGTACACGGGGAGTAAGATTATCAGGGCCAGTGGATTTGTACACATTTAGGTGAGTTAGTTCTTGAAGAACCTCAATCTCCGTTGGTGGCACTGCTATATACTGTTGGTGGCAAATGCTATATTTATTCTTACTGGAAAACAGGGATAATACCTTACTCTCTTGATACACATTGATTCAACTAAAGTACAGAAGATATACAGAACCCTTTTATCAGAAACTCCTACAATAGGCAAGCAGGATGTATTGTGAGGGCCTTTCTCACTTCGTCTACTTGGTGCTTCTTCCTCTCAAGGGGCTAACGATGGGCCATAGGGTTAGGTTCTCCCATCCTTTCTTTTGGGGTGCGGCAATTTGGGCTACCACAAATTCAGACATTTATTAAATGTACCATCTCCCGTCCAAAATGAGGACGCTTTTAAATCATTCAATCCTACATCAGTGGCAAAATTAATATAAACACGCTCAACGTCATGTATACTGCCACTGTCGAAAGCAAAGAACAGTGACTGGTTTTCAAGAAATTTAGCAGAATCAGGAATTTCAAATCCAGTCCGTTAATCCGGCTCAGCAGGAATTCCCGATGAAAATTTTATTCGTCCAATTACGAATATTGCGGCTAAAAGTCTGTAGGTTTGGCAATTGTAATCAGGCATTTTCACCTATTGATTACAGTATTATCCAAAACATCTCATATAGGCGCCGTCGCAGCATTCGTGACCCTGCTTTTCATTGCATTTACAGCTTGTTTAGCATCAGTAAGGGCCCCATTAACTGTGTGGTCGTGCAGACCACTTTGAAAAATTATTTCGCTAGCATCAGGTGAATAAACAGTGTGCACCCGGGCCCTGCAGCCTTTGTAGAAAAATTCACAACGCCAATATAGTCTTCGAAATATTATAAGTATGTTTCTCATAGCAGTAGTTTTGGTCATCTACTAATTTCAGTGCATTCTTTTCACTTTGTATAAAAGAAATAGCCGTAGTGGGGGTCACAAATAAAATACAGAAGACGCTGCAATTCCAAAGCACGAGTGTTGTCAACGACAGCTACGTTTAATCTGTTCCAATAACTTACAAGTTCTTAATGTTGAAACTGCTTCTAGAAAATAGTTACTGTTCCGACAATGTAAAGATCTTAAAACATGAATGTATAAACTAAATTCATTCATTAAAAATGATTTCGTTGAATTTGCCCCTACAGCAGGCGATGGTCTTACGCCACCGAGGCGTTCTAGTTAGCTATATTGTAATACCATTATTTTACGCATTCGCCCATTTTTGCTATGCTATGCGTAATGTTAATGTAATACGTAGATGACGAAAAGTGTCAGTACTCCCATTGTAGCTAGTTTTTCTTGAACTTTGAAATGGAATTTGTTAAATATAAACAATTTCATTTTGAAGCTAAAGCTAATATCATAACATAAATGTACCGTATTGTCAACCAATTTCATGAAAACTCAACGTTTCGGGAAGTTAAATTCCCATCCTCAGAAGTTTTAAAACCTATAACCGACAAAGGATGAATACTAATAATATTTTATTTGGGATGACCTATGTATGGGTATTCACGCAACGAACGCGCTCCCCAGTGGCAAACTAGTACATTCGGTCGGAACAAACGCGGTTACGCGAGCCAGAAGTCCTTTTAGTTTATATTTTTCCTTAAACGATGTTGTTATAGATATTTAGAGAATATTTACGTCTCTCAAAAGTAAAATCACTAAAAAAGAAACAGATTATGCTCAATTTCCGAAATAAAAACCTAGCAACCTAGCTCGAGCCCGAAAAAACCCAGATCTGGGCGGAATAACCCAGTGGTGGCAGCCCTGATGGGTAAGTGTTGGCATGAGGGGACCTAAGAAGCGAAGGACTGCAGTGCGCAACGAGGGTCTATGTATAAGCGTCGAACAGTATGGGAGGCGGAGGGAAGCGGGCAAACACAGTTGGAGGCAAAAGTGTCAGTCATGGATTGTGACGAGCGGTACAGCTGAAGTCATTATGTTGAGGCTCAGTTTTGTTTTATGGATATATAGTGATTCTAGAGTTGTGAGTTCTATTGGATTAGAATAAGCTGTGATAGAGAAGTCTTTCCTGCTTATTGGATGGTTGTTTTGCTTTGCATGAAGACGGGCAGCTGAATGAGCTGGTTTTGCTAGTGGTAAACCTGTTCTGCTTGATATACTTAAATGTTGGTCAACGCGGGCTTTGAAATGTTGTCCAGTGCTGCCGTAGTACAGAGCTGAGCAGCTCGTGCAAGAAAAGACGTAAACAACACTGGAGGTTTATATTTGAATTTAAAATAGGATCCTTTTGTAAATGTATTTTTGTAGGAGAACCCAAAGTTCATGTGCCGGCAGGCTTCGGAGAGAAAAGCTTTCAGGGGATTGACTTTTCGATAGTGGTTTTGCTGTAGTATGGGGGGAATGGAAAAAGTCTAATTTACGAACGGTAGGTTCAGCTATGGAGGAGGAAGGGAATTTAACTTCTCGAAACGTTAACTTTTTATGAAATTTGTCTACAATACGACACATTCATTTTATCTTATTTTTATATATACTGAGTACAATAGAGAAAACTCGCAACTGGAATAGTTCCTGTACATGCAATATGGGCAGGGTTAAGTGAAAAAAGTAACATGGTGTCCGATGAAAATAATAGGTGCCTTTTAGTGTTTCATATCTACAAATGACAGAAAACTGGTGAATTTTAGTAAAAACTGGCAAAGTTTTACTGCTATTTTGCTAAAAGTAAAATCTATTTTGCTATGATACCTGGAATACCAACTATTTTTAACTGTTATTTTGACTATATTTTTGCGCTATTTTAACTTCTTTTTTAGGACTATAAATCCAGGCTCTAGTCATGACGGACAGGAAATAAGATACTGTCCGGTGATTTGAAGAATTCGTTGGCGGTGCAGTGCAGTTTTGTGCTTTCCGCATTTCACGACTCAGTTTTTGGAACACAAACGGCGCCATCGAATGGTTCATTAAATTCAGACTGTGAGGTTTGATAAACCCAGAACTTCAGACAGGTGCGCTGGCTTCAACCCGGTAAATCGAGTTTCAGGCGTCAGAATCAAACTGATTACACTTGTGACGACCGAAAACGTTACTCCACACAAGGGATATAACGGCAGTTGCAGGCATGGGTGAGGTCACTGCGTGCTTACTCCTGCAACATGTCTCATGTGGGTGAAACCAACTCTTCTGTTTGGAGATCCGGAAAAATGAAGAGCAATGACTTAGTTTAACACAACTTTGCTGTGAGAAGCGATAAAAGGCACTACTGTGATGCGCTCTTGGTTTTCTCCAAATTTATAGTATAGTGTTCAACATAAACGATTTTTGCAGTTGATCTTTTAATAGAAACTCTATTTTTATTTCGTCAACAGCAAATTTAAGTTGTTTGTGAGTGGTTTAGTAAAACCGGGTTCAACTAAACTCAACAGGCTTGACTTGTCCTTGACATCAGACATTTGCTTTAATTTCATCTCATTGAATCGTCTTGTAAGTGCTGAAAGCAACTCAGCCCGATTACGATCGAGAAGACTGACAGTTTTACAGAGCAGGTTTGAGATTCTGATCCTCTGGTGGGGCATCAATTGGAGGTTAAGTCAGACAAATTGATTCACAGCGGCAAAACCACGCCCTAGATCTAACGTCCAAAGTTCTTGATAAGTCAAGCTTATTGGGTTCAGCTTCACTTAATCCTGTCGAGCCAATAATGGACACCTTTATGGCGTCATGAATTGTCCCTCTAACGTTGCGTTAACCTAAGCACCCTAGACTTGACGTCGTACCCGCAGTCGTTTGATGCTAAAGTGATGTACTTTCTTGCTGTAGTTTCTAAGTTCGCCTCCCCACCAAGAAAGTGAGGTAAAGCTTCGCGATGCTTGGCTTGCGGCGTTAACTTCTCTAGCATTCACACTCTGTCGAGGGGCACTGACCTTAACGAGAAATGGGGACATTCGAAATGAGGAGGAGGGGTCGCACTTGTCACATTAGCCTACCGCCTTTAATCCCATAGCTTTGACAAGCTGTGGTTGACTGTAGCCGTGCACTCCATTGGGGCTAGCGGACATCTGTCTGCAGCACGAACCAGTGAATGCTGATATTGCAGTTGGGTGTGCAGTCAAGCTGACTTTCACTTTCTTGTGACCGATGTACAAGTTAGTCTTTTCAACGTGTTTACTCATCCACACTTCCGAATGTATTACTGTGATGTACAAACAGCAAAGAAGTTCACTGTTGCATGAGTTCTTTTTCACTTTCAATTTGTTGAGATATCCGGTATTTGTCTAGTGACACTTGGTGAGGAAACTGATTTGACGGCTAACGTATCAATAACTTCTGTGGCGCGCACACACACACACACCTACACACACACCTAGACACACACACACACAAACACAGTTGTGTAGACAGCGACGCCGCAAAACATACGAACAAGTGGATGAGTGAACGCCTTGAAGAGACTAACGTGCAGACAGGCATTTACTTGTCCGAAGGTTCAGATGGCAGCGTTGGTTTCGCCACTCTTAATGACATTGCAGGTGCTAGCAGACATCCATTCACGCTTGAAATGGCCGAAAATTCTATTGTACTGAGCGAGATCGAGGTTCAGCCGTCATATGACGAACCCATGTAAAGTTAATTCCTGGAATTTTATTAAAGGTGGCAAAATTAAAATTGCTGCCTGAAGTTCCCGACTTGTCAAGCTAATATGATTAGCTTAATTCGAATTTTGCCGAGCTAAGCGATAACAACTTCCCTAGAAATGTAGGCGGATCTGAACTCAAAGCCAGCACTCCTATACAGGTACAGCCATGCATGGGTTAACTGAAGCCACATCGTCCCTAACAAGATTCAATATTTGAAGCCTGGTCTTGAAAAAGCATTTGTTAGGTAAGCTAGAGAGCGTATGAAAATTCTCTCAGCAATGAAAAAATGTTTTTTCGTCTAGCAAAACTGAAATCGATTAGCCGTAATACTGCTGCCCGCGTTTTTTCCCCAATGAAGGTGGGACAAAATTCACCGAAGAACGGCTGCCTGCAGCCAAACGCGAAAGCTTCATATTGTGTGGGGGTCTCGTAGTTCTTCGCGGACAGACTACTTCCACTGCCTTGGAGAATTCGTGAATAAGAAGAATCCGTTGATGTGTTAAGCAACTGATGAATGAATTTAATGGTGCTGAAACTTGCAGCTTGAGCTGAGTTTGTGCCCGCGACTGCGGCCCCAGCCACTTCCCTCATGCGGGCAACCTTGGTTATAAAACAACGGTCTGGTCTGGTCTGATCGGTGAAGTTAACAAATTTCAGCCCAAATGAAAATAACTTGTCATGAGTATAAAATACTACTTCAACAAAATGTCAGCAAAAGAAATTAGGAAAGCTGCATACCATTAAAAAAAAAAAAAGAAAGAAATGAACACACCAGCTGAGTCGTACCAAGAGATCACAGAGCTGTGAAAGGAGAATACACCAAGTTATCAACCTGAAGAGCTGCATAATTGGTCATTATTGAAACCTACAAACTTATATCGCTGCCATTTTTGTTAGTGGCTTTCAACTGTTTATTTGTCATTCCCTTTATATTGTTACTTCCGCCAAGGAGGTTATGTTTTCCTCGTGTTTGTCTGTCTGTCCCTTTGTCTGTCACCAAGATAACTCAAAAAGTTATGAACCAATTTGGACGAAATTCACAGGGATTGTTAGGTATGTTAAGAGGAATAGTTGATTAACTTTTGGTGAAGATGAATTTTGTCCATCCGTTTGTGTGTTTGTCTGACTCATTTTTCTCAATGCTGTAACTCAAAACGTTTTGGACGGATTTTGATGAAATTAACAAGAGTTGTTAGACATATAACAAAGAGTAAATGACCAAATTTTGGTTTTGATCTGTTCGTTCGTTAGTCACTGTGTTCAATTTTGTGATTGTTAGCACAATAACTCAAAAAATAATCATAGGATCATTATGAAATTATATTGGTTGTTAAACATAAATTATTAGATTTCGGTGCAGATCGGTTCGTTCGTTTGTATGTTTGACTCATGTCTGTCATAACGTTTGCTAGCAATATAACTCAAAAAGTTATGAACGGATCTCCAAGAAAATTGCACAATCTGTTATTACTTTCAAAAGGCACAAATGATTAGATTTTAGAGTTTATAAAAAGAAAATTCAGGTGTCGGAGCGAATTTGTATCTTTTACTACTGGTTGCCTCGCTTGGCGGAGGTATGCGCTCTCAGAGTGCTCTAGTTTATATTAAGAACCATGAAGCCATGCGTTTACATAATCCTGAAGTGGTGTTCCGTAAGTGCTGGGCAGAACACTCGTGCAGTACAATGAACACTTCCTGTCGTAGCTGTATAGATTAATGGAAGATGCATGAGAATTGCCTGTATACGTCAAGATCCAGCTCATACGAGGCACAAAGCGACCAAAAATATAATAAGTGACCAGAAATGAATTTAAGACGGTGTATTTAGATATAGGTACTAATAATGTATCTAAAACGGTATTTAATTACACAGTTTGGATTGTTTTTGCAAATAAATTTTAGAGCCCATCCGTTGCTGGGATCAAGTTTCGAACAGAAGAGCACATTGCAGAAGGATAAATTCAAAGCTGGAAAGTACAGCGTGCCTGCGTTTGTCCAGTGGATGGCGCGGCCCAGAAGTGCGTAAGCCCTTGGAGGCGAGTGTACTGAAGGAGAGTGAGGCTCAATAGCTGTGTGTCTCTATTTGTTCTTATTCCGTTGCTCTAACTTTGTGAAAGTCTTACGTAGTCTTCAGAGCAGAGCAACGGAAAAGAGAAACGAAAAAAGGAATTTATTCCATATAATTATTTCTTATCGTCAGTTTAGGAGGGTGAGGGATACAAGCAGTACGTACCTGGTGTTTTGCACACCCGGCACCGCACGGTGCTGCTCTAGCTGCTCCCATTGATTATATCGATACGATTAACAAAGCCGGCACCTCGCTGATTGTGCGCTTCACTGCTACCAGTAGGGAGCCAAATTAAGTGTAGCAATTCTTTACATTCGTGCACGTCTTCAGCTCCCACCGCTTCTTTTCATTTCTTGCTGTAAACTGCTGTGTTGCTCTTCCTAGAAATAGATGGGAGGAGATTATGCTATTGCTGTAGAGGGAACCAGCAAATATATTTCATGTATCTGTCATTTGTTCAGTGATATCAAATCTGGGCAGGAGCTCCGCGTAACGCCAGTGTCTCGTACACACTCGCCAGTGAGCTTATGAGAGTTACCTGACCCAAGGAGGTTATGTTTTCGTCGAGTTTGTATATTTATCTATCTGTCTGTCTCTCACCAACAGTACTAATTTAAATTTTTGTCAACTTTGTTTCTTCGAGGAGGTATGTGCGCGCAGAGTAGGTACGCTAGTTATTTCTGACTTGATGGTTGGACAAACTGCTGCTATAAAGGATACGCTGAGAATTTCGGGGGAACTGTTTCAATTATGTTTTATTTCCTTGGCGCTAACTGATTTTCAAGCTTTGCAAAACTGAAACAATAAAGTCCCATATAAAGCGTCTTTTTGTACTCGCGCTATACGGTAACCCGCATAACGCCCGTTAAATTATTTTCATAGTCTTCCTTGAAATTCATAGAAAACGTGGGTTAGGAATTAAAGAGAAATAATACCCGAGTTATTGGGGTAACTGAAATAACCTTTAACAAAATATGCATATTTATTCAACAAGAGTATACATTGACTTGTATACAATAACAGTATTATTTTACTGTTAGATTATTGTAAAATAGCAATTAAAAATCTCCTATTATTGTGAAACAATGAATAATAAACGAGGCTGCGTCTTTTATTTTTCACTTTTTTCAGAATTTAGTCTTGGAGTACTTTCTGTTAGTTTAGATTACCTTGCAATATTCATATTCGTGTCACCGGCTTCATGTTTCTCGAACGCTTGCCTTTTTAAATCGATATTCACTTTATTTCTCTACCTTGACGTTTGCTTTTCTTTTCTTGCACTAAAATCCATCTTAAGGGTGTATAAAACTGTAATATATGCTGAAACAGATATTATTAGGTTTCCATCAAACAACAGCCAATGCACTGTATACACCCAACAAGAGTTTAAATCAGAAAGCAAAGCGCGTAACAGGAGGACTCTCAAATAGTGACGTCATCAATGTCACCCCGACGAATGATACGGCCGGGCAGCCTGTGAGTATTTTCATTAATTTCGCCAGAAAATTGTAAATTTTATCCCTAAAGCGCAAGAATAAATAAAAAGAACATATAACAATTGAACAAAAAACAACTGTCTATAGAAAACTACATTGAAGGCAGGCAGAAACTTTCAAAGCACCAGAGCCATGAGCTGAGCCGGTATGACACCCTGATTTACCTTCACCTTCGAAGTGAAGCCTTACTTACTTGTCATATTCCGTTTACAGTGCTGTTGATACTCCTTTATTGCCTGTATTGTGACAGATTTACTTACGGGTTGCGCCTTGTATCTCGTAATGAAACTGTTAATATTTCAATCTACCTATAAAATTCAATCTCCAGCTCCTCACTGGCCAGCTATTGAGCTGCACCCATACAGACTAGGTAGTAAATGGTTGTCGTCAGATACAGAAAGTTTGAGCAACAACTGTTCCTTTGAGTGCTCTCGCATCATCAATATAACACTGCTTATGTTTTTGGATATGTTTAAGAGCCCAACCTAAAAAGGCCAGGACCGACCCTCAATGACATCATTCGCCGACACTGCGGTCACAGCTAAGTTTTATTTTAGTCCCAATGATCCCTTATGCAACTCTTCGCTTTCTGATTCCAATTATAATGCCGCTAGCTTAATCATAACCACAGAATGTTAAATGCGAGGGTAAAATACTTGAAATAGTATTTCATGCAAATGCAGAGGACTCAATGAGTGCATGCGTTATTTGAATTTAGAAATATATTTTTAAAATTTCGTATGTATTAGAGAATGTGCAAATTTAATGCACTGGCCTCTTCGTACATACTTACTTTGGGCTATCATTGGGTGCAAAACTGTGTCTTCAATTCATCAATAAATGTCAGGTTATCTTAGTCACCGTAAAAATTACATTTTATTCAAAATCAGAATCGCAGAAAACATCAAGGTGTGACTATCAATATAACCGAACAATTCGCGCTGTATGAGTCGCGTTGTGTGAATTTTTCAATCTCAATTTTCTGTCGCATAGTGAATATCGCGCTATGTGGGACTTTACTGTATTGGGGCATTAACTTGCAGGAAAAAATTTCGCTTTCTCACACTCGCGACGGCAAAACGTCGTTACTGCAAGCCCGCAGGTATTAGGCATGATTTTTGCGACAATACCTGCAGCCCAAGCGCAAGAACATTGAAGAGTATTACAAAAGTATTGCCGTCATTTTTAACAGCTGGGTACTCTAGTTGAACTGCAGAAACAGTAAAGGTTCGTTATAATTAGAACCAGTTGGGCTGAAATATAGTAACCGTAAGCTGACATGTGGTAGTAGAAGCGCCATCTGTCAATGAGCGGTGTAAACTTAACAACAATAGAAGTCTATATTAATTTTAATAATTTTATCAATGATGCTCGGCTTAACTATGCATACTTACTTTTTCCGAGCTATGGAGTACATTCGCTCTCCATTTGTATAATTTTTGCGTTCCTTTGTTTGGCTTGATATTGTGAGCAGTTGCTCACACAGAATGGAATGAAATACACCGACTGAACTGGCGAGTGTCGCATCTCATACACTCTGAGTAAAGGCTTCAGCCGCACCTCGAGTGTTTCTTCCAAAGACCTAGCGTGAGAGAGGAATGCAAGGTAGTTGGCTGTATCTGCCGTCTTGCTCTCCAGTAAAAGTTTGATGGTTTCAGTAAAATGATACAAGACTGGTGCAACTGCAAAATAAAAGTACCAAAGTTTCATGTCAAACGGCAGATCAGTGTGTCTTTCTCAGAAATTCTGACAGCACTTCCTGCAATCGATAAAAAGTAATTCAAATATTTCATTTTCATTATACCTTGACGTTAGAGCATCTATTATAAGAGAGCTAACAGGAGCTCGATTGACCTTCCTCCGTAGAGATAATCTAAGTCCATTAGCCTTACCTTGATCTAAACCTCAGGTATGAAGTATCAAGACACCACACTGAATCGAGTGTTAAGTGCTCATCTCAAGCCGACTGCACTTGAAGAATTCGACACTGAAGCCAAACTTGCAGGACTCGGGATGGAGCCAGCTCAAGCGTTATCGGGTTGTTATTAGTAATTACGGTGCAATCAACAAAAATGTCTCAAGAACCTTAGAGTCTCAGTCGGCAGTCAGAATTAAGCAGAGCTGGGCGTGGCCTTTTTTGCGGCCTCACAATATTCTCATGAAACTTCATAGCTTTGTCGCATGTTCGGCTGCTTTGTAGCGCTGAAGAGAGTCCCTAATGAAGTTTAAGGCCGGGGCGACGATTTGCAGAAGCTCATTAACGATTTCAGCTTTTGCGGCCCTGATTTTTTATAAGGCTGTGCCTCAGACATAAATGTTATACCTAATCAAACTACCGCGTAATGTCAAAGCTTATCTTTTAACAGCTGATTTGAAATATACAGTGAGTGTAGAGGGCCGCCGGGCGAGGAGTATTCAAACAAAACTGCAAACCTTTAGCAAGTCATAAATAAACAGGCCGCGTCCAGCTGTGGCCGCAGGCAGGTAATGAGCCGCTTGAGTACACGTGCACCCCCCCCCCCCAACTTCACCAGAGCCCCCCCCCCACATATCGGTGTAGTACTAACGACCCGTATCACTGATACAAGGAGCAGCAGCAGATATCTTATTCAGACAGTAATGATGGTTGACGGATGCGCGCCGCGGGCGACGAAAGGCGCGTATTGATGCTGTTGGTGGGGGGCCCCTCGGTGTGGCGGCTCCTGCAAGCGGTGTGGCTGTGGGGGAGCACCCTCAGGGGGTGGGAGAGTGGGGGGGGGGCTGGGGCTTTGGGCCGACACACAAGGCCTGCTGATCTAAACAGGAGGAGAAGATTGTCGATACTTTCAGACTCACGAAAAATTATCAACTAACCTGCGCGAAAACCTGTCAGAAGACGCAGTTTGGGGGCATGGAATTGGGTCGATTTGTTCGTTGCGTTAGAGGATTTCAATGCAACTCCCAACACTGTTACCATAGTGGCAATGCAATGCAGTTCTGCTTGTGCTCCTTTCTTATTTCAAAATGACTTTCTGAAATACATAATAGACGTTATTAATACAGAATATAAACAAGAGGATATTCTTCAAACTGGGACAGGCAGCGGTGCAGCAGCTGGTTGTGGCAACACAGGCCGTGGTGCACCAGCTGGTAGTGGCAACACAGGCCGTGGTGCACCAGCTGGTTGTGGCAACATAGGCCGTGGTGAAGCAGCTGGTTGTGGCAACACAGGCCGCGGTGCACCAGCTGCTTGTGGCAACACAGGCTGGAGTACACCAGCTGGCGAGAACCATCTGCCGTACCCCGCACAGAAATGGTCATACAGGCGCTGCCGATAGAGTAAAATGTCTCTAATTTCCGCTTAAAAGCTATTGCAAGCTTAACCACAAAATAGAAATAAGAAATGCGCATGTTTTTCCTGTTTTGTTGTAGATAGAAGTTCTCAAGGATTGAAGGAATGCACGGCTGCAGTCAATCAAATGTCAGGGCTTTGGTCATAAAGACGAAATTCTTGTATTTATTGTTCAGAGTTTGTTTGTGCTCTTTCTACAAAGATATATCTAAGTAAAAACAACTTCATGATCGATATAAATTTTGTCAAGAGAATGTGATATCGTGTAGCAGAGCTGGACCTTCTGGTGGCTGGTGCAGCAGAGCTGGACCTGCAGGTGGCTGGTGCAGCAGAGCTGGACCTGCAGGTGGGTGGTGCAGCAGAGCTGGACCTGCAGGTGGGTGGTGCAGCAGAGCTGGACCTGTAGGTGGCTGGTGCAGCAGAGCTGGACCTGCAGGTGGCTGGTGCAGCAGAGCTGGACCTGCAGGTGGGTGGTGCAGCAGAGCTGGACCTGTAGGTGGCTGGTGCAGCAGAGCTGGACCTGCAGGTGGCTGGTGCAGCAGAGCTGGACCTTCTGGTGGCTGGTGCAGCAGAGCTGGACCTGCAGGTGGCTGGTGCAGCAGAGCTGGACCTGCAGGTGGCTGGTGCAGCAGAGCTGGACCTGTAGGTGGCTGATACAGCAGAGCTGGACCTGCAGGTGGCTGGTGCAGCAGAGCTGGACCTGTAGGTGGCTGGTGCAGCAGAGCTGGACCTGCAGGTGGGTGGTGCAGCAGAGCTGGACCTGTAGGTGGCTGATACAGCAGAGCTGGACCTGCAGGTGGCTGGTGCAGCAGAGCTGGACCTGTAGGTGGTTGGCACAGCGGAGCTGATCCTGCAATCTCTTGCAGTCGACCATCGTAAGCCAGAATAAAGAATTAGCTCTAGATCCCTCAGTGCTATTCATGCTGTCATAGACTATAGTCAAACCAGCGTAAGGAGTCCGATGGGCGTGGCTAAGAACGCAAAGCAAATTTGCCAAATCTCTTTGAAGCGCGGGGTATAACTTATCAATCGATAAAATTATATTTAAATTCGAATACTCAAAGTTCATTAGTCAGTAGATTAAATTTTGCACTGCTGCGTTCAATTCGGCCCCGCCCCTAAAGGACTGCTTACACTGGTTTAACTAAGTCATGATTCTACTGTATTATTAAAGAGACTAGAGTGCCAGAATATTGGTATCGACGCAGCAATATTGTCCTCAGACCCGTTCTACCCAATATTGCAGAAGTAAACAAGCATCAGTGCTTTGAGTTTGTGAGAGTTTCATCCATCAGTAGAATTACCTCTGTGTACGTACACACCCACACGTATAAGTATTTCCTTATGCCAGTTACTCTTTCGGGACAATATCCCCTTGGATAATGATCTCCTCACTCACAAACTGATGCACATACAAACAGTAACAGCTAAGCAGCTGAAGGTTTTGGTGAAGTTTAGTATTTAATGTCAATTTAGGTTATATTAGGTACCGTAAGCAATGTATTAGGTAATTCTTTGTGCTACAGTATGACGTTTTTCAATGAAACAAATGTGTCTAAGTCTCTTTTCTTACTCTGTTCTGTGCAACATTGTAGGTCAAACCCTTATGACCGGTGCACACTAACTCAAAAATTGTCCAGTCACTCAACTTTTCACTTTAGCGATCACGTTTCGTTGGCTACAACTTAATGCATTTGAGTATCACACTCAAACTATATGCCATTGGTACTTTAAACTAACTTAAAAGTAGGACCTGCTCTCAAACTTTGACTGTTGCCGCTTGCCGCAGTCTACAAACTGCCAGAAACGACTGACATTCTAGGTCTGTACATATTCCTCTCAGTGGTATATATAGCAATATGCAAGTCGAAGCCAAGTCCGCTGCAACGTGGTTGGATGTGGAATTGTGTGGTTGTGCAACTTCTGCGCAGGTGTGCGCCCGCCCTTGTGTTCAGAGGAACCATAGAAAGAATCTTTTCCAAACAAAGGCTTAGTTTTCGGTCCTCTAGGACCACTTCCATCTCAAATAAAGTAAATCAAATTAGTACAAGATTTCTTTAGTGACAGCTCGAGGAATGATTTCGGCCCCATTTTAGCCGGTATCAGTATGAAGAGTAATTAACTATAGCAATGTACAGTATATTGCAATGCACATATATGATTCCTTTCAGAAGCTGGGATGGCGTAGAGGAGGGTGGAGGTGGGTGGGGTGGTGCCCCCCACAGTGCTGCAGCGCAGGAGGTGGTGACGGATACAGATGCTGCAGTGATGACAGGCACCACCCAGCACCACAGTGTGTGATGTAATTGCTGCGTCCCGTGGTGAGCACCACAGTAACGCTGGTGCTGGGACCGTTGCCAGACTTCCAGGGCCGGCTGGCAGTGGTCACTGCCAGGCTAGTCTCAATGAGGCAAAGATGCACGGGTTATTCTACTGTATTATGTTATACAGTTAGTTGGATGAGTGTTTGTTTATTGATTGGTAGTTCTCTCCTCTCGATTTCCAGGATTGTTATTTCGTTAGAGCAAACAAAATCACTCAATGGAATCATTGTTGAGGTGAGTGATCTACAAAAACATTAATAAAAAGAAAGAAAATGATTAATAAAGGCACTGCTATGTTGAACAAATGCACAGCTAAGAGGTCATCATACTTAATTAACTTCAAATCTATAACATACGAGTGCTAACTGAATGTATCGAATGAGATGTAAAATGCAGCTTAATAATTGATTCAAAATAAGATGCACGTCATTTGAAATGACAAAGCGAAATTAAGGAAATGCACATTTATACCTACAATCACAATAAGAACGACAATTCGCAAATCCATAAAGATTCAATATGCGCTGTACCTCGACGAAGCGCTCATATAAGTATCGCAAAGTTCATCATTAGTATCATTTCTTGAACTACACTTCGGAACCAAGAGCTGTGAGGAGATAAACCAGCACCTCATTCGCCTGTGATAAGAAATGTAAGAAATTTTCACCATGAGGACAAGTAGGAGGCGTAGGTGAAATTATAATCCACGCATACCTTCTACCGACATAAAGTAGATTACAGAATATCGCGCGCGGTTCCGTCAGTATTGTGGAACTTCAAACTAAACCGTATAAGCTTAGACCGCAACAGTTCTTGACTCTTAGGTCTGACGCTGGCGGCCAAAAGTCGGCAACAGAAAAAGGGGATTTTCTCAAGAGCTATTAGTTTCCCTGTATCTAATACTGAAGAAAAAAAATTCAAGGTACCCAACATTTTTCTTGCGGAGGAGGTATCTTGGATACGGCGGGGACGCACTTGGACGCTTGCCTGCATGACAGTGTCTGGACATGTTCATCATAGCTCATGAGAAACTCCCATTTTTCCCATTTTGGCTGCCAGCTTCAGAAGCCACGTTTGGACCTAATAATTAAGAGTCATGCATCAAGTACTGTTGCGGTCTATGGTATAAGATTTAGATGTCAAGTACAGTATGACGGCTATATATCGGACAGCACGGGGGAAGGCCTATTCCGAAATATTGAAATTTCCGGAATATCAGAGAGATCGGAAATCTCGGAAATACCCCCTTACTCCGGGCATTTTCCGAGATATACGAGTCGATATTTGAAATGTAAACTCCCGATACCTCGGCATTTTCCGGAATTACATGGTTTCAGAAAATTTCTTGGATTCATCCGATAATTTCGGAGCATTCCAAGAAAAGTTCAGACTGAGGAAAGGTTCTGTAATATCCGAAATTCCGAGATATAAGAGTCCGAAATATCGGGGTTTTACTGCATAACAATTAAAATACATTACATATTGGACACTTATTTAGTTTGAAATGAAATGTGGCCAGTAACTCTTATTAAACCATGAAGGGCGTAAAAACAATCGTGGAGTGCAACCTTTAAAATACCTCTAAAACTTCCAATTTTTGGTTTATATTCACTAGTTTGTAAGACAGGCAATGTTGCTGATGCTCCTCGCAATGAGATACTGAATGTACCTGCAGCAGCAGCCGTGGCTACGTTTGGCCTATGAACTCCACATGCTGAATCAGCTGATAGTCAGTTTGGTGAACATGGCGAGAATCTTCCCGTGACTGACGGATAGCAGACAGTAAGTTAGTGATTGTACTTAAATTCTACTGCACGTTATGCACTGATAGTCATTCGCTTAGGGCTCGATGGTGTTATAATAAAACTTTGCATGTGCGACGAGCTGAGAACTGTTGGTGATTACTTATAACGCTGAAGAAGATTTACAGTGCATGATGTTTTACTGCTGAACTTTACAGTTCGATTTAAAAGCCTTTTCTACCTTCCGGAAAATTCCAAGGTTATTACTTGTCAGTTTGTTTAAAACGATTCGGGAATAAAATTTCGTAATAGCACTAATCACTGTATTAAAATTGTCGACAACGTTTCGGCATAATAACTTGCCATCTTCAGGTCTAAAATAATATCTGAAACGGTGTAAGCAGCACCGATACAGTTCAAGCAGCATTTATTCCCACTATTCATACGAACATCACATGAATGCTCCTCCAGCCGATATTCTAATTAATAGTTTCTCAATTATTTTTAGCCACCAC
>LQNS02278143.1:33262902-33297080 GCA_001587735.2 Parhyale hawaiensis | reverse complement strand
ACTACACTGACTAAGTATGACGCATGGACAACACTGACTAAGTATGACGCATGGACTACACTGACTAAGAATGACGCATAGATAATACTGAGTGACTAAATATGACTCATGGACAATACTGACTCAGTAAACCCTGTCATTTTGTACTTGCCCTACGTTATAGCGCGGCTACCCGCACAGTAGCCCACACAGATGTTCGATACATAAATTTATATTCCAATAAACCGATCTACTTAAGCTTGCTTTCGTGTATGAGATTTTATGTAACACGCCTGAGCGTTTGTCAAAAGAAAACAGTCGTCATTCAAATTATCGGTAACAATAAATGGTAAGTACACAACTGAGCACAATAGAAAGTAGCACATATGCTCTGTTGCTGAAGCCTCTGTTGTGTTTAAGTCTACTAACCGCTTGCCTCAGGTGTTCAGGAGTCTGCTACAAAGATTTACGAGAATCTTGCTTATTCTTCTACGCAGAATTCCTTCAATTGTGTGCTATTTTCTTTCGTCCCTTTCATGGATGTGCATTTTACAAGTTTTCATGAATTCTAGATTGGATAGAGGTCGGGAGACTGTGTTGGCCATGGTACCGGGCCAATGCCGTTGACTTCTAACCTCATCTCAGCTGCCTTGGGCGCGCTGCAGATTATTATCAGAAGTAAACGCTCCCCGGGCAGTCCACGATATCGACAATCCACTGTTTTATTTCTTCCTCTTTTCGCCGGCTTCCACACCCTAATAATATTTGCAACAGCAGTAATGTTTTGGCTTACTGAGATCCGTGAAAATTTTGCAACATCCTCACTGTTATGAGGAGCATTGATGTGTCTGAGCAAGGCCCCCTAGACAGAGTATATCAAGGGGGCCTTGGTCTGAGCGAGTCATTGGTAGTTTTCTTAATGTACCTAATATTTATGATCACTGAATATAAGAGATAATTAGTGTTGAGACGACGCTGTCTCTGCGCTTAGTGTCGTGGGTGTTTCTGAAGTGTCGACTGCAACGGTGCATATCAATGTAGCAAAAAGCACTAGTGTAATTTGCAACGAAATTAAGAGATTAACAGAAAATAACAAAACTGCTGCGCATCTAAACTTATTGCATCACTTAGATTTGTATCTCTTAGAAAATATTCAGCTATCACAGAGGAAGAACTCTGACTGCCAAACTGACACGATATGTTCTGCCACCCATACTTTTGACCACCACCGTGCGCACGTATTTACTTCACCTATGTATTTTTTATCCTCTCCCTTTGTGCGTAAGTGCAAATAAATAATTGTACTTGCTGTCAATAATAACAACATCACCAGCTCATCGAGCTCATATGCTGGTGACCGGAAGGCACGTACATGCACTGGGCCCCCTCTGTGCTGCCGCTCGGGGTCGCGACGGGCCAATGGACCTTTAGCCATCAGAATCAATAAGTACATTTCGGCACTGCCATCCTCCTTTTCGTCCTGCTGGAAACAAAGGTAGAAAACTGAAATTCATTTTTTCACATGGCCGTAAAAATCAATAAACGTAGCCGCCTACCCTTTGCTGTGTCCATCATACCATTTGATTGGTTCCAAATACTCTTCACGAATACTGAAACTGTATGTAACAAAATATGAACAAAAATACTAATGAGTACCAAAACATTTTTACCATACAACAGTGTGAATTTATTCGTTTATCTAGTTCTTTGTTTGCTTTTAGGTTAGTGGGACCCTTGGATACTTCGAGGCTATACAAGGGCTTCAAATCTGGGCTCTGGATGGCCAGTCCATAACTGAGAGGTCTTGCTGTTCAACGTAAGTTTTAACCATTCTAGCGGTGTGGCAGGGAGCATTATCTTGCATGAAAGTGTGGGAGTTGCAAACTTGTGGCGCTTGGGTATAGAAGCAAATGCCGCTGTAACAACTGATTATGAACTTCAGCACTGACTTGGCTATGTAAGCGAACTAGTGGTCCATTCCCATCAGCCGAAAACACTCCCAAAGCATCACACCTCAACCAAATTTCACTGTTTTTCTGACCCACTTCACGGATAGTCTTGCTCCTACTTTGCACCTTACATTTGATCGCCCGTCAGATCCGATGATGTTGAACTTAGACTCGTCACTAAAATGCAACCTAGAGTCTAGACCACTGTTCATCAGCCCAGACGACATTATCTTCAGGAAACTGAACTCTACGTTTCGGATTATTTTTTTAGAAATCAGGGGCTTGGAGACAGGGGCGCGTGCTTTCAAGACAGCAAAAGTTTAGTATGGCTATTAATATGCGGCAATATACGGCACATGTTTTTTTATTCATATCAAATCTTTCGTAATCAATCTCCCATTGTAGGTTGCCAAACAAAATGTTCTCAATTGGATTCAAATCTGGGCTCTGGATGGCCAGTCCTGAAGCCTATTCGAACCAGTGGACCGAGACACAGTTCTACCTGACATAACCTTATCTAACGTGAAATTTCTGCGGCATGCTTGAAACGGTCCCTCATGCTGATTCTGACAATCTGCCGGTCTTTTTTTGGAGTGCACTTGGGCGGCCGCTCGCTTTTTTTCCCAGCTTCTACGTGCCCAAATTGCTTATATTTAACAATCATTCGCCGAGCATTAGTGCGAGACCTTCCTATCATGGCAGAAATATCCGACAGGGATTTTCCATCATTTTGCACGGACAGAACACGATTTTTTTCTTCTTCAAACTATATCCTATGTCGTACTATGGGCTGAATGGTTGTTTGTTTACGGTCTGTCTGGTCCCAATAATGCAATTAAACTCTTATTTATTCAAATAATGTGTTATATAGTCTCTTACAGGAGATGTATAAATGGAGGCATTTTCTGACGTGTTTCTTAACTTTCGGATAGGGGCAAAATTCTCTTATTTGCTTTAATGTTGAATTATTCTTCAGTAAGTGCATGAAATGGTCTCAAATTTTCAATTAAAATACTGAATAATTGAATGAGTGATGTTGTAATGCACATATGGTCTACCATTTCATATTAAAAGATTTTCTTGAACTCTTTTTCACTGATCCTTAAATTGTGCACGCCACTGTAAGTGGAAGCATTCATTAACCGATCCGAGCTTACCGGGCCGGGTCCGGGTTTGCCAAAAGGCCCGGTTTAGCCGGAGCCGGGGGACCCGATCGTATTATACGCCTTACCACAACCCCAACCCCGTACCATCACCCCTCAAGACAACCCCGTACAACCACCCCTCATCACCACTCCTCACCACCACCACCCCTCACATAACACAACTAACACACCACACAATAGCCACACTAACACAATAACGAAGCGTAACACAATTAATTGCTGTGCGGGGGCAGTGATGTGGGGCGGCACACGGTACCGGGATCACACAGTACCACGCACCGCTGCACCGTTTGGTGACTGTGTAAAGTTAGCCCTCTTCAACTGTGCGTCATTTATACCCATAGGTGGGCACTAGCGGTGAGTTGCGGCCCCTTGTGTGGCGTGAGAGAAAGTTAGATCCTCTACGGCGCAATATGGACCAAGAGAAATATTCCCAGACCGGAACTCATACCAACGCTTCGGTCCTCTCTGAGCCACTGACTTTCTGAAAAGTAAAATATAAGAAATACAACAGCGAAATGATGGGCGTAGAGCGGATAAGAGCAGTTGAAGCTAGAGAGCATACCTCCGCCAACCAAGGCAGCTTTAAAGAAAAAATTTAATTGGTTCTGAAACTATAATGTCCACTTTATCAGCACCAAAATCGGATCATTTGTGTCTTTTGACAGTAATAGCAACTTCAGAATTCTCTTGAAGAACCTGTTATTACTTTTTTCGAGTCATAACTTTTTCTTGCCGACAAACATTAGTCAAACACACCAACAGAACAACTGATCAGCACCAAAATTTCTTCATTCATGTCTTTTGACAGTTCTAACAATGTTTGCAAATTTCATGAAGATCCGTTAAAATTTTTTTTTTGCCACGGTTATGTTATCCCATGTCAACGTTGAGTTCTTGCGTCTGGTATTGGAACATTTCAATAAGTTCCCCTGCGAGCAGTACCTGTTCCTGAGAGATTTCTGCAGTTTTGTGTTCTTTCATGAACAATTGAATAATGATACCAAGTAAAACAATGAATAATCTTCTGACCGACTTGAGAGCCAGCCTCTATACGACTTTCCCTATACCTACCTAATCATTGTTTCCTCTCGTGTGCACAAAATATTAGCAGTGCAACTGCTGCGATCGCTTCCTGTTGACACTCCGGCACTTGTAAGTTCAGCTCTGCAGTGCGGGACTCTGAGCAGCAACAGCACTACGGCAGACCTTCACTGAAGACATCTTCTAAACAGTCCAGCAAACTATCGTAAGTGAGGCCTGTAAGCATCACACTCCAAACACCTGGCTGTGCCTTACTAATATTGCTGTCACTAACAATTTGAACAGGAGTGGCCTGCGAACTGCTGTCGGCTGGTACATGCTTTGTTGCAAGGCACTACCCAGCTAGCAAAAATTGTTATGTTGATATCGGAATAATGTTATGATGTAACATTTGGTAATATTATCCCCAACGCTGAAATAATATTATTTCATACACGATTATTTCAATGTTAGGATGCCATTATTCGAAAATATTAAAATAATATTGCTGCATAATGTTAGATGTTACGATGAAAGAATAAACTAATATTGAAATGTTTCTAATATTATCTTAGTAATAATAAAATATCTTTTAATAACTGTAAAATTAAGGTTTCTCTGTAATTTTTAAATGTTGTTCCATGACATCTCAATACTATGATTTCATTGTTATGATGTCTATGCTATTTTATTATTATATACCAACATTAAAATATTACACGCCAGACTATGGCAGACCCTGGAAAGACCGAGGGTGCAGCCGTGTGGTTCCGCTAAGGCTTCGGAGGGATTCTGCGACAAGCTACCCACTCGGGCATAACTCGTCCTTTGAGAAAAACATGGCAGGAGAGGTTTAGGCATCAACAAAGTTATTTACCAGTTATATCTCGTACAGTCTTCGCAATAGCAGATTGGACTCCGGCTTAGACGTCAAACAACGGATGATCAGATTCAAGATATGTACTCAGTTTTGTACATTTTAGTATTTTAGTAGGTTTGCACGCATACAGATCTAAACTTCATGTGATAATAGTTAAAATTGCACATTCAAACATTTATCTCTCGTATACAGTGGACAACATTAGAAAATCTATCTACATAAGTGTGAAATACGAGCTCTAGACTTTTAGCGGTGACTCAACCAAGTTACCGGCGTGCGCGGTATATTTTATTTGTCAGTCTAAAACATTATTTTAATAATTTTTAAAATTGAGGAAGTATATCTTGCTTTGCTAGTCTAAAACAGCAGTTTAATATTTGGAATACCGTTAAATTAAGAATTTGTTAACATTAAATCAATGTTGGGAGATAATATTGATGAGTAACATTATTATAATATTATCATAGTATAAGATATCAAAACAACAAAGAAATATTACTTCGTAATCTCAAAATAACAAGATAATAACATAGCTACCAGAAACAATATATAACACGAAAAAAACATTCTAACTTTAAAATAATAATAATATAATAAATGATTGCTACCTGGATAAGAACATTTTGCTTATGAAATTTAAAACAGATTAAGCTCAATATGAACTGATATTAAAAACTAAATTTCTGATTATAAGCAAGATCCGGCAGCTTTAACAAACTGTTTACCTGTACTGATGTTAAAAGACAGCAGTTTTGTCTTCAAAGTTCAAATTTTCAAGAGTATAACATGCTCAGGTCAGGTGCTGCAGCCACCAGGCGTTGAGAGCTTATAGAGTGTCGCCACTGCCGAGGTCTCATGTATCTATAAACATGGCCAGGGTACAATCAACTTACTGCACTCCCTACTGCGAAACTGACTCGCACTGCTTCGTGCTGCAGATATAGTCCAGCGGGTCCTAAATGGTACATCAGCAGTCGACCAAAGGTAATAAAAAGCTATTGTGCCATTGACGGGAGGCTGTTAGGTAGCGACCTGTGCCCCCTACCATCCCCATTCCTGGGAAAGGTTAGTACCCCCACAGCAACTGTATTGACATTAAATGCATAGTCAGCGAGTCAAACGTGACCAGACCGTACCTGCCTGGGTTAGCATTCGACGTTCAGTTTCTTGAGCTCATCACTCTTGGCTGCTGCTACTGTAAAGCGCACAGTAAAGACTTTCGTTGCGTTCGTTGCGTTTCGTGGCGTTCGTTGCGTTTCGTTGCGTTCCAGGTTTTCAACGAAAATGATATCGACAGAAGAATTGAGATTCATATTGAAAAGTGAAGCAAACTGTCAGCTTCTCCCGAGTATGGCGCTCTTCGCAAGATATTTACTAAATGATTTTATATTCCCTGTGTAAATAAGTTGAAGTTAATGGTACACTTGCAGCAGCAAAACAGAAACTGCTCCACGTGCGTCAGCATCTGAGCATGAAATAGAGTGGAGTCTCTCCTTCAGGCTCAGTGTTTTACACTAGTCTCACCAAATCGTGACCCGTTTTCTTCGGCATTCACGTCATCCAATGATGGTAAACTATAATACATTTGTCACTTCTTAGGTGACTAGTTTCCTCTAAAAACCGTGGCATACATTGAAACTAAGGAATCGAAACATTTTTTCGCTATGAATATATACACTAGATACGCCTTTTCAACTACAAATGTAGAAAAACGTACGAAAAATAGGCTGAATACGTTTAAAATGAACTTGTTATGAGAATAGACAAATTGTGTCAATGCATCCAGAAAAGTTAGATCATATCGGGGGCGTTCGCCTGGGTGCCGAAATTAATCCTTCGAAGCTTGACTTGTCCGGCACTTCAGAGAGAAACCTTGGCCCTGTCAGGCTGTCACTGCAATTCGCGATGCAAGTGCCAGCAGCGGCCCTGTAGCAGTATAGCGGCTAAAATCTCTGTTTTACTGCTCAAGACTGAGTGTTTAGACATCTCAGCATTATATGGCCTGAACGTCAATTCTGCTGGTCGAAGCCACAGCAGCTGTATTCAAAGTTTAGGTCAAGTGAAGCCGTAAATACTTAATTCCAGCACCCAATCGAACACGCCATTAATCTGTCATCTACTTAAATCTATGTGCCGAAACATACTACGGCCAGCAACATACTACGCGCTAAAAAGTTTATATATAAGATACAATTTCTTGGCACTATCAGATTTTAATTCACTTCCACCCAGCGCACACTTCAATCCCAATGCCTGATGATGACCTTCGCCAAGGTTGAAACGTCGCAGAAATTATAGAACTTCAATTACATGGAAGACACTACGCCTACACAGCAGCAACCGTACGACGACCTCAGCACCGGCCAACTGTTTTACTTGACTGCAGATAACAACCTTGTTTTAAAGCTACGAAAGCTTGAGAAAATAAATAAAGCTATCATTAACCTACGTTATGGCATTATTTTTAACCGAACATGTTTGAATGAAGGGTTGCTCCCAAACTACTTAAATCTATGTGCATAAAACTTGAGCAACGGACAAAAATTAATGATTATCAAGCACCATTTTATATTTTAACTTTCTGTGTGCCCTGAATTGGGAAACTATGTCGTACATTCCTTCGTTAAACCACCAACCCTTTCTTCAAATAACCACGAAGCTCAGCTATTTTTCCATTTCGTATTTTAGAAGCAATGATACTTTTATTTAATTTACGGGTGGGCACGTATCAACGCCACGGAAGTATGGGGTCTGTTAGAAAGTTTTATTAACATTTCCATAGATGCTCCTGCCTTACTTCACGCTGCTTCTGATTCGACAATTACACAGAGCTGGGATTCGGTATTTTTTTCTGTACCGCCGGTTCGGTATTCAGTAGTTAAAAGCAGGGTCATTCGGTACGGTATTTCGGTATTTATCAAAAAAAATATACCGAATGATTCGGTATTTTTTGGTGTTTGGTTCGGTATTATCAATACAACTTCGTGCCCGGGGCCCCCCTGACAGGAAGGATAACCCAAATGAAGCACTTTGCAACACCGGGAAGCCCGGAATGCTGCTAAAGGAAATCCAACAAGAAGCCATTTACTGCTAACTTAAACGCTTGCATGCCAACACGACCGAAAGCCGAGGCCGGCAATGGGTTCCAACCCCTAACAGACCAGGGTACGAAGCCTCGACCGAACTGATTAGTTCGGCACCTAACATTCTCCAACGTGAAAGAATGTGCACCGACCGCAGCACGTGTAATTCTCCTAGAGACTTTGAGGGCCGGGACAGAAGAATAAAACCAATGCCTCTCATTATTGCGCACCTTATAAAACATACCGAGTTCGGCCACCCCCTCTCCTGTAGGACACTTTCACCAGATCATTATCTGCGCACAGCCTGCTGGCCGAACTAACAAGCCGGTTCAACAGACGTAAGTGACTGTCAGCAGCTAAAGCCCAGACCGGTGAGCAATACTCCAACACAGGCAGCAAAAAAGCATAAAAACATCTGCAGACAACCTCACTGTCACCAAACACAGATTTCACCTTACGCAGGCGCCCAATCTTACTGGACGCATGCGGGGAAGAGGTATCATTGCTTTCAAAGTGGAATCTACGGTATAGTTGATCATCGTGTTTTGCAGCGAAGAGAACATGTCACTAGTGTACAGAACGAATAACAGCGGGCCATGCACGCTACCCTGAGGGGTGCCAGACTCCACTGCGACTGAGGCGCTCAAAACGCCGTCAACAGACACGCTCTGCGTTCGCTCAGAATCAAAATCACGAATGATTGACAGAACCCTACCACCCACACCAAATGACTCAATTAAGCTTATATAACAGACCCCCTAGCTGTAGTTGATCCGTCAAATGCCGTGAAAAAGCCCAACTGTACAATCCAGCGCAGACTGTAAATGGTGTGGCACCGACAACAAGGTGTCACAACAACCCAAACCAGTTCTATGCGTAAGCGACCAGCAAGCAGCAAACTCATAATCTCAGTAAAACGACTAAGCTTACAAGCGACCAATTTCTCTAACACTTTCAACAAAATGGGCGTCAGCGTAATGTGCCGGTAGTTGGTGACATGGGGTGACACTGGACTCTTGGGAATGGGAGTAATACTCCTAGTACGCCAACAACAGCGAAAACTTCCTAACCGTATCCTGCGCCGGAGGATCACTGCTAGCTTAGGGGCAAGAACGAAAGCTGCTTCTAAAACAGAGGAAACATGACCACCGGGCATGTAGGCTTCAGAAACTCGTTATATATGTGTATATATATAAACACCTTTAAAAGTCTTTTAATACATTCTAGAGCCCATAGAACACCTATTAGAAGCCTTTAACTACATCATACACTGACGACAGTTCAGGTTTCACTCAGCTAGGAAGGACGTGACATTATGACACACTAGGCGTAATTCTCACAGCGCAACGTCTCTCCTATTGGAAGAAGTGCAATACAGCGGGGATAAGCTCAATAATTGAACGATAATCAACGGGATTTTCCTGATGTCTTCCAGGAAGGACGGTGGTCATAGAAGGCCAAGAAGCTTCTTTTGTGGGACTGTGCCAGCCTCAGTTTACCTGAGATCGTGTTTGCCACTCCCTGGTGCATAAGCTATAAATACTGGCTGGAACATACAGAAGTCAGATCATTGCACTGCCGACAACCACCCGGTTGGTGCAGCGCGGGTGTGACACTCAATCCCGCTAGCAGACCTGTCTACACTAAAGGTCTAACATATCTAGAGTGCTTGTGCAAGAGACATTAGCATAGTGCACCAATGTAGCCATCATATAGTGCTATAGACTACCTGATAGTAATGTCAGCGATAACCTGTGCTATATACTGTGAATATATGGAATACGAGTATTCTGTGTCTTACTGCCAGCGACTGGCGAACCTACGGTTGTTCGTGAAGATAGTGAGAATCCAACAATATCCCCGATGCAAGTGATAGGAGCCCACTACAGACATTCCTACAGCTATTATAGAGAGTGTCTGCAAGCAGTTCTAACTGGGAGCACTAGTACGATACGATAGACACTTATGCAGGTGAGGCTTGCCAAAGCAGTGGCAACGCGAACCAGTGTACTTGCGCCGTGCGGGGCCAGTTTGGATGTTACATAGCAAGACCCCAACGGACGGCTCTGACAGGAGCGGGAAATTCAAATGTGCCGAAGAAAGTCATTCGGTACATCCATTCGGTATTGGAAGAAGATCCAGTACAGATTCGGTATCGGTATTTCGGTAGACGAAATACCGTCGGTGCTACCGAAATACCGAATTTCTTTCGGTAGTCCCAGCTCTGTAATTACATGTATAGATTACAAGGGTTCGCTTTTTCTTACAGCGAGATTAGATGCGTAATGAGTTCATTAGAGCAAGACGATCAAAGACGTGACTGCTGAAATAACGAACACAGTACTTTCTGTTCCAAGAACGTTTCTAAGATTAGTTTTTTTTGGACTTCGAGCTTAATCGTCCCAGAAAAGAATAAGCCTCAATATCTCACGAACGTGCCACTTATACTCAGTGCGAACAGAAATTTCTTACCTTCTTCATTTGTTTATATGAGCTTTCCAAACACAAGGCACTATCTGCCAACCACTCGTTGAGAAAACCATTCCGTGTATATGTAAGTAGCAACCCCAAGAACGAAATATTCGCATTTTGCGATACGAGAGTTTGTGAACGTTTCGTATGTTTTAATGCGTATCACAAGCATACCACCAGTAAGTACGAAGGCAATGCTCTCCTAACTCCATTATAAATTAACTAGCCTATCCATTTTAACAATTGCTGCCCGAACTTGTTTGGCCGAGTACTTGTACGTACTCTGCGCATGCAGTAACAAAGATGGTTGTAAGCGCTGCGTTTCCAATCCTAAATGGGGATAATCATTGTTAGGAGATTTTTTTTTGCTTCTGGGCCTAAAAACCTCGTAATAATACTAAGTTGAAAAAGTTGACCAATATATGACGGTAGGAACCGGATAAGAGTCACGGAACACACACAGTCGTAACCGATAAAATGATTCTACCAACTCATGTTCGGTGAGCCGTTCAGCTCTACTGTAGTACCCGATATGGCGCAGCTACCGCCACTGTTCCTGAGTGACAAAAGATTTCGATTGGGGTGCATTGATCCCACGAAACCCCTGACTCGTTCATGACATTTAACGCTTCTGTAACAATAATTCACCACTTTTATCGTATTGATGATACGGAGTATTACCTTCTTTGAAGTTATAAGAGGAAAAATATACATTTATTGAACCATTACAACAATTTTGTATCAAAATATTTAATTCTGACTTAGTTACAGCTCAAGATGACTTTTTTGTTCATAGAAAATTTCCATATTTTGTAACGTTGATAACAGCAGTAGATCTGCAACGTAATTTAAACAGTTTTTCGAGAGCAGTCATAGAGGAATTCAGGAGATTCACCCTTGTGTTGTGCTGATTTTATCATTTTCGCTAAATGACGTGAGGCTTGACGCTTTAGGGGATCAACCCAGATTTCAACAAACTTGTTCATTTGTCGACCGATTGTTCTGAAATTTGCACAGCATATGTAATTTTGGAAAAGAAGCACATTTTGCTCGTACAACTTTTTGGACTTAGGCCGTAGTTTTTGAGATAATAGGAAATATATATATATATATAGGCAGATGAATAAAAGTCAATAAGTTTTCATGCTAGAAAACAAGCAATGACAGTTTTGGAATCCTTGATGCATTCCCAACAAAACTACTCAGCTTGATTTTTCATTTTCCATTTCGTTTTCTTTTGATATGTAATTTCCGAATGTTAACTGAAACATAGGGAAAAAGCCAAATTTTCGGGTTTGAGCTGTGATAAAAAAATATGGACAAAAATGGAAAATCCAGCTGTGTAGTTTTGTTACGGATGTTTCAAGGATTCTAAAACTGTCTCTGTTTTTTTCCAGCATGAAAACTCATTGACTTGTATTCTTTTTTCAGTGGAAAAATTGCATTTCACAGGATTGGCAAAAAACGTGAAATATTGTGATGGAATGTCATATAATGCACTTTTTTGCACTAGAATGGAATGTGAATATTATATTTATGTTGTACTACCATCTCAAATAACATGCATGCATCATTTCATGATTTTTGATGATTTGGGGGTCCGATATATGGTATTCCGATAAGGTATTTATAGATACATATATTTCCAATTATCTCAAAAACTAAGGCCTGTATCACAAAAGTTGTATGAGTAAATTGTGGTTCATTTTTAAAAATGAATATAATGTGTAAATTTCAGAACAATCGGTCCACAATTGATAATTTTAACCCCATGCCCCCACCTCTTTTGACCCCTCTTCGGAGGGTTCTAGTGACTCTAGTCCCATAAAATTTTAGGACACACTTTCCCACTACCAAAGGACTCTTTTTCCTCTTTTTCAGCAACAAAGTAAAATGGATAATTTTGACCAAAATCACTGGGTTTCGCTGCGTTGATCTTCTCAAGTAAGCATCTACAGAACTATTCTGGAGCCCATTAGTACTTCATTTATTAAGTTGATAACCATGGTATAATAACGTACGGGTAGCCCCATCGCTTAACCAGTTGGTGACTCTTCTGCGCATCTCGCTCCATAACGTCATCTGGATACCTCAGGCATGGCGAGTGCTGTTCTTGTGAACGAATTTATGGAAGTAATGTGACCCATAAAGCCCATTATTGATTGTTACCGTGTCTTTTTACGCAAAAGAAAGTAAAGAATTGGCAATGGATTTTTTTCTTAGATATCATGAAGATAGCTATCTACGCACAAAGGTGATAAATCGGCAAGTAATTGCAGTAAATAGATTGCAGCTGTTC
This sequence comes from Parhyale hawaiensis, assembly GCA_001587735.2. Lineage (NCBI taxonomy): Eukaryota > Metazoa > Arthropoda > Malacostraca > Amphipoda > Hyalidae > Parhyale > Parhyale hawaiensis. The sequence goes on along the minus strand of LQNS02278143.1, from coordinate 33,284,229 downwards.
TTAACATTCTTCCTGTGCAGTATATGAGTAAAGGTTGCTCAGTTTAAGGATAAATAGGTGAAAAATTGCAGAGCATTTAAATTTTAACATATAAAGTTATATTGGAGTAAAATTAGCGTAATATTAACTATGTCTTCACGTCTTAGCTTCTGTCAGGGCGCTGTAACATGGGGAGCTGAAAACCTGCTTCTACTTGTTACTTTTAGTTTGAGTTATTTAAACTTGAGGCACTTATAGCTGCAATGACATATTTATGCAAGGAATGGCATTATTAAGCCCACTCACTACAGACGATAGTCTTTTGTCCTATGTTTTCACTTCAACGCGTTGGAAGTTTCGTACCGTGGCGGCAAACAAGACTGCGTGTCTACCGGAAGATTCAATGAAATATTTACCGTCATATCCGCCGGCTTAGCAAGTGTCACTAGCGCAGTGTCTCGTGTCTTTTCAAAGTTTTAGTAAATGTCGTCCCAGAAAGCAGTGCTCATATTTATTGTGTATACACAATACAGATACGCATTCGAACACTGTGAAGTGAAAACACAGGAAAAAAGACTATCGTCTGCAGCGGGCTCTACTTGAAACTCTAGAGCCAATATTTTACTGTATAGCACGCTTATCAAACGTTCTAACTGAGTCTTCAGACGTGAACAAATATATTTTATTTCTTTCAGGCTGTGTGACATTTAACTGAGCATTCCTCCTCAAGTTTTTCAGTGGAACCGCAGAGAATTGATTTTTTTTTGAGCCCACTATAAGCTTATCGCACCATTTTATGACTTGTTCCTATCGTACGTTGTTTCAAAAGCCTTATCTTAATTTGTGCTGTAGTTAATATATATACGATTCTAATAAATTTTTTGGAGGTTAGAACGTTTATTAAGGAGCTATATACTAGTTAACAATTTATATGCCTATTTGTTTCATGTATTCCGTAAATTATCAAATGTCATCGTTTCCTCATAAGCTGCATACATATCCTATGCGTTAAAACAAAGCACTGACTACGGAGGGTTTTTCTTTTACAGTGTTATCAAGTTAAGGATAGCTATACAGGACTTTTGCAATGCATCGCATATTTTATTTGAACTGGTTATTCCTTGCCAAAAGTAAAGAAAGTTTAATCATTTGAGCAAACGAAAGTGGTAAGTAGAGACTGGAGTAAGCCAGTCCGTTTGGGCCTCCAGATGACGTCACAGCTGGCAAGCGAGCAAAGAGGGCGGAGTCGGAGATGCGCGTGGGGCTACCTGTACGTTAATATACCATTGTTGATAACCCTAGCAATAACAGGGGTCCGTGTGTTCCAAGTTCTTCTCACTGTAGGCAAGTAGGAAATTGAAATTAGGGAATCACTGGAACAGAAGGCGCGATGCACGCCGTCTGACTTGCAGGGTTGTCTAACCTTCGGCTGTCTCTCTTGATCTCAGTATAGTGTCTCTTGTTGGCAGTCTCATTGGGGCGCAGATTTCGATCTAGCTAAATTTTTCAGTAAAACGCTAGAAAAAAAAGATTAGCTTTAACTTTAAATCATTGCTAAATACTTCACCGCCTGTTTAATCTTCAGATAACTCGCTACTTTCGCATAGAAAACAAAGAAATTCGGGTTAGGTTTGCTCTATGAAACGCTTGAACTATTATGTAGTTTTCAAATAAGATTTAGATAGACAACAAGAATTTTCATATTTCATCCGTATTTGGGAAAGTTTGTCTTAATTTTTATAATTTTGAAGTTTGTAGCATGTAACTGACTCACGCTTGCTCGCTTCCTTCGTAAAACGTTAGCCTAAGCTGTGTTGTTATGGATGTGGTTGATGAGCTTTTCTGAGGAACTATTCGATATTTGCAATTTTTTCCGCTCCTCTTCCGCTCTCCGGGATCATCATATGTTCACACAAGCAAATGATCGCCGTATTTTGTCACGTGTGGGCGTTTCATGAGCTGGATCTCAGTCGACGACTACTTCGGCGATACCACACACTCAACACGTACGTACGCTGCATACACCGTCACGAAGTACTAGCCCTATCACTCGTCAGCGTCGCGACGTCGTTTGTTGAGGGGACGTGCTGTCAGTCTTATACGAATATTGGTACACTTGTACGTCCGGTCAGCCAACAGCCAAACGTTATGACAAACATTAGTCAAACATACTAACGAACAAACCGATCCGCACCAAAATTTAATCATTTATGTCTTTTAACATTACTAATAACCCCTATATATTTCATAAAGATCCATTCATTATTTTTTGAGTTATTGTGCTAACAAGCATAAATTTAAAAACAGTGACGAACGAACGCACGAACAAACGGATCATTACCAAAATTTTGTAATTCACTCTTTGTTATATACCTAAAAACTCATGTTAATTTCATAAAAATCCATCCATAACTTTTTTGAGTTATGGCATTGAAAAATGAGCCACACAAGCAAACAAATGGATGGACATATCTTCACCAAAAGTTAATCATCTGTTTCTCCTAACATTCCTAACAATTCCTGTAAATTTCGTTCAAATCAGTTCATAACTTTTTGAGTTATCTTGGTGACAGACAGACAAACACGACGAAAACATAACCTCCTTGGCGGAGGTAACTATGTCACAACATGGCTCCTACATGTCCCTAGGTCAAAACATGGGGCTAGACGTCCCAACTACGCCGCATCATGGAGCGACTATAAGAGTCCTGATCAGCTCAGAATTCTATGAGTTCTCTATATTTGGAAAAGAAACCAAAGCTCACACAAACTCACCGTGCGGATATTACCGCAATAACCGCCCGAACCATTTTACTCTACTGCCTTTGGTTTAGTCTATGATCGGTCATGGGTGAGTAAAGCAAGCTGCAAAACTGAGCATCAGATTGAGAATGACACGTCTGTGCATAACACTCAGTGAGGCACACTGTCACCCACACTACGTGTAAGAGAGCATTAGCAGGCTAACGAAGTGTTCAGTGCTTCGCGAGCGAATTTGAATCGTAAAGGAAGCAAAAGAACAGACTCATGGGTTGACAAGAAACGCAAGGGGCCGTTAATCTACTTGGATTTAACTCAGGTACTTCATTAGGAGCTCTGGAAAGAGAAGCAGATAATTGCCAACAAGCATTTAAGAGGCTCAGTCTGCAGTTAGTGCAATGCAAGAATAACAATCATTGAGAGAATAACATCCCAGCGCTTGGGACAGGTTGCTTCCGTGAAAGATTTAGGGAAAACGTTAGCGGCAGGTTGTTCGGTCCGGCGTCAGTGCCGTGCTATAAAAAGAAAGTTAACAAAGTACTTATTACCAAGACAAATAAGTACTACAAATTGCGCCTAGAAACAAAGGCTAAAGAACTGCGGTGTAAGACACAATTACTAATGCAGGCACGGGATAGGTTCCAACAGTTAGACCATGTCACGCACAGGCAGCGCAGCAATACGTCAGGCAAAAATTAGGACTGAATTAATCTGTAAGATTTGTAGGCTGTCACTGCTCTCCAGAATAAAAAGGAAGCATAAGCAACGCGGCCTGAATTATTAGAAGAGTGAAGAAGACATCAGGGGACGCATTAGTGAGGAATTCAATGGCCAGGCTGGCATGTGGTGGCACAGGTGTGCGGCACCTGAGGGCACACCTGCCGCACACCTGCGGCTGTGTGCAGGTGTACGGCTGTGGCCACAGAGTGAACAGATTCACACTGCACCTCGTCAGTAACACACACATGAAATAAAGTCGTCATGAAATTGCCACCAGAAGTACAACCATCTGTGATTATTTTAGTGTTGTTGTTTTTTTCTCACGAGATCAATCGAACTTTATCTACTGATGTCGTTTGGATTCCTATGAGTCAGTTTCTATTGTGACGCATCTTGTGGCCGAATAGATCTAACATTAGTTGGAAAAACTACAGCATATCATCCAGGCAGGGTGCTTATTTGTAGTGCATTTTCTCTCTAATAAATAAAAGTGTTAGACCTGCTCAACAAAGATGTATTCAGAGATGGCTTCAGCACCGGGCGGCACTTTTTGCAACGAGTAACGGTAACGTCTCGACAATTTTACAGAAGTGACGAGTAACGGTAACTTCTGAGTGGATTTTATCAAAAGAGACGGATATTACCGTGACTCGTTACATTTTCAAAATTTGGGAAAATATGATCCGTCGGCAAAGAATGAGTTTTGTTGAAGGAGCGGCATCATGATTTAAAAAAAAGAAAAAATTCGGGCAATTGAAGTATGAACAAACTTTTAAGACACACTCATATTTCAAGTGAGTTGAGAATTTTTTTGAGTGCAAATATTCACTTTTAAATTTTGCTTACAAAGAAATAAATGAAAACGCATGCTTATATCGGTACTATTGTAAATTATCTACACGACTTGTTGCAACGATAGGTCCATCATTTAAATATTGAGAAAGGGGCGAACATGAGATATTTTATTTTGAAATTTTGTTTCGGCGCGTGCATGAAGAAGGCCTCACACCCCCCAAACAAACACAACTGGAAGAGATTGTGGTACGACATTTCAGAGAAAAGAGTACTGGCATTACAAAGCATTCCAGTTCTATCTATTTGAAGCGATTAACATAACAGAAAGGAAGCGATGCTATTCTTTTTATCGGTCGCGCTTGAACAATAGTAACGCAGTTTAAGTTAGTGGTGTTATCACGGTAGATACTAGATAGGCACTCAGACTCTGAAAAGCACACACTTCCGCCAAACAACAAAAATTCAAATTGGTCCTGAAAATATCCAGGACTTCCTCTTGAACGAACGTCACCAAAATTTGATCAACTGTTTCTGGTAATATTCTTAGCAGTTGCGGTAAACTTCTTGAAGATCCGTCCATAAGTTTATAGATTATGTAGTGACGACCAAAATGACAAACACGTAAAACGGGAGAACAGACAAGCATCATCATCATCATCAAAATTTGGTCATTCGCTCATGTTGACATTCTTAATATTTCCTGTAGGTTTCATGCTGCCCCGTTCATAACTTTACGGGTTATGTTACTGACAAACAGAAAAACAAACATAAAGATAAACAGACAAAAGGAATAACAAATCATTACAGAATATTGATCATTTGCTCTTCGTAAGATTCCTAACTTTTTTGTCGAATTTCATTAGGATTTACTTATGACTATTTGAGTCATATTGCCAAGAAAAACAAGTTGACAAACAAACGGTTGAACCCATGATTAATTACTAATAGTTAAGCATCTGTTCTTCCTAACGTACCTAAAAATTCATGAAAGTTTCATGAAGATCCGTCCATAATTTTTGAGTTATATTGATGACAGACAGATGTAGAGACAGACAAGCAAACAGATTGACAAACTCCGACAAAAACCAAACCTTATTAGTAGAGGTAAAGCTACAGCGCACTGATCGCTATTAAATAGCAAAATGTCTAGTACAGTAAAACCATAAACTTCCATGGAAGTGGATATATTTGAGTTAGAGCATTTATTGGGTTCTACTCAAAGTAGGATTTATTACTGACTTTCTTAAATTCTCAGTGCATCAAAGTACTGCAATTTGCAGTAAAAGGCGAGTTATTTATTTTCTCTGCTGTTTGTTATTCTCAAGTCTCTCTTATACTGTGGCCGACCCACTTGCATCAGCATGCAGTTGCAATGATCTTTCAGATCACCTGTTACTGATCCATTTGACTTAAAATAACTGCCATGAACTTCAACGGAAATTCTACCGCTAACATATGAGTATCAACGACACTTTCATGGTGACGGACCACTTAGCCAGGTTGACACATTGTTTAGTATGCAGAATACAAATATACAGCATCGAACACTTAACTATTTCATTTGATGATAAAACGCTTGGCAAAATTCACTCTCTGCTGTCGCTATCGGCAATAATCGTCGTAGCACGTAATTCATGAGTTTCTTCAAATCTGGATATGCATATGATTTTTTTTTATTTTCATTTGCTTTGAGAATATACAGTTAGTTGTATTTATTGGTGAAACTTCTATGTCAATGAGTTTTATTGAGAGTTATTTTTCATAGAAAATTTGGTTGAAAATTTGCCAGTCAAAAAAAAAAAAAGGAATGCACTATTCTTTGAGAGGAACGGGTCCGGTACTTTTTGGCGCCGATGTTACGGCGCCGAGTTTTGGGCGCTGATTTTTTTGGCGCCATCATTTTTTGGTGCCGCGTTTTTTGGCGCCGAATATTTTGGTACTGATTTAAATTGAAACAAGATATATGGAGTAGATGAAATTACTACAAAACTTGTTATTTTTCGATAATTATCTAAAAACTGACGTTGAAATAGTCGTATAATATGTAAAACGCGCTTGTCAACTTTCTCATACTAAAGAGGATAACATCAATACTATACTGTATTAACTAAAGTTATTTATTTGATGCATCTCGTGATTGTAGGCTAAACCACCCAAATATTCTAACGGCTATTTTTCTAACCGAACCAATTGTAATATAATAAGTTTCTGGTGCGTGCGTGAGTTCTAATTGGGTTCGTCACCGTACTTGGTTGTGAGAGTGAACTTCAGTGCCGAGTATTGTTATCAGACTACAGTGCTGGTTGGTGAGGGAATGTTGTAAAGATCTTCTTGCTTATTTACATCTTAATATACAAGACCTTGAAGATATGATCCAATAACAAGTAGCGAGCCTGCTACTGATAGATGCAGACAACGAAGTCATGAGGTCTACATCTGAATAAGTGCTACAAGCAGAATGCAGTAGACACTGTTAGTACTTGTAAGGCTAAGTACCGAATAAGCTGACGCTTGATAGCACAAGTGCTTTTAAATATCTATGATCTGCCGGCTTCATTTAGAACACCGGCTGCTTCCGCCGGATTCGAGTCGGAAGTCCGCTGGTAAATTACTGTACGATTATGAGATTAACAAATATCTCCGAAACTCTGGTTACAGGCTCTGACAAACAGTTTTTACTGATATAGGTTCCGACCGGAAGGTCATTGAGAATTACGCATGTCGCTCAACGCACACACAGTGCTGGCAAACCGGCACATTTTTGTACGGTGTCATAAAGGACCTTATAGGTTCTTTATCTTATTGGCTATGACCTGAAGCTGGCGGTGGCTGCTTCCGCCAGCCATGAACTCACATGAAACAAAGAATGCAACTATAAATTTGAATGTTAAGGCTAACACATTGGGATAATGTATGTGCGAAACGCATAGTAACCTAACCATAAATAGCCTAATTATACCTAACATAACCATACCTAACCATTACCTAACCCAACCTTACTTTACCCAACCTAACCTTACCTAAATATTGGGCGCCAAGATATTCAGCGCGGTAAATTTTTACTAGTATCCCCACTCAAATCCAGTGTTTTTGTAGACATATTTAGTTTAGTTTTTCATGAATAACGTTTTCTTCGGGATTACTTAGTTTTCCAGCTAGTTACCTCCGTCAAAGAGGTTATGTTTTCGTCGTGTTTGTTAGTCTCTTTGTCTGTCTTTCACCAAGATAACTAAAAAAGTTATGAACAGATTTGGACGAAATTTACTAAGTACAGACACACAGAAGTGCCGAAAGCAACAGTTTACAACCTGTACGGGTTTCAATAGGTGGCACATCTGAATAGTAATAAAATTTCAACTAAATGATTTTCTTCTCATCTAATTCTTCAATATGTACGCCATCTACAACCAGAATTTAATACTTTGAAGACATGGCATGAGACAGAAATTACAATTATAAGCAGCAGGATGGAGGGAGCTACAAATGTTTTATTGGGACGCTGCATAACGAAGAGCTACTAACATCTCAAGATACCGACCATCGCATCTAAATTTTATGCTCTTAGTAATTGAAAGAATTATATATATATTTCTCTGTTCACCCAATAACTGGTCGAATTAGTTGAGCAATCTTCTTAATTTTTTGCAGGGAGTTTGGTGGGTTGACCTAGATGTGACCCATGCCAAGAAACCAGACCTAACTAAACACAAAACATGACGGCGTTAAATTTTCCTCCACGGGGACGATTTGCCCCCAGCGCGGCAGATCGTCTGGAGAATTGGGCGTTCTATTTTTTTCCTATGTTATTATTGAAGAGCTAAGACATGGAAAAAATGCAGCTGTGCCCTAGCCTCGTTCATCGAAAATGACTTCGTTGAATTTGCCCCTACCGCGGGTGATGGTATTACGCCACCGAGGCGGTTCTAGTCTAGAATTCATTGCTTTCTCTGCGTCATTGTTGCCATTACTTCCTAAAGGCGGTGTACAACTACGGGTCTTCTGTGCCGCCGTCAAAATCATCGCACAAAATTTTTTTAGCTGCGATCCCAATCGATGATAACAAGGCTCTAGACAACTAAATCTAGCAGCATTACGTTCACTTACCGCACTTTTTATGGGGAGATTGTCCTTCAACTGCATCACGTATTGCATCCATAGAGTTCTCTTCTGCATGTCGTGTTCATCCAAGAACTTCGATGATACTAAAACTGACTATATTATTCACATTATGTAGAATTCCAGCTTACTAGTTTTGGAAAGGGGAAACATTCAGGACTGTTGTGAAAGTTAGAAAAGCAGTCTTTGGAAATTATAGCAAGAGATTTAAGAGAGTACCATTGTGTCGACGTGTCTGAACTCTATCTTAAGTAAAAAAAAGAAATAAGTGGTGAAGTACCTTCGTAAATAGCAACGTATGTAAAGTAAAGGTAAAGTCAACTTTTTCTGTACCATCCCCTGGAGAAAAAAACCCACACACTGGTTCGTGTTGCAGATATAGGCCAACTGGCGCCAGGGGAGAAAGTAAAGCAGCAGCCGACCGCGGGTCGCTAAGAACTGTGAAGCCGAATCGGAAGGTTCAACGACCCGAGCCCCCCACCCTCCCATTCCTGGTCAGGCAGGTGCCCCCACCCAGCTGCGCGTGCCAAACAATTGTCGACTCAGCACTCCGGACGCCACAAGGATCTCTTGACAGGCATGCCACTGGAACTCGGGACCATGAGCAGTGTTAGGACAGTCTAGGACATTTATTTAGGTGTTGCGAAATATTTGTGATAGGGAGTGTAAATGCAAAACTTAAATATATTCATTGTAATGCGCATAAGTATCATTTATTACGCGGCCTTCTTGGTTTATGGTGAGCTGCTGGTTTATTGGGAGCTGCTATAGACTATTAAGTGTCTTTCTAGTAAATTATCACGCAATTAATGCTTGCCATTCGCACATTACACGGCAAGATATTATAATCATCAGCGATCCAGCGCGTTCCTTTGTAAATTATCATTTCTAATTACTGCAAACCGTGTGCCAGTGATCTTCCAATTCAAAAATTTTCATTTGCGAAGAAGAATCGAGCCTGAAGTGTGTGTGAGTTTTTTTTTTTTTCATAGAAAATTTAGGAGACTCTGAAAAAAATGGAATAACAAAAAGCGCAAATAGCTTACTGATACTCGAAAGGATTTATTACCTCCGCTAAGTAGCTTATGTTTTCCTCGAGTTTAACTGTTTGTCTGTTAGCTTGTCTGTCAATTTGTCTATCTGTCACTATGATAACTCAAACAGTTTTGAACGGATTTTTACGAACTTCACAAGGTTTGTTATGCATGTTAGGAGGAACTTTTTAGTGAAAATCCGTCCATCTGTTAATTTGTTTGTCTGCCTTTTTGTTTGCTTGTTTGTGTAGTTTTTCTCAGCGCTATAACTCAAAAGTTATGAACGGATTTTTATAAAATTTACATGGGTTTTCAGGTGTTTCACGAAGAGTAAATGATCAATTTTTTTTGTGATTATCTGTTTGTTCGTTCGTTTGTTTGTCTCTATGTTTGATTTTATACATGTTAGCAAAGTGACTCAAAACGTTATGAACGGAGCTTCATGAAATGTACAGGCATTGTTAGTGATGTTGAAATATATAAGTGATGAAATTTGGCAATGCTCGGTTGCTCTGTTTGAGTAATGTTTGTCTGAATGCTTGTTAGCAGCATAACTCCAAAAGTTAAGAATGAATCTTCGAGAAAATAGCAGATGCTTTTATTACTGTAAAAAACATAAATTATTAGAATTTGGTGCTGATAAAAAGGACATCATACTCTCAGAGCCACTTTGAATTCTTCGGTACCGTTGTCCTGCTTGGCAGAACTATACGCTCTCAGAGTGCTTCCTGTTGAGAATTCTATCTGTATTATAGCAAAAGCTTCAAATTTATTCCTACTCTACTTGTTTCAGAACAATGGCAAATCTTGTATGATGTTCAGCTTATTATAGAATAAGACCTAAGATGCAGTGAGTAATTAAGTTGCGGTCGCTACAATAACGCCCGCCAACTTTATGGAAATAACGAGTAGCGCCAACGCCCGCCGATGTCGTGTAACGGAACGGTACCCAGTACTGGTTACAGTACCAGAAGGTGAAATGGACATGACAACTCGATTTGGCGCTGGTTGATGTCGGACTGCAACTCATACTTCGCTGGCCACTCAATGAACCCGTCTTTTTTCCCTCAAATAATAACAACAGTTGTAAGATAATTCGGCGTTATGGACTAGCACCCGCGACTAGGGTACCCGGTAGCAAAAATTGACAATGAAGAATTGTCATCGGTTCCTCTTCATTGTTCCTACTTGTCGTGACAGTACTGTGGAGGACTACCCTGCACCTACCAGCTTGACCACTGACCCACGCTGTCACACGAGGTGGGCGCGGCCAACTCCATGACAGCAAAAGAGAGATTTCACCTCAGCACTTCTTTATGCGTCCGACACAGATTTTCTACCCTCAAACTAACACCATTTTGATAGCCATGCCTCAATTGAATTCACTATAAATTTCAAAATGGATGAAGGTCTCGTAATTTCATTGGCCGGTAAAGAGTGCCGATATTTCTTCTGGAAACCATTCTTTTTTCTTAGCCGCAAAGATAGAAGTTACGTCTAGCTGCAAAACTGTGTTATGTGCATTGTGTGCATCCAAATAGGAAAAAAGAGTTTTCTCTGATACCATCTTATATTTTATGAATTTTTACGGCAACTGATGCGGCTTTACTAACTCCAGACACGGCGTCCCGATCGACTTGTGAGAGACTGGTCTGGTGAGGTTCGTTTCTCCTTCCTAAGTTTATGCCAGGAATATTGACAGCCATCCAACCTATCCATATTGTGCCGCTTCTCAAGGTATACTGCACTTATCTAAGTATCGTATGTCCCAGCGGCCTTTATCTTTGAGTCTCGCAAGAGTGTAGGGAAACCTCCTGGAGGCAGTTTAGGCGGTCGAGTCATGCATGGGAGTTGCTTCCATGGATGCATTCTAGACTTTTCTAATACATTCTGAGTATTGCATATATTACCTCTGTGCTTAGTATAATTGTGAATAGTCTTTCTTTTCCATAATGTAATGCCAATAAAAAGGCTGATAATTTCTTTTTGTTGGCTTAAAATAACTAAGATTTGCTTGTACAACAGACTGTAGTTAAAGCATTCGTGATTAAACATTATCTGTAGACATGTTGGAAATAGAATTTTCTTGAGGTGTCGTTTCGTTATTGCTAGTCACGATAAAGGAATTTTTTATACTGTTTAGAACACTCCATTTAATGTGTAAATTTGCTACATATAGCTTACATTTTGTGGTTCCTAAAGGTAATGAAAAATTTTGGACTGTGAATACTGTTCGAAGAACTATGGCAAAATATTATTGTTTCATATTTCTCACTATAACTTTGGTAATACTATAGGGACGAAAGTAATGGTCGGGACTACAGTACATTGTTCATAAACTATCCAATACACTATACTTGTGCGAGCAGCCATAACGCTCAAACTAATAAACTCAAGAAGCATCAATTATACAGTATAGTTATGCTTCTGCGTTGAGTACCAGAAAAGTTAGCTTTGTGAACTGATCAATGATTGACAGAACTAACCTCTTGGCTCTCTTATTAACTGTTTCTTCTTAACTATTTTTGTTCCATCAAGGACAGAAATCTCCGTTTGTGCGAGAAATGAATAGAAATATTCCCATCGATAAAACTTTAATTACAACTGGAGGCCAGGATTCCTGATTGGACTACTTGCACTGCTGACTATATACAGCAGATGCAACATTAAGTGCTGTATGATATATAGGCACTTATGCAGTAAATATATGCCCATCCCGCCCCTTGAGTCGCACTATCTCTCCTCAGATGATCAGAGGATGGAGATATAACAGCGGCCTACGCCAAATGCCAAGGAATCCACAGTTCAGATGTATTATGGCTGCGTTATCTTATCATTTACTTGACACAGTAATTATTTCTACCTCTTAATAAGCGCGTGAAGCACACAGTAACTTATTTGGCGACTACATTATCAAAAACCTAAGAAGTAAATTTCAAAAGTCACATAATGTTATTTTCTCCCAAAATCAACTTGTTTTGCAAGTACACGCATTGCCTGAAGCGTGTCAATGGTCTCATTGACGGTAGCAAGTGCGCACATGTCTACAGTTAGTCAAACAGAGTCAGTGAGGACGGCTTATGCGCGGTGATCCTGTCAAGGATGTTTTTTATTCCCATATTACATGAGCTTAACAAGGGAGGACTGGGAGGTAGAGGCAGCTAACTGCGGTGGTGGTGAGCAGGCGTTAGCTGCGTCTGCCTCGCTAGGGCGCAACTGTCGACGCGGAGCCGCGCACGGGCCGGACGGCAAGGGGAGCTGCGGGGCCAGATGGTGACCAGGCTAATGCAATACTGTATTGGTACAGATGGAGGGTACACTGGCTGGGGTACGCGTGGGGTGACTGTGTGAGCTGTGGCATGTACCAGCGTCGCGAGATGACACGCACACAGTTATTTCATTTATTTAACTAGAGCTCTCTGAGAGCGCATACTTCCACCAAGTAAAGCAATGTTAACAAATAAATTTTTGATGTTGGTTCTGAAACTGTGATTTCTTTTTTATCAGCACCAAAATTTGGTCATTTGCGCCTGTTGACAGTAATAACAGCTTCTGTTATTTTCTTGACGATTGGCCATAACTTTTCGAGTTATGTTACTGACAAACTAACAAACATTCTGATGAATATTAGTCGAACGTAGAAACTGACCAGCCGATCACCACAAAAATTTGATCATTTGTGTCTTTTATCATCGCTAACAATTCCTGTATATTTGATAAAGATCGGTTCATATCTTTTGGAGTTATCTTGGTGACAGACAAACGAAATACAGACAAACAAAACAACAGACAAACTAAAAAAACATAACCTCCTTGGCGGAGGTAATTTGTATTGCCGTGTGATCAACAAAGATAAATATACGCATGGCTCTTACTACGAAAATATTTCTGTTGTAAAGAGAACGGTGATTTTAATTTTTAAAATTATTTTGGATCAAATCATCAAGAATGGAGAGTCCTTGTGGTATATTCTTACCTGCTTGAGTTGTGCAAGGCCGTGACATTAGAATTAGTGTATTCCCTGAAAGCTGATATTCTTCAGAGAAGAGTGTACAATGTTCTTACTTTTAAGCTTGAGTTGATATGATGTTATACTGCCAACGTGGAAACAGGCAGCATCTTGAGACAGTCCGTAGAGGACAGATAGGCTCTCATGCAAACACCATTGGTCGAAATACGATGTTGAGGGGTTCGATTGGTTCAAAAGTTTAACCCTTTCGTTCCCGACAAGAACTCCAGTTCCCGCATCAATGTTTTGATCATTGAAACTAGCGCTTGGTTTCTCCCTCCGGAAATTTGGACAATATATTTTACAAAGCGTCTGAATTCAGTGCTTTTATTCTATTTACGACTGAAAAAAAACTGGAGATGAAACTCAAGTGACTACAATGAGAGTGTCTATTATGAGCCTCTTTTAGAACCTCATAGCAAGAGCAGACTTTAGGTACCGTTATGCTTAAACTGAATTTTTAAAGTTGTGGGCCGAGTTTAGGTGACCGATCTTCAGAACAGGTGGTAACGCTATTTGATAAAACAAATTATGGGAGGTCTTTAGAGGTACACAACTTCCAACTGACTTCGAGATCAGTGAGTTAGCTCAGGCACGGTGCTTGTTTGGGCATTACTCTGAATTTCCTCTCTGAGACTTCAGCCGTCGTTACCGTTCACTCGTGTGTTTGTGGGTGAGGGTGTGTGCCAATTTCAGTGTTCGTGAGTTTCTGCTTTAGACCTCACTAGCTGTGTCACCATTAATACTGAGCACTGAAGGGAGGTTCATAACTTTGCATACAATCATACTGATTGTCTTCACAGTGTTCGTAATAAGATCACTTCTTCTTCTTCACCACCTCTCGGTGGTGAAGTGACAACGGTTCGGCATCGCATCAACTGAGGCCCGTCCTCGATTCCCCGGACGGCACGCTACGGATTTACACTGCGTGGAGCACTCCAGCACCGAGAGGCCAGGCGATGCACGATGAGGGATCCGAAATTGACTCTCAGCAAGGACTGCTTCTCCTGCTCTTCACACTACTGGATCTTCAAAATTCTAGAATTAAGGCAAAAAGAAAACCTCGATAGGTGTATCCATTGTACCCTGTATACGAGATAATAAATGATATGTATTTGTTTGTTTTGTTTGGTGCAATTATCTGCGATTGACACAAATTACATCAAACATACTGAATTCTTCTTCAGCATATGGAAATAATTATGCTGACCGATAATTATCAACCGTAAGCAAAGTGAGAGAGGTGATAATGTTTTCGTTGAAGATTTAAGTATAGTACATATGTTTGCCTGTCCAACCAATAATTTAAGTGGTCGAATTAGTTGAGCAATCTTTATAAATTTTTGCAGGGAGATTGGTGGGTTGACCTAGATGTGACCCATGCCGAGAAACCAGACCTAACTGACCATAGAAAATGGCGGCGTTGAATTTTCCCCCATCGGGGAGAATTTGCCTCCAGCGCGGCAGATCGCCTGGAGAATTGGGCGTTCTATTTTTTTCATATGTTATTATTGAAGAGCTACGACATGGAAAGAATGCGGCTGTGCCCTAGCCTCGCTCATCGAAAATGACTTCGTTGAATTTGCCCCTACCGCGGGTGATGGTATTACGCCACCGAGGCGGTTCTAGTCTAGAATTCATTGCTTTCTCTGCGTCATTGTTGCCATTACTTCCTAAAGGCGGTGTACAACTACGGGTCTTCTGTGCCGCCGTCAAAATCATCGCACAAAATTTTTTAGCTGCGATCCCAATCGATGATAACCAGGCTCTAGACAACTAAATCTAGCAGCATTACGTTCACTTACCGCACTTTTTATGGGGAGATTGTCCTTCAACTGCATCACGTATTGCATTTATAGGGTTCAAATTCAATTCAAATTCAAAACATTTAATTCTCCTCACAGGGAGGTATTCATACAGTAGTTCTATTTCAGTACATGTGCAGTACACTAGCGTAAAACGATAAGCAATGAGTCTTACACGCTAGGTTAAGAATTGACTGTACAGTTCTACTCCACAACCTACTGTTCGTACAAGAAAAAAAAAGAAAAAATATATATTTCTCCCGCAGGAATTTTTTTCTTACAGTAATTTTATTAAAATACTTGTTGAGGAAACTAGATTAAAACATCGCAATGAGCCTTACAGATTAGGGAGCAAATTTATAGCACTATTCTACTTCACAACCTAGATTCTGTACAACGCTCTATGATAGCAACAGGTTCACAGTTCACACATGTGTATATTGTGTATCAACTAACACATCATGTTAATTTCGAGGCTAAAAATAGGTAACATTAGGAAAACATGAAATTATAGATATAATAAAGAAGAAAAAGAAGTAAGAAAAGAAAACAGAAGAAGCGAACATACAGCTGTAAAAGATTTTTAGGGGTGCCAGGCGTTCATAGGGTGGGAAACCATTGTTGTAAAGCAAATGAATAAAAAGAGATCGTGAAGATGATGCTAATATTTGGCATTATAAGTGAAGTTATAATTCTCTTAATATTAGAATAAAATGCCTTATTTTTTGTTACATCAACGGGAGCTTGTAGATAATAACGATAAGTCCTTCATCTTTCCGACTCGTGGAGCTATTCTTTTCTCCCAATACTAATACCCACATTACAAAACACAGAGGGGCAGTCAGATAACGCCTTCCAAGCTGCACACGGCAAAACACAGGGAACAGCAAAATCAATCATTCTAGAGCAGGAGCTCCCAACCGGGAGCGGCCGCATCCCCGCGACTTGAGCTCTCAAGTCAAGGAGGGCAGTGAAACCTTAGATTATTTCAACGTCATTCAGAAATGAACTCGAATTTGCGGCCCAAGTTGAGACCATTTAAATTCTTCGTCATCATATGAGGTATTATTATTATCTTTTGTAAGGGTCCAAGCACACAGCAAAAGTCTTTTCGGGGCGCCAAGCACAGATAAGTTTGGGGAACAATCGTTCTACAACAAATGATCAAAAGGACATCGTTAAGATGATGCCATAGTATGTCACACAATCCCAGAATACAATACCGCATTGCTACAACGGAAGCCTTTAGACTACAGAATGCAATGGCATAGGACACATATGTCATTTGTATACATGACATCTCATAAAATGTGCAACTACCCACACTATTTACATTATACACAGTTGCGCATGAAGCGGTGCGGAGGCACTCCTGAGACACAGCAATGAATCAGTTAATGCATCGTCACCGTACGGCAACATCCAGAGTGCACAGCTAAAGGTTTGACGCAATTATCAACTAAAATACCTCGTGACGCAAGACCACTCGCATATTATTTGTACACAGGCACAAACAGGCACACCCATGGTTTAACACGTAGGCTCGTGCACCACTAGGGCGCATTTTAAATTATCAATAATTTTTTTTTTTGTCGCGGCTTTTTCTGCCTGGAGGTCTCAGAGTGGTCAGTGTGCTACTGACAGGAAAAAAAGGTGCAAGTTGAGCATCTCCAACCCCTGGGCGCGGCTGAACGCTTTCGCTTAGTTATGCCGCACAGGGGAAGGAAACGAAATACAAGAAGGTAAGAGTCTAGCAGTAATAGGTCGGCCACCTCGATCGGCAGCCCATCTCCCAAAACAGAAGGGGGTAGTATTGAGAGCCTACCTTACATTACAAACTAACCTCGTCAGCAGGAACTGCGGCAAACTGCAACATCCCCTGCGGAAATGGCACTCGGGACCCTTGGGTGAGTGAGATAAAACGCTGTATTACAACACATCCTATATTATATACAAACTCCCTTATGTCTGAAAATTTGCATATATGCCTACAATAGATCAGATAATATAGAATCCCGTAGGTGTAGAGACTTAGGAAGAGCTAATTTTATTAAGCAACATATTATACAACCTGTAGTCTATCTATACAATGTTACACCTGGCGGTACAGCGAAATTCCGGCAACAAGAAGCACCTTACAGTTTCAGCATTCCGGAGTTTTAGAGTAAGAATAATTACATATTATTTGTATGAAGGTATACAATGTACACTATTACACAGCACAGACTATATTTTATTCAATGTTAGAATGTTTTTTTTTTTTACCATGCGTCCTATGTTATACACAGAGCTCTCCTTCCTTTATCTGTGGGTTCCTAGATATGCCTAATGTAAGTTAGAAAATGTGTCGTCACATTAATGACATTGTATTAGGTATCCTATTGCATAACCAACTGTCTATACAGCGAGGCATTTGGCGGTACAGCGAAACTTCGAGAGCAAGAGACAGGTGAGGCCTTTGGATTGGCTTCGAGAGAACTCTCGGGAAATGGAGTGGTGTACAGCATATTTGCTTCCTAAATTTAGTGAGAGATTGTTTCTCTTCCGCATGTCGTGTTCATCCAAGAGCTTCGATGATACTACAACTGACTGTAATATTCACATTATGTGGAATTCCAGCTTACTAGCTTTGGAAAGGGGAAACATTCAGGACTGTTGTGAAAGTTAGAAAAGCAGTCTTTGGAAATTATAACAAGAGATTTAAGAGAGTACCATTGTGTCGACGTGTCTGAACTCTATCTTAAGTAAAAAAAGAAATAAGTGGTGAAGTACCTTCGTAAATAGCAACGTATGTAAAGTAAAGGTAAAGTCAACTTTGTCTGTACCATCCCCTGGGGAAAAAAACCCACACACTGGTTCGTGCTGCAGATATAGGCTAACTTGTCCCAGGGGAGAAAGTAAAGCCGCAGCCGACCACGGGTCGCTAAGAATTCTGACGCCGAATCGGAAGCTTCAACCACCCGAGCCCCCCACCCTCCCATTCCTGGTCAGGCAGGTGCCCCCACCCAGCTGCTGCGCATACCAACCAATTGCCGACTCAGCACGCCGGACGCCACAAAGATCTCTTGACAGGCATGTCACTAGAACTCGGGACCATGAGCAGTGTTAGGACAGTCAAAGACATCGGATAGTCTAAGACATCGAGCCTGAGGTGTGTGTGTGAGTTTTTTTTACAGAAGACTTATTAGACTCTGAAGAAAAAAAATGAAATAAAAAACATACCTCATGCTCAATTTTTCGCAAATGGAAATTATTGAATGGGAAGATCACTGGCACACGGTTTGCAGTAATTTTAAATGATAATTTACAAAGGAACGCGCTGGATCGCTGATGATCATAACATTTTGCCGTGTAATGCGCGAATGGCAAGCATTAATTTAGTTATAAATTACTAGAAAAACACTTAATAGTCTATAGCAGCTCCCCATCAACCA
The DNA here is from genome assembly GCA_001587735.2 of Parhyale hawaiensis. Taxonomy (NCBI): domain Eukaryota; kingdom Metazoa; phylum Arthropoda; class Malacostraca; order Amphipoda; family Hyalidae; genus Parhyale; species Parhyale hawaiensis. The sequence goes on along the minus strand of LQNS02278143.1, from coordinate 33,265,577 downwards.
AGAAGGCAGCGTAATAAATGGTACGTTCTGCGCATTGCTAGGAAAATATTCAAGTTTCGGATTTACACTCCCTATCACAAATATTTCGCAACACCTAAATAAATGTCTTAGACTGTCCTAACACTGCTCATGGTCCCGAGTTCTAGTGACATGCCTGTCAAGAGATCCTTGTGGCGTCCGGAGTGCTGAGTCGACAATTGTTCGGTATGCGCAGCAGCTGGGTGGGGGCACCTGCCTGACCAGGAATGGGAGGGATAGGGGGCTCGGGTCGTTGAACCTTCCGTTTCGGCGTCACAGTTCTTAGCGACCCGTGGTCGGGTGCGGCTCTACTTCCTCCCATGGGACCAGTTGGCCTATATCTGCAACACCAACCAGTGTGTTTGGGTTTCCCAGTGGAGGGTTGAGTCAAAGTTGACTTTACCTTTACTTTACATACGTTGCTTTTTACGAAGGTACTTCATCACTTTTTTCGTTTTTTTCAATTAAGATAGAGTTCAGACGCGTCGACACAATGGTACTCTTCTCTTAAATCACTAGCTTGTTATAATTTCTAAGGACTGCTTTTCTAACTTTCACAACTGTTCTGAATGTTTCCCCTTTCCAAAGCTAGTAAGCTGGAACTCCACATAATGTGAATATTATGGTCAGTTGTAGTATCATCGAAGCTCTTGGATGAACACGACATGCGGAAGAGAACTCTATAGATGCAATACGTGATGCAGTTGAAGGACAATCTCCCCATAAAAAGTGCGGTAAGTGAACGTAATGCTGCTAGATTTAGTTGTCTAGAGCCTGGTTGTCATCGATTGGGATCGCAGCTAAAAAATTTTGTGCGATGATTTTGACGGCTTCACAGAAGACCCGTAGTTGTACACCTCTTTTAGGAAGTAATCGCAACAATGACGCAGAGAAAGCAATGAATTCTAGACTAGAACCGCCTCGGTGGCGTAATACCATCACCCGCGGTAGGGGCAAATTCAACGAAGTCATTTTCGACGAGCGAGGCTAGGGCACAGCCGCATTCTTTCCATGTCTTAGCTCTTCAATAATAACATATGAAAAAAATTGAACGCCCAATTCTCCAGACGAGCTGCCGCGCTGGAGGCAAATTCTCCCCGATGGAAAGAAAATTCAACGCCGCCATTTTCTATGGTCAGTTAGGTCTGGTTTCTTGGCATGGGTCACATCTAAGTCAACCCACCCAACTCCCCACAAAAAAATTATGATGATTGCTCAACTAATTCGACCACTTTTTGGGTGGACAGACACATATATATTTATATGCCATTTATATGCCATGTGTATGTGCCATGCACATTTATATAAATGTGTACATATATACTTAAATCTTCAACGAAACCTTTATCACCTCTCTCAGTTTGTAAACGTGTGATAATTATTGGTCAGCATAGTTATTTTCATATGCTCAAGAAGAATTCAGTATGTTTGATGTAATTTGTTTCAATCGCAGATCATTACACCATTCCATTATAATAAGAAGTGATTTTATTATGATCTAGAGTACCCGTGCCGTCAAAAATGGCGGAGAAGAATATGAGACGACCCGTCTCCATGCAATATGCCTTTGTCACGAATATGCTTGTGAAAAATAGGCTACAACAGCCGTCTCAAATTGTTATAAGAGATAAGTGCTTTCTCTTTCCATTCATGTAAGAAGCACAACCGCTTTCCAGTAGCTATAGATCACATGCAGAAATCTTACATTAGAAAGCAGCAGAGCCTCGTGAATTTAACTGAATGACTCGCCGCGTATCCACAATACCGAACATTCCTTCAGTACATCGAAGATTTTTGCTGAAGTGAAATGTGCTGCGTCAAAAGGAAGATAGCTAGCTGGAATAAAATTAGTAATGTCTACTGCCCATGATAAATCATCGCCTCGTCCGCCCTTCGTTGATTAGCTTCTGACTTTTGTACGTCGTAAGTTAAGGACAAACAGGGAAAGTTACAAAATAAGACTGCATGGCCGTGCTAGGAGAAGCTGTAATATCTCTATTTTTTCGATTACAAGAAGTGTTTAATCAAGAGTACATTGAGGGAAAGGATTAAGATGCCAACTTTCGCTATCTTCTGCAACTTGGTCATCGATCTCCATGGAAACGCAACCTATTGACAAAATTTGCAACCTGGCCTATATTTCGCCTATCTATTTCTTTAAGAGACGCGTGACCCGCAACATACAAATGAAAGAACATACAAATGAAAGAAAATGAGGAGTTTTATAGGAACACCACAATATTTTTATTAATTCTCAAATTATTAAGCATGTAAGATAAGAATCTTTACACGATATTATACCTTATATATCATCACGGAGCGTTTAATTTGTGTAAACTTAAAAGTTGGCACTGGTGCAGGAAAAACAGGCTAATTTAACACCAAGGTAAAAATCAAGGACCTGGAACTAAAAACATTGGGACTAAATCGAAATCTGCATAGAATAAGCCCGATCTGGAACGAGGACTTCCTTTATAATTGCATTCTGTGTTTAATTTAATATCCAAGGCAGAACTCGTGTTATTGCGGGTGCCGTATTCGGGTTCTCTATATCACGGATATTCTATTAGCGGGGGAAATGAGACAAGGGGGTAGATGCAGATCTATATTGTGGTAACGAGTCACGACAGGTACACACTGGCTAATGCTTCACCACG
>LQNS02278143.1:33228378-33249728 GCA_001587735.2 Parhyale hawaiensis | reverse complement strand
ACATTGTAAATTAACATTATTTTAATGTTTTTATGGTGTTATATTATAACACAAAATGGAAATATTACATGGTAATATTAAAATAACATTGAAATGACATAACGAAACTAACATCTAACACTAATATAACATTAAAACATTAAAATAATATTATTATAATATATGATTGCTACCTGGGATATGGAGCGTATCGCTTCCAACATCGAGATTACATACCTTGTATCTTCGGGTCACCTTTGAAAACTTCCCTCCAACACTTTCTGCCGGGAGGATCAAGTGCTCAGTTACTAAGGTAATGAAGTCCGAAGTGCCACAATAAACTGACTAGAGAACTTATCTGTGTTTAGTTAATACGATTAGCAATACCTCAATAAACTATACTATATGGTAATAATACATACCGTTAGTACGATTTAATTTATTTACGTAATATATATATATAAGTTGTTAACGTCACAATTTAATGATGGCGCAAAATTTACACTATGCCCGTTTATTTTTCCCGCTCATATTGATTTTACTGAGAAAAAATGGAACGCTGTACCTGACAGAGGTTCATCTGCTCATTTTTTAATGAGCAAGCGCAGTGACCGCTCCAGTTTCACCTCAGCAAATTGCGCTGCCCTCCTGCAGAAATCGATATTTAACTCCGTAGCCGAAGGCAGACCGATCTTCCAACACAAAACGTCACCCAGTTTGCATTGTTCTCCACCTGTGTCTAAGATACGGCCCGTAACTGCTTCAGTTCTGACGAATAGAAAGTTTTCATAAGGAACTGATTCCTGGACAGCGGTCTCAGCAGCACCGTCGGCTGTGAAGAAGCTGAGATGAAGTAAACTGGAACAGCACTGAAAGAGCAGGCCGGAACGGTAGCGAAATAAAGGAAATGCGAGCCTACAGCAAAATCAATTAATATGTAAAACGCCACTATAATCAGAAGCTTCAGAAAGGAAACGAATTCAACAGGGTCCTCATCTCAACAGCGAAAAAGCAGATTAAAGTTGTAGGGAATGATATTGGCGGTTTGAACTTTGAAAAGTGTTATTTTCTGTTCAATGTAGGTTTTATTGCACGATGAGAAGAAATTATACAAGAAGAAACAATAATATTCACGAATAAATAAAGGTGTCCTTACTTGAATAATATGAAAACAAATACGCGTTCTTACATGTACAACCTCTTTTTTTAGCTTTTATACTGAATCACTTACTAGTAATTGCGGAAACAGCCAAAATTGCAAATCCAATTCGTTAAAAATATCACCAGAGACGCATTAAATTATGTACAGCAGCTGGTGCCGAGTACATGTCTCACTCAGTCAAGCTGGCCGAGTTTTATTCCTCCGTTGATCTTCATAGCAACTCAATCGACCTATAAAATGTAGGCAGCTCGTTCGTTCTTCCTAAAGATGCGAACGCGTCCACTATCAACGATTTCTTCGTTTCTGCTGCTCCTAATTTTTCTTTTGTTAAGAAACCTGACCTTTTGCTAACTTCCTCTGCCGACACTTGCTTCCCCTCCTTGTCATAAATTTCTCTGCTATAGCGAGGGTCAGGGAGCTTTTGCTGACAGTTGGTGGGCGCAACATATTCTCAGCGCAGTATCAGCACTGATGAAGCCTACAGCCGCAACTTAGTGGGTGCCACCCTTGCAGAACGGCGGAGGTGAGCAAACCTCGCGGAGTATACTGGATACGCTACACGCAGGCACGAGTGCAGCATCAGCATGCATATGGCTGCTGGTTTTGTTGTTCTTTACTAACAGATATGCTGTGTGAATTCGAGAGCATGTTGAGAGTGAGAAGAGATGCTGTTAAAATTTTGTGGTGTCAGTACCCTGCGATGTCAGCACCCGGTGCTGTCACCTGTCAGCGTCCAGTCAGCACTACGTCAGCATCTTTTCAGCATCCATTCAGCAACACGTCAGAACCTTGTCAGCACCCAGTCAGCACTGCGTCAGCATCATGTCAGCACCCAGTCAACACTACGTCAGCATCTTTTCAGCACCCATTCAGCAACACGTCAGAACCTTGTCAGCACTGCGTCAGCATCATGCCATCACCCAGTCAGCACTACGTCAGCATCTTTTCAGCACCCATTCAGCAACACGTCAGAACCTTGTCAGCACCCACTCAGCACTGCGTCAGCATCATGCCAGCACCCATTCAGCAACACGTCAGAACCTTGTCAGCACCCAGTCAGCACTGCGTCAGCATCATATCAGCACCCAGTCAGCAACACGTCAGAACCATACCAGCACCCAATCTGCACTACGTCAGCATCATGTCAGCACCCAGTCAGCACCACGTCAGCACTTTGATCCCTACAAAACACAGCTCCGCCTGATTGATGAAAGAGCAGCCGCGACAAGCGATAGCAGCTTCCGGCTGCTCTAGTTTGCATTTATTTCCTCCCTCTCCCTCATCTCCCCCCTCATCTCCACCCCTCATCGTGTCTGTAACGACGTATAAAACAAATTATTATTACACGGAAGACATGTTGCTGTACAACGATAAACTGCGCAAAAAGTCCATAATATAGAGATTTACAATACATAGAAGGGCCCATGTAGCACCGTCTGTAGCGCATTCCATCCTTCCTTTCTTTCTTTCTTCCTTAGCAGTTGGCGTTCTCAGCTTGCAGGTCATGTACGAGTACCGTATATCAAATATTTTATTTCCTCTAACGAAACTGAGCCCTTCAGTATAATTTGCAATCTTTCTTCATGGGTAATCGATCTGGGATTAACGCCTGAAAATAGTTCCAAAGAAGCAACACCAACGTTCACGACCAACGTTCTGGACAAACTGAAGCTTCCGTGATGTCCTTTCGCCAATTGATGATGTAGTCCGGGGGAACTCGAAATCCATTTATAGGTTTTTCTACTTCGTATTCGATGTTTGGTTGCGGCGCGCACTTGCTCAGAGACACGGGCTCGCTTGTTATATTTGTTGGCATGCAGGCAAGCACTTGCTGCTCAGCATTCTATTTGTGCGCTAAATTGAGTAATAAGCTGCAACATTGTTATACTGATTATTATATTACTCATGAGATTATCCTTCTGCTCGCCTCTGCTCCGTCCCCCACCTCCACACCTACTACCTTCAGGCACTGCCCACCCTGCGCGTAGCGCCAGAGGATATCACGGAGCCCCTCAAAGGACCGCTCTAAAATCATTCAGCGCTGACTTGAATGCTTGCTGCACTACACAGTCGAATAAACAGATTCTGGAAATAAATTCTAAGTCGGCATGAATAGCAGAAAAACTGTGCCTGCTCTCAAAGAAATAATTTGCCATGCGCATTTAATTTGTTAATTAGTTCTCGTTGTACTTCCGTGGGAGCCATGCCATGGGCAGGTTCAGAGGTAGGCACCTGCGGCCATGTGCGGCCCAGCCTCACGAGTAACGAAGGCCTCTGACTTTCAGCCAATCAATATGCAACTAGAGTACCGGCGCTATCACAAACGACAGCGAGAAATTTATGACAACCCGTCGTCACTGCTTATACTTTCGTTACTATAATATGCGTGTGAGCGATGCGCGACAGCGGCCAGTTCAAATTGCCCCAAGAAATGAGTGGTCTCTGTTGCACTTCATCGGAGCAGCACTCTCTTTCCTTTCCTTTAGATAGCATTCGAAAAAATGAACTCATATTAGTAAGCAGTGAAGCATCATTGAATCTGAATAAATTCCTCGCTGCGCATCCTGCATACGCATGATGTAACTTCGGTACATCGAAATTTTTGCGGTCAAGTGAAAACGGCTCCGTCAAAGGTAGAAAATAAGCTAAAAAAAACAGTTGTGTCTACTACTTCATAAAAAATTGCTTCGCCTGAGCTTCGTTTACCATTTGCTGAAACTGTAGTTCCAGAACTGAGAAAAAGTACATTTTTGATGCTTCGAATTAAACTGTAAAAATAAGATACGACTCCACGGCAGCGCTAAGTAAGCTGTAAACAGTTTCATTGTTTGGATTTTAACGTTGGCTGAGCAAGAAGTGTGCTCAGTTGTAAACAAAAAATAACGAATTCTCGTTTTGGCCATCTTCTGCAATCTTGTCTAATTTTCGCTCATCGATCTTCATTGAACACATTACTGTAATACAATATCTGCAACCTGGCCTATTTTTCGCTTATCTAAATCGTTTTGAACGTAATGCGAATGATACAAACGCATAAATATGCATACTTGACTACCAGCGCGGTCAAAAATAACAGCAAGGAATTTGTGAAGACCTGTCTTTTCTTCACATACCTTTGTTTCTATTTTGCATCTGAATGATACGCTTCAACAGCCAACTCAAATTGTCATCAGAGACAAGTGTTCTCTCTTTCAATTCATCTATGCAGCACAATCGTTTCCCATTTCAGATGATATGATAAAAAATGAGCTTAGTTTAGTATACAGCTGAGCATTACTGAATTTAAATAAATTGCCCGCTGCGTCTCCTACATACTGCATTATTATTCTTTAGCACATCAAAAATTTTGTGTTGAAGCGAAAATTGCTCCGTTTACGGAAAAAAGCGAGCTGGAAAAATAATTGTGTATCTACTGCCCTGTGAGAAGTCATCCCTTCGCTTGCGCTTCATTGATCATCTACTGAATTTGTACCACGTAAACTGAGAGGAATTATAGGTTGATGTAAGGAGAAAGTTATAAAATTAGCTGGAACCTGTGAAAATTCCACAAGCAAAAGCTATGTTCTCCAGCGAAATCTTAGATCCGTCTCATCCTCATTTTCCCAAACATGTGAACATTCCACAGAACAAAAGAACTGTTACTCAATTAAGATTCCCTCAGCCCGTATAATGCATACAAAAGTTGTAAATTGTTCCACATCAGGCCTCGAATCTTCTACCTAAGACCTGCGAGCGGTAGCAGCTTATATATGAACTTGACTTCTCCTATTGATCCCTTCCTAGGTTGTATCAAGGATACCTCAAGGATGCCATAATTTTCCCCCTGTCTAATACTGATGAAAGCGTCACGGTCGACTAGCTAAGTAACTAACCAACTAACGGGGGGATAAGCAGAATTATGTTGTCGGTCAGACTCCATGGCAGATCAAAGAGGAGCTGTAAATATCTTTATTGTTTCTATTTCAACGTTTTCTGACAAAAAATGCATCCAATTAAAGGGATAATGATCCCACTTTCACCACCTTCTGCAACGTAACTAACTGATGCTTATCGTTCTCCAAGAAAATATAACATGATTGCAGTACAAATTCAGCAATTGGCCTATATTTCACTTATTTCTTCAATAGTGTGATGTGAGAGATACAAAAAAATGTAAATACATAAACACACAAATTTATAAAGACATAAGCACGCGTCGCTGCTTACTTCAATGATTTGATTGGTCGTACTTCAGATGGCCGCAGGTGGGCAGCTCAGCAGAGCTTTCTTACAATTCCTCTAAATCTCCAATGCTGCGATAAGCGTAATCATATTCAATTCTTTCGATAGGTATGAAATTTTGATGAACAAACCCTTGGAATAAATTACAAAATCCTCTCAACTCCTTCATCACTTGATTGCTCTATAGACCACGTTCATCGTACTTGTTGCAAAAACTCTAGAGAAGTTCCTGAGAGCGCATACATCCGCCAAGCAGAGTAATGTTAATGGAAAATTCAAATTCGTCCTGATACTAGCATTTCTTTTAATCGGTACCCCATGTTGACTGTTGGTCCCTAGTAACGTTACTAGCAATTCGTTTAAATTTGGTGAAGATCCGTTCACTATTTCTTAAATTATGTTCTAGCAAACAAAAAGACAAACGCATATTGGAACGAACAGATCGTCATCAAAATTTGATCATTCGTGCCTGTTACCATTGCCAATATTTCTCATAAATTTCATGAAAAATCATTCATAACGCTTTGGGTTGTATTACTGGCAAACAACCAAACACATAGAGACAAACGAACGTACAAATTAGCACAAACATATGGTTATTTATTCCTCGTAACACTCCTAACATTTCTTGCAAATATCATAGAGATCTGTTCTTAACGTTTTGAGCTATTTTGCCAAGAAAAAAAAGTAAACAAACAAATTAAGTGTTGAACGAAACTTAACAAGGAGTAAATTATCTGCTCTCCCTGTGGTACATGTGGTACCTAACAATCCTTGTAAATTTCATGAAGCTCCGTCCATATCTTCTTGAGAAGTCCTGGTGGCAGACAGACGAAGAGACTAGCAGACAAAGAGACTGATAGACAAACTCCGACAAAAACATAATTTCCATGATGGAGGTAATAATGTAGTTTTCAAGATTCAAGATTACGGCGTAGGCCTCCATACAGCCTCTCTGAAACACCAACAACTGCGCCACGGCGAGAGTTCCCTCTGATTGCGGCCCCCTGGTGGCGGAGGCTGGCGCCAGCCAACAGTCTTCCTCTTTGTGTCAAAATCAGGAAATGTTTGACATGTGAGGAGAGAAGCAGCGGTGTTTGTTGGCCTCCTCCTGCCTCCGAGGTTAATTTACGGATCATCCTCCACACTGCCTGCACCTGACCTTCGGGGGAAAGGACCCAGCTCATGGAGGTGGCTGGTGGCGTGCTGGAGGGAGTAAGAGAAGCAAACGCAAACGGTGAGGCCCTGACAAAGCTGTGAGTGTCCCACAGGCCGATGTACACAAGTACTGACGTCCTCACCAGACTGTGAGTGTCCCGCTAACCGATACACATAAGTAAAAGACCCTCACCGGACTGTGGATGTCCCACAGGACGATATACACAAGTGCTAGAGCCCTGACCGGACTGTGGATATCGCGAGTCGAGAGACAGAGGAGGGCAGGCGAGGGTCAGGGCAAGTTAGGCGAGAGGAGAATAGTAGGAGTGGCAGACGAAAAAGAGAGAAAGGCAGACGAAGAGCAAGCAACATAGACGAAGATGATGGGAGGGTAGATGAAGGAAGAGCAGACGAGGGAAAAAACGGGGAGGGGGGGGGAAGTAAACAGAGGCAAGTCAAAGACGAGATAAACACCAGAGATTCCGAAGAGGAGGCTGGCAAACGCTCAGCCAAGACGAGGCAGGGGCAAAGTAGAGACGAAGCAGAGGCGAAGCAGAAACGAGACAGAAACGAATTAAAGGCGGGTAGTCGAGTAGCAAAGATGGTAATTTAAATATGCAGCGGAGCAGACCTGAGGATGGCGATCGGTCCATCTTTCAGTCTTGGACCACCCATATAAAGTCAGGCATAATTAAGGCCCCGACAAGATCGGGCTCAACCTGTATACACATCGTTCCAATTCAAATTTTTTTATCAAACACGTTCTGCTTCTGCATTCAATTATCCGTCGTTCTGAGGGTTTCATCGGCGAGGGTTTCCTCAAAACATACTTCCTGCGATAACATACTGAACATTTCTTGTTTAATCTCTCAGACAAGGGCCCATCCATTGGTAAAATAATAAAAATGTACATTATTATTATTAAATTACACTAGACTGGCGACGTGGGAACGAAGAAACTCCATGAGGTTAACAAACCCCCACGCAACTAGACCAGGGAGCAAAGAAAGAAAAAAGAAAGAAAGAGAAGATCCGAGATCATAGAACAGCTATGTGTACAGATCGTTTAAAGCTGACAATACCCGCACCAGCAAAGACAGAGCCATCAAGACCATTCCAAAAATCTACACATGATAGAAAAAACGAACGAGAATACTGGCCCGTATGGTATCGTACCGGTTCCAAGGCAAACTCATGAAGGGCACCAGTACGCCGAGTATACCTCACCCGAACATATGGCTCCGGAAGAAAATCAGACAGCGGATGACTGAGGTAATTATATATTATATACAGAAAGTAGACCCCGTCAACTCTGCGACGATGCGCCAGATCACAAGGCACAACACCATCCAGCATGAATGCACATCGACGAACCACTTTGTCAAGCATACATAGATGACAATCGACAGCAGAGCCCAGACTACGGAGCAGAATTCCAGAAGAGGGAGGACATAGCATTTACAGCAGTGACGTGTCAATTCTACCGAGCCAAACACCCTCCAAGCACGTCTCATAAGACCGATCTTCTCCGATGCTCGTGAGGGAACCGAACAAATGTGGGGTTCAAACGTCAACTTTGGATCAAAATTGACTCATAAGATTACCAAGTCATCAATCACAGGAAGTGACGCACCATACAATATGAGTGCGGGAAAAGCAGGCCTCACGGTATGTGACCTAGACACACATGGTCTTAGTCTTGCCCGCATTTAGCCGCATCTCCCACCTAGAACACCTGGAATCAGTCACGCTGAATGGAATCTGAAACTTCCAACCTACCATCAGGGCTATCGCAAACAGCCAGCAAAGTAACATCATCAGCGTAACCAACAAGTATATCATTAACAAGATCCAACAGGTCCGCTATATATACGATGAACAACAAAGGGCCCGGAACACTACCTTGAGTGACACCAAAAACCACATTCAAAAACTCACTCCTTTTCCCAACTACTACACATTAACGTCTGCCAGATATAAATAGACTAATTACCGCGAAAACTGAACAACCAATACCCATCAATCTTAGCTTATGCTGCAACCCAAGGTGATTCACGCGATCAAAAGCAGCACTGAAGTCAAGCTGTACCAATCATGCCTCATGAAAACAGCCAGCACGGCCAATACTAAGACCTACAGTTACGTCATGTAATATATAATCATCTTGTATTGTGTCAAGACGAAAGTGCCCTCTTTCTGTGGTAAACAGAGTCGCACTTGACTGACTTTCTGCCTATGTCATCGTTGCTTGTCTCAAAACGCCACCATTGAGCCCTCTCACTAAAAGCAAAAACGTGACCTCCACCCTTAGGGGTTGGTGCACAAGACACCCTATCCATTTGACAGCATTTTCGGCTGTTCCCTCGACTATTGTAATGCCCTCGATGTTTTTAAGAGAAGCTTTCTCTTTAAGATCTCGATATTTTGGGCACATTTATAATCGAAGAATATGTATAAACAATTTACTATTCTTAACAACTCTCGAAGTAAAACCTAAAAATTAAGTAGGTTCGTGATTTACGTAAGGGCATAGGGACGATGCAGGCAGGAAGCAGAGACGAGACAGAGACAAGGCAAAGATGAAGAAGAGACGAGGCAGACGAAGTGCAAAAACGAGGCAGAGGCGGGAAGAATAAAAGGAAAAGAAATTCTGAGGCGAAGCAGAGACGATGTGGAGACCAGGCGCTAGCGAAATACAGACGAGGGAAGACAAAACGGAGACGAAGGGATGAGACCGACACGAGACGGGTGAGACAGCCTCAAGTTAGAGACGAGACAGGGGTGAGCCAGGGCGAGTTAGAGACGAGGCAGGGGCGAAGCAGAATCACAGAAGGCGAGCAGGAGCTTCGTTAGCTCAGCGGACTCACCTGATTGGATTATCCCCCACCCCCACTCTCACCCACCACGGTTACCCTCACGCGTCCCTCAGATTTTTTCCCCAAGCGTAAGTTTGCCGGCGCTTCCTTTTTATTGCGCCTGCCTTCATTACCTGCTGCGCCAAAGATTTTGCATTTTATATTTTTGTTACTCTGCTCTGCCACAACAAGTGTATTGAGCAAAAGGTGTTTACTGCGCTGCTGTCACTAGGGAGAACTGAAGCTCTTTTTATATACTGCACTTAAGAACAAAATTCCGCATGTTACTTCCTTGGATTAAGCATTGTTTACACTGAGCCTATGCAGCGCGACATCGAACAGGGGCTACAATTCCTTGGGAGTTTCCCACATCTTGGCATTTCGACCTTGACATTGGGTTCTTGAGGAAAACTGTCACATCTCTCCAAGAGGATTAAGGTACATCAAGCAAGGGTCGAAGTGCTCTAAATGGATTTTTAGCATATGTCATCAGCAGCCAATGTTTAAATCACACTATTATTACACAGTGATAATATTTTTGTCGGTGGTTCTTCGTTTTTTCTTTGGCTTTTTATCTCTAACATAACTTAAATCTAATCGACGGAAATTTAGGTATGAAATTTACAAGCATTGTTAGGCATGTTAGGTGAAACAGTTGATCAACTTTTTGGTGAAAATCCGTTGATTCATTTGTTTGTCTTTCTGTTTTTGTTGCTAACACAAATCAAACAGTTTTGAAAGGATCTTCGTGAAATTTGTAGGAATTTTTGAGAATGATACATAGAGCAACTGACCAATTTTTTGTGATGATCTGTTATAGCGTTTGTTGGTCTAAGTGTCTTTATTTTAATTTTGACGGTAGACTGACACAAAAAGTTATGAACGAGTCTTCAGGAATTTACAAGATCTCTTAGAAATGTTGAAAGGCACAAACGACCCAATTTTGGTGATGATCTGTTCATCCGTTGGTCTCAGTGCTTGCAAGAATATAACTCAAAAGGTAGCGGACGGATTTTCAAGAAAATTAAAAGTATTGCCAAAAAATGAAAATTTTAGTGATGATAATAAAGAAGTCCTGGTTTCAGAACCAATTTGATACTTTACTAAGCATTGCCTTGCTTGGCGGAGGTATGTGCTATCAGAGTGCTTCTCTAGTATAATATTGATATAAATGGCTGTCACGTTAGCGTAACATGACCCGACAGATATAAACTCGAGACTCGCCTGTTTCAGTCATGAAAACTACTGGCGGTGGGGCCAGAAAGCGATATTAACTACTTTGGAGATTAAATTTATTGGGTATTGAGATTTTCATTACCAATTTTGTAGGTTCTTTTTCTTACTATTCCACACTTAATTCTCTTAATTGAAAGAGTCTAACATGTAACTGGCATCAATCCCTTGATGATGTGCTCGCTTTAATTGTCGTTTTCCGAAACGTTCATTAGAAAGCTAAATTATAATATTTCGATGGTGGATGACATATGTCAGAGATTCATTAATTCATTTGTTCTTCAAGTGCCTCCAGAGTGTAGGTGAATACAAAGATCATGGGAAAATTTCCACGAAGAAGTCCGTGGCAGCCTTAGTGAGTCTTCAAGTGAGGCATGAGGCTCAGTTTGAATGGGACTTAACTCTGGCATTTAACACCAATGGGAGTAATATAAAACATTTCAAAATGATAGTCATGCGGAAAACTAAAGTTTTCAAATGTCTTCATGAGCATAAGCATTTCCCCCACTTCGACTGAACGGGAAGTTTCTGTCTCCAGTGACACTGATGGTAAAGCTTCTCCTCCAGTGTTGAACTGTTGAGCTGCTGACGGTGGTTTAGCAGAGCGCAACTACAGGCAGCTCTACACCAAAGCAAGTCAGTTTCAGGAAAAATGTCAGTATTTTATTCTGCCCCACACAAATTAGGGTCGCCACTGCCGGCCGTCGTGCTGCCATAAGCCTGCCCTTGTGCGTCACATGTAAGGGCTCTGTCTGCGGTGGACTACGAGGAATCGGCTTAGAACAGTGACGTTACCAAGGGAGGCCAGCAGTGACGTTACCAAGGGAGGCCAGCAGTGACGTTACCAAGGGAGGCCAGCAGTGACGTTACCAAGGGAGGCCAGCAGTGACGTTACCAAGGGGGGCCAGCAGTGAAGTTACCAAGGGAGGCCAGCAGTGACGTTACCAAGGGAGGCCAGCAGTGACGTAACCAAGGGAGGCCAGCAGTGACGTTACCAAGGAACGCCAGCAGTGACATTACCAAGGGAGGCTAGCAGTGACGTTACGAAGGGAGGCCCGCAGTGACGTCACCAAGGGAGGCCAGCAGTGACGTCACCAAGAGAGGCCAGCAGTGACGTCACGAAGGGAGGCCAGCAGTGATGTTAGCAAGGAAGGTCAGAAGTGATGTCCTCAAGGGAGGCCAGCAGTGAGCTTCGCCGCGCGATGAGGCCTCGTGTCCCGATGGCCTCTATCGGTTGGGTCAGGGCCCATCGTAGCCCCGCCTCAGGACTCACCGATCCAATAGCGACTGAGAAACACATCCCCGACCTCTCATTGGTCAGTTGCCACGCAGCCTATTCTGGAAATTTTCCCTAGACTGTTTGCAACATTTGCCAGTTATTTATTGATGGCGCTTTATTCGGCCGGGAAAAATTCTGTGACATTTTATGAGGGAAACTCAGGATTTTGGTGCCGCACGGCGCCTTTGTACGCAAAATAGAAAGTTCCTGCATAATGTTTTTTGTCTACCGGCGGCAGTATTGACAGGATTTACGATTTGAACTTTCAGTTTCAGCATATATTCTCCAACAGCTTGCATCACCAGCTGATTTTCTTTTTTTAATTCATTCGTGTCTCAAAAGTTCGTTTCTAAATTATTCAGTTATTCTTACTCGAACTGATGGATCGTATAACTTTTTTTAGGGCTAATGCTTGTAGCCTTCTTAACTAGAGCACTCTGAGAGCGCATACCTCCGCCAAGTAAGGCAACGGCAACGAAAAAGTCAAATTGGATCTGAAACCATGATGTCTTTTGCATCAACTCCAAAAGCTTATCATTTGTGCCTTTTAATAGTATTAACAGTTTCTACAATTGTTTTGAAGATTCTTTCATAACAGTTTGAGTTATGATGCTAGCAAACATTATGACAAACCTAGGTCAAACATACAAACGAACCAACCGATCTGCACCAAAATTTAATCACTTATATCTTTCAACATTACTGACGATTCCTATAAGTTTCATTAAGAATCACTGAAAACTTTTTGAGTTATTGTGTAACAAACATTATGATAAACACAACTCAAAAATTGATACGAATCAACCGATCTGCAACAAAATTTAATCATTTATGTCTATTCAGATCACCAACAATTCTTGTAAGTTTCATAACGATTCGCTCAAAACTTTTTGAGTTAGTGCGCTAACAAACATAAAATCAAACACTACAAGAAACATATGAACGAAAAAACAGATCATTTCATCTTACTGCTTGTTATATACACAACAACTCATGTCGCACCTGCTCATCTGCTGAGCAAAAGAGGTGCAGCTAATTACCGAAGTGAGAGAGGTGACTGTTTTCGTTCAAGGTTTAAGTATTTATATTTGTGTGTCTGTCCATCCAAAAAGTGGTAGTAACCGTTGAGCAATGTTCATAAATTTTGGGGCAGATGGTCGGGAGGGGAGGGGGGTTTGCCTTCAATGCGACCCATGCCAAAAACTAGGATTAGCTGGCCATAAAAAAATGACGGCAATGAAATGTACTGTCCACCCAAAAACAGGTAGAGTGAATTGAGTTATGTCTATAACTTTTCATTGTAACCCATGTAAAAAAAAAGTAGAATTAGCTGGTCATAAAAAATAACGGCGATGAAATGTGCTCCCACCAGCTGATGGTCTTACGCCACGAGGCGCTTTAGTTCCTTATCAGTTCATCTGAGCTCGCATATAGTTTGAGACCTCCCGGCAGGTAAAATAATGATAACTAGAGCACTTTGAGCGGGGATACCTGCGCTAAGCAAGGCTAAGGTAATAAAAACTTTAAATTGGTTCTGAAACTATGATTTCCTCTGTATCAGTACCAAAATCTAATTATTTGTGCCTTTTGACAATAATAACAGCTTCTGTAATTTTTCTTGATGATCCGTGTTTAACTTTTTGAGTTATAGAAAAAAGGAGCTAAACTAAGGCAAATTTCAAATATTAATTTAATGTTGACTAATCCTATAGTGAAAATATGACAAAACGAACTAAACTAGGGTAATTATTTAATAATATGAAATCGACATAATTAAAATTCTTTAACGTTTCAGGATAAATGATCCCATCATCAGAAAAACTATTAAGAACCTATAACCTATAAAAATACAAAATTTCTTTATTTTTAAATCGAGGAAGGGAGCATGGATGCTGTCGGGGGGAGGTCTGAAACGCGAATGAACAGAGCCACGTAGAGGGGCCACATGTCAGCTCCTGTACAGTCAGCAGATGTGACGCTAGGTATGGACAGTGTGCTGCGGTACAGCTGAGGTCATAATATTAAGACTAAGTTTTGTTCTATGGATGTAGAGGGGCTCTAATGTTGTGAGCTCGATTGGGTTGGAAGAGTCTATGATTTAGAAGTTGTTCCTGCTGATGGGGTGGTTGTTTTGCTCAGCATGCAGGTGAGGGGCTGAATGTGAGGGTTTCGCAAGTGGTAAGCCGGTTCGACTGGATACAGCTAAATGTTGGTCAATGCGGGTTTTGAAGTGTTGTCCAGTGCTACCGATATAAGAGGCGCTGCAGGCCTGGCATTGGTAAAGGTAGGTAACACTGGACTGTAGTGGTGTGGGGGGTTTGTCTTTAAATTAGAAGTAGGACACTATGGTAAATGTGTTTTTGTAGGAAAATTTGAAGTTTATATGTGGGTACGCTTCAGAGAGGAACGCTTTCAAAGAGAAAAGTTTACTGCACTAACGGGGGTTTCGTTGCAGTACGGAAGTGAGTGGAAGAAGTCCAATTTACGGACCGAGGGTTCGTTAATGTCGGGATCGAACAGCTTGTCTAGGAACAATTTGCAGTAGTGGTCCAAGAGGTGGTGCGGGTAGCCGTTATTTCTGAAAAATGTTCGGAGAAAGTCGATTTCGTTCGAAGACAAATGGTATGCTCGAAATAGTAAGGTTTTTAATGCATTAATTTTAAATTAATCGTAGCAGTGACTGAAGAAACTGGTTCCGAGGCTTGAGAATGTCGATTTTCTATAAACTCCAGCGGCTAATGTGGAGTCTTGGTTAGTTACCAGGACATCTAAAAAGGCTAAAGAATTATTTGTTTTTTTTCGGCAGCGAAATTGATGTTTGGATGTTTTCTATTCAAATGTTGCAGAAATAAATCGGAATCTGTTTGATAGTTGAATATTAGGAAAGTGTCATCTACGTAACGATTATAATGGATCGGTTTGAAGTCATTTGGGCAGTCGTTCAGCCAGAGAGTTTCATGATGGCAGAGACAGATATTTGCTAGAGAAGGGCTAAGTGGGGAGCCAATAGAAACTCCCTCTATTTGCTTGTACAGTCTATTGTTAAACAAGAAGAAGGGAGTCTTTAATGGCAAGACTAAGGAGAATTCTGAAAGTAGGTTTATCCATGTTGTGGAATAGGTCCGTGTCATCAAAGACTTTGCTGCGGATAATATCTATGGATTCGTTTACGATTTCGAAATAAGTAAATTTTGTGTTTTTATAGGTTATAGGTTTATAATTGTTTTTCTGAGGATGGGATCATTTATCCCGAAACTTTAAAGAATTTTTATTATGTCGACTTCATATTATTAAAAATATGACGTTTCGGGGCGTCATCTCCAATCTTCAGACACTAAAAATTAGCTTTAAATTCTAAAAAAGGGAACAAATTTATTTCAAAAATGGATATAATTTAATTCTGCTACTCTACTGGGAACAGATGTTTACGGTGCGAGGTGTAAAACGCGAATGACCGGGGCAGCTTTGGAGAGGCCTAACGTGAATGCTTGTACAGTCGAGCAATTAGGAGGAAGCAGCCGGGTACAGTCAAAGAGCGGAGGGATCACAGCTGGTATAGTTGAACGAGAAATATGTTTGTACGGTCGGGCGATTTGGAAAAAGCCGCCGGGTACAGTCAATGAGCGGATGGTTAGGAGCTGGTACAGTTGGAAGAAAAAATTAGTTATGCACCGTGATTAGAGGTACAGCTGTGGTCATTGTATTGAGGCTGGATTTGTTTTATGGATGTAGAGACATTCTAAAGTAGTCAATTCTATTAAGTTAGAGGAAATTCGATGATTGAGAAGTCTTTCCAGCTAATGTGATGATTTGTTTTGTTCGGCATGGAGACGAGGAGCTGAATGAGTGGGTTTGGAAAGGGGTAAGCCTGTTCTACTAGATATACCTGAATGTTGATCAACGTGGGCTTTGTAATGTTGTATAGTGCTACCAACGTACCAAGCATTGCAGAAGCAATGCAGAAGCACTAGTGTGCAGAAGCACTAAAATTTATAGACAACACTGGACAGAAGAGGTGCGGGAGGTTTGTTTTTGAAGTTAAAATATGAACCTAAGGTAAACTTATTTTTGTAAGAAAACTTGAAATTTATATGTGGGTAAGCTTCGGAGAGGAAAGTTCTTAGAGAGTTGACTGTACTGACGGTGGCTTTGCTGTAGTATGGAAGTGAGAGAAAAAATCTAATCATCCCACTAGTAGGAAAGACTACTCAACCATCGACTTTTCTAACTCAATAGAACTGACGACTTTAGAGTCTCTATACACCCATAGAACAAAACCCAGCCTCAATACAATGCCCACTGCTGTACATTTCATCACGGTGCATTACTGATTTTTTCTTCCTCATCGTCCGACTGTACAAGCATCTTTTTCCTTCAACTGTACTAGCTGTGATCCTTCCGCTCCTTGGCTGTACCCGGCTGCTTCCTTAATTCTATTTGCTCGATTGTACAAGCATTCACGTTAGGCATCTCCAAACCTGCCCAGGTCATTAGCGTTTTACACCTCGCACCGTAAGCATCTGTCCCCATTAGAATAGCAGAAATAAATCATGCCCTTTTTGAAAAAAAATTGTTTCTTTTTTTTTAGAACTTACACCTAATTTTTTAGTGTCTGAGAAGACACTAGAGAAGACGTCCAGCAACGTCATATTTTTAATATTTGATTAGTCGACCTTATATGTATTTTTGAGTTATATATGGCAAAGATTAGTCAAACACACAAACAGACCAACCGGTCATCACCAGAATTTGATCATTTATATTGCTTAACATTCCTAACAATTCCCATAAATTTCATGAAAATCCGTCCGCAAGTTTTCCAGCTATATTGGTGAAAGATAAACATACAAATAGAACTAGAGCATTCTGAGAGCGCATGGCTCTGTCAAGCAAGGCAACGGTAACGAAAGTAAAATCAAATTGGCACTGAAACTATGATTTCTTTTGTATCAACACTAAATTTTTATCATTTGTGTCTTCTGACAGTAATAATAGTTTCTGTATTTTGTTGAAGATTAGTTCATAACTTTTTCAGTTAACTCTTTATTGTTCTCTCTCACAAAATTCACACAATAAAATATTTGCACAATATATACACTATCCATACAGGGAACAATCCATTCCAAAATAAAAGTAACTTATTGGGCAAACGACATCTATGAATCAGGAGTATATTCTGGCAGGCCCTTTGCCTGCCACAATATATATTTGGGCCTCACAAACCCAAGGGTCTCGAGTGCCTTCTCCTAAGGGTATGATGCAGCTAGCCGCAGTTCCTGCTGAAAGGTGATATTGAGAGGAGATGAACAGGTTGGTGCCATAGCTGCGTAGTCTTCCGCAGTCTGCTCCTATCTCTCTTCCATCAGGTAGTACCACCTGATACTCTTTTCCTTTCCTTTCTCTTCCTCCTCTTTTCGGCCAAAGCCCGTACTGGTGATGGCAGGGTCTGGGGTACGTGGATAGCGGGCCGCTTTTGTAGCTATCATGACTGTCGATTTGTGTTTTTTTTAATTTTTATATGATTTATTTTGTTTATAGTGTATGTTTATTTATTGCTCTTTGCATGCCTGATAGTTAGATATCCGGACATGGAAGAGAACCCCGGTTCTCGAGGTTCTGGGTCTCGTTCCTGCCGCATCTTATGTACTAATGTTCGGGTTCTATTTGGTAATTTGGCTTAGCTCGCCGTAGCCTCTTCCAATTATGACCTGATGCTATGTTCGGAGACGCTCATCTCAAGCCATCGCCATGTTTCTAAGCTGAAGATCCCGAACTTTGGAAAGCCAGTGCTGCTCTGGATGTAGGGGTTTGGCTGCTTACATTCGAAAGGGTGCTGTTGTGTCTAGGCAGAGTGAATATGAGTGTCCATGTTGTGAGCTGTTGGTACTTCGAGTCTGTGACTTATTCAGGAACTTTTAATTGTCTTCAGTGTATCGCAGCCCGCCTGCTGATGATAGGGTTTTTGATTGTCTCTTAGATGCAATGGCTAAAATTCAGTCGTCGGATAGGCGTTCTGATTTTGTCTGTATGGGTGATTTTAATTGTCACCATTTGAAATGATTAGGCTCTGGGAGGACCGATTGCCATGGCCATGCAGCCTTCGATTTCGCGAGTGCCTCTGCTTATGGGCAGTTGGTTGAGGGCCCCACCCATTTGATGGAAGGTGCTCTTAACCTGCTGATGACTGATGTTCCTGATTTGGTTGGAGTGTCAGTGGTGTCTCCCATTGGTTCCTCGGAAAATATCGCTGTCTCTCCGATCGTCCGATGCTGCAAGTTCGTCAGCGGGTCCCCAGAGTCACTGTTAGGCGTGAAATATTTTTGAAGTCCAGAGTGAATTGGGGCGCCGTTTCTGGCGCCGTCTTTGCGAAAAAGTCTCCTGATCCTGGGTCTACTTTGGATCGGCTTTTCTCTGACATGGTGGGCGCCTATGTCCCTTCCAGCTTCATTACGTTCAGGACAGGAGATGAGCCCTGGTTTAATGATACCTGTAGGAGGGCGCACCAATTAAAGATGGAGGCATATGCACGTTGGCGTACTAGCCGGTTTGCTGTTGACTTTCAGCGTTTCAGGGAGCTGCAGCTTCGGCTGGTGCTACTTATGAGGAAGCTGAGAAGGAGCATAATTTGAGGTCAAGGGAGTTATGAGCTTCGTCTGTTAGCGCACATAAGTGGTGGTCCACTTTGAAGAGCGCTGTGCTTGGTGTGAGCTCTTCTGTCCCCTCTTTAATTAGTGCTAGTGGTGATCTAGTTGCGGACCCCGCTGCCAAGGCGGACCTTTTGTCGCGCTACTTTGATAGGAAGCAGAGCAGGGATCGGGTGTGCATTCCTTTAGCGTGTGATCCTGAGCCGAGGTTCTCCGGTTTTGCTTTCAGATCTTCTGAAGTGCAGCGCCTTCTTCTTGACCTGGACCCCTATGGAGGCACTGTCCATCGGGTATGTTTCCTCTCTTTCTTCGGAGGGTGGCTGGTGTGTTCGCAGCACCGTTTGCTTCCCTGTTCCGTCGGATGTTACGGCTGGGCTCTTTTCAGGAGTGCTGGCGTGTCACCCATGTAACGCCTGTTTCGAAGGGCTCAGTTTTATCCCGAATCTCCGACTATAGACCCATCTTGATCACACCTGTTTTATCAAACGTTTATGAGAGGCTGGTTTCGTCGATGATGGGTCGTTTTCTTGAGAAGTAGGCTGTTCTTCCCCCAAAACAGTATGGTTTTCGTAAAGACTTGGGAATTTGTGATGCTCTGCTTGATATTTCCCATGTGTTGCAGCTGGCTCTTGATGGGGGTCATGCGGCAACGCTGGTACAGCTTCACTTCAGCGCTGCTTTTGATCTCGTAATCATCTTGGGCCGCTCCATAAGCTGAGATAGATGAGCATTGATGGTTCAGTTTTCGTGGCAATTAGTCAGTTTTTATCAGACAGACGTCAATGTGTAGTAGTTGATGGGAAGAGGTGTGATTTTTTGGATGTGGTTTCTGGCGTTAAACAGGGTAGTGTTCTGGGCCCTTTGTTATCCGTTGTATATACAGTGGACCTGTTTGATTTTGTTAATAATTAACTTGTTGGTTACGCTGATGATGTTACTTTGCTGGCTGTGTGTGTTTGAGAAAAGATTAGTGATATGTTGGAGGTTTCAGAATCTAGTCAGCATGATTTGGAAGTAATTGATTCTTGGTGTTCTAGTGGGAGATGAGGCAAAATGCGGACAAGACTAAGACCATGCTCGTGTCCAGGTGGCGTACAGTGGGACCTCCTTTTCCTGCACTCATACTGGATGGTGTGTCAGTTCCTGTGGTTGATGACTTGGTAATCTTGGGTGTCAATTTTAATCGAAAGTTGACGTTTGAGCCCCACATTCGTTCGGTTACCTCACGTGCATCGCAGAAAATTGGGCTTATGAGGCGTGCTTACATGTTGTTTGGCTCGGTAGAATTGACACGTCGCTGCTGTAATTGCTATGTCCACCCTTTCTGGAATACTGGTCCTTACTCTGGGGTTCTGCTGACAATATTGTCATCTATGCTTGCTTGCCAAAGTGGTTCGTCTACGTGCGTTCATGCTGGATGGTATTCTGCCTTGTGATCTGGCGCATCGTTACAGAGTTGATGGAGTCTGCGTTTTGTATAAAATTTATAGCTGCTCTAGTCATTCACTGTCTGATTTTCTTCCCGAGCCATATGTTCGGGAGAGGTATACTCGGCGTACTGGTGCTCTCCATGAGTTTGCCTTGGATCCGGTACGATACCATACGGGTCAGTATTCTCGTTCATATTTTCCGTCGTGTGTGGATGTTTGAAATGGTCTTGATGGCTCTATCTTTGCTGGTACGGGTATTGACAGCTTTAAACGATCTATACACACAGATATTCTGTGATCTCTGATCTTCTCTTTCTGTTTTTTTCTTCATTCGCTGGGCTGGTTGCGTGGGCGTTTGTCAACCTCATGGAATTTTCTCTGTTCCCACGTGGCCAGTCTGGTGTGACTTAATAATCTTCTTCTGTCTATAATATTAACAGCGTTGTTCCTTCACTCATTCGTTCCTTCGTGTGTTACGCTCTTCAATAATATTTAGAATAAAATTCGATCGAATAGTTTTAAGGCTCAGCAGCTGTCATCGGTCAAATAGCTTGGAAGAAAGTTGGTAAAAGCTTCAAAATAATGTGAATCCGGCAGCATTATGGAGCTAACGTAGGTATCTATGATACGGCGGGGATTATTAATCGGATGCAACAGGGCGAGGTTTTTCTAATAATTATTTTTTTTATGCACCTGAGTTGTTCTGTGACAGCGAGTTAGAATCTGTATCATTGCTTGCCGTTACCGTGGGAATTCCGCCATGATGCAGATTTCGTAATCAAGTTTCTTTTCTGTGATGATCGATGATGAGGTGGCAGAAGAAGAATAAAGTCAAATCCTTATCACTTTATAATCTGAATGCATTTCTTGCCACGTTGGATATTTTGGTGATCCTGCTCCCTTCTGATGGAATTCAGTAGGCAATAATCTTATACTAAGAATGACCGTCGTGTGTTTATATATTTATTTAAGTATAGGTTTCGTATCATGTTCTTTTTCCCTTTTTGTGGTCCTGACTGTTTTCTTTACATCCCAACGTGCCCTTATGTGACTTTACCTGTTCCCCTCTGTTGGATTACGCTTCCAGGCTTTGTAACGCACCTGTCGCCTTGCTACTCCATCGTTGCAAATTTCAAGTAAAAGATATGAGACTCAGTGCATTAGATGTTTTGTCTCCTGAGAAATAGAGTTCCACTACAACACTCCAAAGAGGACAGGCAGAACACTTCCTTACTTACTGTGTTTGTTTGAGACACCAGTTACGTGCGACATACCAGTTATGCGCCACACACCAGTTACGTGCGACACACCAGTTATGCGCCTCACACGAGTTACGTGCGACATACCAGTTATGTGCCACACACCAGTTACGTGCGACATACCAGTTAT
>LQNS02278143.1:33211668-33222629 GCA_001587735.2 Parhyale hawaiensis | reverse complement strand
GTTATGCGCCACACACCAGTTATGCGCCACGCACAAGTTAAATGCCACACACCAGTTACGTGCGACATACCAGTTACGCGCCACACACCAGTTATGTGCCACACACCAGTTACGTGCGACATACCAGTTATGCGCCACACACCAGTTATGTGCCCCACACCGGTTATGTGCCACACATCAGTTATGTGCCACACATCAGTTATGTACCATACACCAGTTACGTGCGACATACCAGTTATGTGCCACACATCAGTTATGTGCCACACACCAGTTATGTGCCACACACCAATTATGTGCCCCACACCGGTTATGTGCCACACATCAGTTATGTGCCACACATCAGTTATGTACCATACACCAGTTACGTGCGACATACCAGTTATGTGCCACACATCAGTAATGTGTCACACACCAGTTATGCGCCACACACCAGTTATGCGCCACACACCAGTTATGTGCCACACACCAGTTATGTGCCACACACCAGTTACGCGCCACACACCAGTTATGTGCCACACACCAGTTACGTGCCTCACACCTGTTACGTGCCACATAACAGTTATGCGCCGCACACAAGTTATGTTCCACTCACAAGTTATGCGCCACACATCAGTTATGTGTTACACTCTAGTTATCTGCCACACACCAGTTATGTGCCACACACCAGTTATGTGCCACACACTAGTTATGTGTTACACTCTAGTTATCTGCCACACACCAGTTATGTGCCACACACCAGTTATGTGCCACACACTAGTCATGTGCCACACACCAGTTATGTGCCAGACTCGAACTGAAACATGACAGAAATATTAAAATGTTAATATGTATTCTGAGCTGATCTACGAACTTTCCAGCGCCAGGTGACCAGCGTGCAATTAACATACCTGGCATACCTGAGCACAAAGAACAGGGCTGGGACAGGTGTGGGGACGCACCATGCAGCGTGCCATGTCTCACTGCCTCAGTTCATGTGAGGTGGCCGGTAGTGAACTTGGTACGCTGTCCCCCGCACCAATACAACATGGCTAAGTCCTACTGTGTGGTCGCTGCATTTATTTTTGCTCTCGCAGGAACTAAAGTAAGCAAATAGTGCTAATATTTTATTGCTCTAATGATAGCATGTGCATCAACCGTGTAGCTAGTTCGTCAATTTCCAATGACCTTTATCACTGAGTTCTCCTGTGGGTGTCTGCAGATGCCGGTAGAAATTGCTGTTTTTCCTGGCGTCAAGTCAAGTAATCCTTACAGACAGTATCTCAACACACCTTTGTCAATTGCCACATAATTGGGTGCCAATGGTTCTATTTGCCATCATCAGTTCGGAAAGATCAGAAGCAGTGTGCTGTTTTTTCCATTAAAAGCTCTGACGTGAACTCCGGTAACCACTCGAAGAGTGAGATGTCTGTAAAATTGTGAATACATCAGTGCTAAGGTTTGTACTCTTGATCAGCTGTGGTCCTGATAAGCTAATCAGTTAGTTCAACTTGTCCTCAGCGTCAGTTCTCAGTGCTAGCTTTATTTAAAGAGAATTTATATTAATAACTGATCAGAATTACTCATGGGTGTTCCTTTCCCTCGGCAGATGCTGACAGAAGGCACCGAGGAATTTGAAGTAAGTAACACAGTAAATACTGGAATTACCCACTTGTGTTACCATTTTCATTGACTGTCTTTATTCAACTGCTCCGATTGTTCCTTGCATTTGATAGACAGTAAGCTCTGTATCATATCCACTAGAGTGCCTGCGCTGTCAAAAATGACAGCGAAGAATTTGAGGTGATCCGTCTTCATTGATTATAATTTTCTTTTTAACTTTCTTAAGTAGGATTTACTGCAACTGTCAACTTGAATTATGGAACGTTGGCTGAGTAACGCCAGGCTTTCCTTCGGTGATACGCTGAAAAACAATGTTACTTTTTTTGCCCGCAGTCGATATTGCTCCTAATAAAACTGAGCTCTGTATCCAGGATACTCGGTGGTGGCATATATAACTAACTCGGAGGTTTTTCAAGTGAAAAGTTGCTCTCTTCAGAGAAGAATCCAAATTGGAGAAAATTATTTGCTGTTTATAGATTCTCGCGTTCTTTACCAGCCTGCCGACCGCTGAAGAAAATCTTACCATTTGCTTCGATCATTATGCAATCACTATGAAGTGTATTAATTTACAGCTGAACTGAAACCAAGAACGCCAGTGCTAATTTCTTCGTATGTATTCCGTTAGGAGCGTGACACGAAACACATAAATATATAAACACACGACGGTCATTCTTAGTATTGATTGATGACTAGTCTATATATTAATACTCGTGTATCTACGTGTGCGTCACGCTCTTCACAAATAGATAGGCGTGAATTAGAGACTTAACTTCATTTCACCCGTATCATATCTACGCTTTCGTTTTTCTTTACTAAAAATTTTACTCGATTTGCTGTTAGCGGATGGCATTCCTCATATGGTCAGAGGCGTAGCCAAGATACGCCCTGGATAAAGAAAACGGGTAGTATTGGCATCTCTGCTCTAAATTCATTTTTCGAATAGAATATGCTGCTGGGAAAGTATCAGCCAGTACAGTGCGATGTCTGAGAAAATACAGTGACATCTTCAGAACAAAAGAATACTCTCCAGCGAATGAAACAATCGACCCAATCTATTTTCTTTTATTGCATACTGCTTTGTATTGCATTCAACAAAGAAGGAAAATGGGTTGTTGATCAGCAATATTCACGAGTTCCGAAATATTCAGAAAAAATCGGATACGCAGACAAAAAATTAGAAAGTGTAACCTTACGGCGAGCTAAATTATCTGTAAACTGTGGGAAACTGAGCTTTAAAAAATGTGTGCGAATAAAAGGAGAACTTTGTAAAAAGTACCTACCGTCGTGTTTCTATGTTTTTATGAAGGCACAATTGCGAATTCTCTGCTGAGAGAACAAATGAGTGATACATTTTATAAGGTGAGAGTATTAACAAATCGTCGAATTCTCACGGGTCACCCACGCTTCACGTTAGAGACGGAATGCGTAACGATAGACTGAGTTAAGCGGCGGATGTTAGTTCGGACGGCGTGGATTAAGTTAGAAGCGCTACCTCAAATTAAATAAGGTAAGTGAAAACATTCCCCAACCGTGTGTGTCACGCTCTTCGCTAACAGATGGAAGGAAATTAGAGTGTCCCGAGGTACTTTTGGATACGACCCCGGAAGGGATCAAGGGAAGAAATAGTCAAGTTTATATTTCAGCTTATAAGCGGCTCGCTGGTCTAGGGTAGACACTTCACGGCCAGACTTGGGACATTTTCAACCTTAGTATGCGCGATACTGGTCCGAGAGTATCATAATTAAAAAACAATTCTGTTGTTTGTAGAATTTCTACAGGTTCATTCCGTATTAGATAGGGAAAATTCAAATGATACGAGACTGATATATCACTGAGGAACATTGCATCTGTTCTGTGGAATTTCTAAGGTGTTCCAGCTGCACCCACAGCAGCGGAACCAGAAGGGTGGGAAGTAACGTTCCCATGTTTCGTAAGACTGACTTCGTCAGGAATAAGTGACACGCGTTATTTACATGGTAGGATAGGTTAGAGGAGCTGTGTTAGGTTATGTGCGCTATAGTAGCGTATTGCTTAGATTGCTACATCTTGTAAAGTGGGAGCATTAACTAATCGGTGAATTCCCACCGGTCACGTTAGCTTATACGACTTAATTAGGCTTGGGTGGACAGACATTGTTGAGTTGGAATGAGCGGCGGACGTTTTCTCAGACGGGTTAGGCTACGTTATAAGAGCTGCATTAGGTTAAACTGAGGTAAATTGCAATAGTGTAGCGTGGATTGGTTCATTTAGGAAAGTATAGTCTTTATTCAACCGTGGAATGCCACTGGTCCCGCTAGTCTATACATATATATATATATATATATATATATTAATACGCTAGTACCTACCTACCTACTTACCTTTTGTGTCACGCTCTTCATCATTAATAGATAGAAAGAAATTCAAGCTTTATTGAGTTCGGGAAGCTGGCGTATCTGTGATACGGCTGGTGACTTATCTCTCGGCCACAGGCCAGGTCTTTTTAATTGTTTATACGCCCGAAATTTCTAGGAATAAAGCTTTGGGAACCTGCATCGTGGTTTACTGCCAAAGGAATTCTACGGGTCCAGTTAGACAGAGCAACTTATAATATAATCCACGGGTCCACTTAGACAAGGGCAGCTTCAGTAATTATTGTCAGCAAAAAGGCTGGTAGTATATGATATAATACATCGAATCTCGGTGTTGTTTGTGATGTTGATTGGGAATTGCCATGGTACGATGCGAAGGTTTCACTGATCTGTCTGAAACGCCTTAAGCCAGACAGGGAACGTTTCACGGGTTCAGCTAACTTATGTAAATATTCCACGGGTCCAATGATACGAGGAGGTCAGCAGTCCTGTGCAGCTGGACAAGGTCTTTTTAACAATTTTAATGCCCCTGGGCTCTTCTGAATGAACGGGTTGGGATCTGCAAAAATTTTCATGTGGGGTGTGGGCACTAAGAATGCTAGCAAAATTCAACGGGGCGGGGGCGATTTCTTCAATAATAATTTGGCACCTGCTGCAGTGACGCACGTCACTCGCTGGCTGGGCTCCCTGCCGCCTTACATCTTCGTCTGTGACTGAGATGAGTCGAGCGTTCGTGTGTTCGTTCGAGTGCACGCAATCATTAAGTTTCGATTCAGATATCAGTATTTCAAAACTGCGTATATTTCATTCAACCGTTTTGCGATAAAATGATATTCATCCATTCACCCTCCGTAGATGTAGATTTTATTATCTAGAAATGGCATGAAATGTATTGTAGATTTCGATGACAAGTAGTTGAAGATATTTTGAAACCCACGATGTGCGTGTCGCTGTTCGTCAGCTCATCAGGTAGGGTGCTCAAAGTTGATAATTACCTCCAACAAGAGGTCATGTTTTCTTCGAGTTTGTCTGTCTGTTTATTTGCCTCTAAGTCTGTTTGACTTTTTATCCATCTGCCACCAAGATAATAAAATATTACAGACGAATTTCAACGAAATCTACAGGGATTGCTAGGTAAGTTAGGATAAACAGATGATTAACTTTTGATGAAGATCCGTTCATCTGTTTGTTTGCTGCCTATTTTTCTCCGAATGTCTAACTCAAAATGTTATCGACGGATTTGTATGAAATGTGCATAAGTTGTAGTGATGAGCTGCATGTGTATTCCAATGTATGGCAATAAATCAAATTGAGACAGCTGGTCTGCTCTAAGCGGGGCCACGAACAGCCCGACATCAGCATACGGCTAAAAGTCAGACGGATGACCGTCCACAGAGTCGTAGATGGATATTGGAAGGTGACGACCCAAAGTCCAGTATCGTTTACGTTCACTGCAGGTCTACAGCTCAGTAACCCACCTCCATCATGCTTTGGCCTCGATGAAGCCCTCGATGTCCGACTTGCCGCTGCCCACGCAGAGGAGAACAGATATCTCGCTTCTTTTTGCCTCCGTTGAGGTATACCAGCACACTACCTACTGGTTGTTAGTGGACACTGCAAAAAAAATAAAGTGTTTGTCATGGAAATTACGATTAATATTTAAAACTGACCACGAACATGTAATATGAAGTGTAACAGAACTTTTGCAAAACTCTATAGGGAAAATCTTTCGGTTACACTGTAAATAAGATTGATGTGAAGTGGAAGAAAGTCTCCGGCAGCCCTTTGGCTGGACACTTTTGATCTGATTTTCTGATCCTATCAATAAACGGATTCTCCCTGTCACTGAACACAAACAACTTCCCGGCAGAACTCACATACTCTGAATTTGATCCGTTGTTTTAGTGGTGCTTTGGAAAACTTGGAGAATGTTTCCGGATTGAGGCTTGAAACCTGTAGATATCACCTTATCTAATCAGGCCATCAACTCTCTTGTTCCCTTTTGGTCAAGAGAGGATCGTTTTATCTGGCAAACTAATTTGTCGGTAGTATTGTTTATGAATCATTTGTTAATATCAAATTCGGTATATACAACATTCATAATTCTGTTAGGAACAAGTATGTTTGATTGGTGCTGAACGTTATATGGGCATCTGTGCTTCGAGACTGATTTCGGAAAAAACCTGTTTCATTTGCTACTAAAACAGTTCGTTTACGTTTTATTAACAGACTTTACAGCAAATGTTATTTATTAAAAAATTTCCTTTACTAATATACATTTATTTGAGAAGGGCCCAGGTAGTCCGATTATTATTTTTTAAGCTTCACGCTCGGCCTCGGACAGGTAGTGCAACCAAAATAAAGCATTATGCAACACCGGTAAGACTGAAACGATGCTAAAAAAATCCAACAGAAAGTCAATAACAGCTGACTTGAACGATTGCACGCTGACACGACCGAAAGCCGATACCGGCAATGAATTCCAAAACCCAACAGACCAGGGCAAAAAAACACCTACTGAACTGTCGAGTTCTCCAAAGTGAAAGAGTGCTCATCAACCGCAGCACGTGTTTTCCTCCTAAGAAGTTTGAGAGCAGGGACAGAAGAATACAACAAATGCGTCTCATTGTTGTACATCATTTAAAATAAACAGACTCCGGCCACTCCTCTCCAATGGGACAGATTCACCAGATTACTTTCATCTCACAGCCTGCTGGCTGAACTAGCAAGTCTGTCCAGCAGACGCAAGCTACTGACAGCAGCTGAATCCCAGACCTGTGAGCAATACTATATCACCATCAGCAAAAAAAAAAAAAACATAAAAGCATCTGCGGACTACATCTTTGTCACTAAACACAGAACTTATATACCGCAAGAACCCAATATTGCTAAAACCCGTGACACGGGTCGCCTAATATGGGCCCAAAAGTACAGCAAGCTTCTCATAAAAGACTAGACCGAGAATCTTCAAGAAGCTAGACACCTGGAGCAAGGGTAATCTTCCTTGAGAAGTGGCTACTGCAGTAAAAGTGTCCGAGACCGATTGACAATCATACATCTGGTGTTACTGGCATTCAGCTTCATACTCCAGGCATTAATGCAGTAATGCGAGCCAGGTCCCTATTCCGAGACTGGGCGACAACATCACGCCTGCTGGGGGTAGGTATAGCTGCAGTCAAAGTGGAGTCGTCAGCATAGTTCATCATCGTATTCTCTAGCGAAGTGAGAATGTCATTATATAGTTCACAGAACACACAGCAACAGGCAAAGTACACTACCCTGAGGGACACCAAACTCCACCGCGACTGAGGTACTCAAAAAAACAAGAAAGAGACACACTCCACATTTGCTCGGGCCAACATCACGAATGACTGCAGAACCCTTTCACCCATACCAAACGACTCCAACTTGCACAATAGACCCGTATGGTTTACCCTGTCAACGTGCCTCAGAATTAAAATTTAGAGCAGACTGAACATGGTGTGACACCGACAACAATGCTTCACAGCAACTCAAAGGAGTACCGTACGCAAACTGATCAGCAGGTAGCAATCCTGTAGCCTCAGCAAGACAACCCAGCTCACAAGCCCCCATTTCTCCCACACCTTCGCCAGCGTAATAGGTCAGCCGTTGGCGACACTGTATCTTTGGAAATGGGAGTAATATTCCAGTACGCCAACAACGGAGAGAATTCTCTAACCTTGTCAGGCGCCGGATGATCACCCGACGCTTTGGGGCGAGAACGTAAGCAAGATGCTCAAACAATAGAGAAAACATTTCTTCCGGGTCCACACCTCTATAAGGATCGAGGTCCTCGTAAAGGGCTTTGATAGTGCTAGGCCTGAACGCCAAAGAGGTTAAACATGACATCCATGAGCCAATAACAACACATCTCTGCCCTGCTTCCCGTCAAAATGAGCCGATAAGAGCTCCGCATTAGCAAAGGGATTAGCAAACATCAGGCTGCTTATAATCATTTGTCCATGGACTACATGTGATCTTACCATTTTCGAGACCCAGCCCCAGGCTTGCACTTTAGGGGGCTTTGGCTCTGTCTCTTCTCGAGCAACAATGACTCGAGAGCCCCACATGGGTACCAGGTGAGGAGACAGGCAACTGCTGGGTATCAATGGGCATAATGTAGGCTGTTGCTTGGTGCCCACAACTGGGCTGCTCCATGTTATGACTACTTGAGGCCCAACAGGACTTTCTCTACATGGGCAACGTATGGTGTTACCGGTATGGGTAATAGGCGTCCCAGCTGAGTCCCACATTAGCAACATAATGGGTCTTCATACATGACACCCAATCTAGGCTCATGTGGGTTTCCCAATGTGGGTAACTATTGGGCGACCCAGCTACATATGTCCAACATTGGTTGGTATAGTGGATTTTACATTAGAACACAATTTGCCATTAAAACGAATTATCTTTAAAAAGATGCAACAACAATAATTATCTAATTATAGCTTTAGCAGTGATCTAACCTGCCATATAAGTAGGTGTCTATGGTTGAGTGGACAATGGCGTTAGTTTAAGGTAGTGATATGTGTAGGTCGTAGGCTTGATCCCAGCCTCGGAAGAGAAGGATTTAGTGGGCAACTCAAGAGATACCTCTGACATATGCATGGACAACTTCTGGATTTCCGCGAGGTACTAATCAGAAAACTTTTTGAAAAAGTAACATATCTCAGGTAGGCTCCACTGGGCTATAAGTTGAGTGATGATGGGAACTAATGGGTGTGAGCTATGGTAGCTGGTATTAACCGTAACAACTGGGGCCCATTGGGAATGTGCGTAAAGAGGTGCTAGGTTACCCATGAGGAATCTAGTAAAAAAAATGACGTAAAATATCTGGAACCCAAATGGGCGCCCTCCTTAGTACCCACGGGACAATACGTGAGTGAATGTTACGGAGCAACTAGGTCTATTCTCCTGAAGCAAAGATAATAAGCACCAATTGGGAACCATCTGGGATATGAGTAAATAGTTACTGGGATTCCTGTGTGGGATCTACTCAAAGACTTCTACAACCGTACCTGGGACCCATACGGGAGTTCCACATGGATGGCAGCAGGGGTGGCAAAAACCATGTTTTATTGGCTTAAGCCAAGAGCCATGTTTTTTTTTTTTTTTTTTTTTTTGTTAAAACAAAAATAAACGTATTTTTTTAATATGTTGTTGTTCTTCCCGGAGTTTTAAGAATTTTATCCAACATTTAAAAAGTTTTCTGCTGTGTAGACACATGTAGCTAGCTAATCATTATGAATCTTAGTCACTCCATTTTAACTTCCTACTGTAGAAGAATGATTTTTAGTTAAAGAGGTTACAAAAAGGAAGTTGGCAGATTACCTGTATTTGCTATGGCTACATTTAATATAGAACCTGCAGAGATGCTATGAGTGATAATTGCAATATAAAATCCTTTGAGAAACTTGAAAAAACTTCAAATTACAAATAGAATTGGACAGAAATAGCAAGCTACTGGCTAATTGAAAAAAGAGTAATGAACCAAAGAAAGTGTAATAGCTCTATATTCCTTAGAAAACCTTAAAAGCACTCCAAAATACAAAGACAATTCACGATAGAAATAGCTAGCTTCTAGCTAATTAAGAGCAGAGTAATGAACTTAAGGAAGCGATATAGCTGTATGCCTACATCCTTCTCATGAGCTCACTAGCTATCTAATAGCAACTATATAGAATAACTACTACTTCTAATTTTCAGTAGTTTCTAGCTTACCAGAATATAATTAGACGTTCATCTCTGAAATGAAATAACACAAAATTAAATAAGTTATAGGTTTTTAATAAACATTAGCAATAGTTGACCCTAACTGTCCTAACAGTCAAAAGGTTCCCTGAAAAGAAACACACTAACTCATCCATTCAGTTGTTTCACTAAAATTTGGTGCTTTCTAGATGTAAAATTGTTTATGTTGCAATGTTTATAAATAAAAACCAAAAAAATTAATAAAAAAGGGGTAAATAGTGAACTAAGCCTGGGTTTGTCACGACCCCCGCAGATCCTCGCCCCCTACGAGGAGCCCCCAAGCAACAAGACACCCATAGAGAAGTGCCTGGACGACGCTGCGTTCGAGCCTCCGGTGCTGACCGTCGTGTTCGAGACCTTGCTGGTTTGGGGAAAAGAGTTCCGCCGCTTTACTGTTGATTGTGATGATAATGACGTCATCGAGCCCTACAATATGACTACCTCCGCAGAGACCATCGTAACGTGTCTGGAGCATGCGGTGCTGCTCAGTAAGTGTCTAGGCCATGTGGTGCAGTTCAGTGAGTGTCTGGGCCATGTGGTGCAGCTCAGTGAGGGTCTGGAGCATGTGGTGCAGTTCAGTGAGGGTCTGGGCCTTGTGGTGCAGTTCAGTGAG
Source organism: Parhyale hawaiensis (assembly GCA_001587735.2). Taxonomy (NCBI): domain Eukaryota; kingdom Metazoa; phylum Arthropoda; class Malacostraca; order Amphipoda; family Hyalidae; genus Parhyale; species Parhyale hawaiensis. The sequence continues at coordinate 33,212,294 of LQNS02278143.1, read as the reverse complement.
TGTCTGGGAAATGTGGTGCAGTTCAGTGAGGGTCTGGGCCATGTGGTGCAGTTCAGTGAGGGTCTGGGCCATGTGGTGCAGTTCAGTGAGGGTCTGGAGCATGCAGTGATGCTCAGTAAGTGTCTGGGCCATGTGGTGCAGTTCAGTAAGTGTCTGGGCCATGTGGTGCAGTTCAGTGAGTATCTGGGCCATGTGGTGCAGCTCAGTGAGGGTCTGGACCATGCGGTGCTGCTCAGTAAGTGTCTGGGCCATGTGGTGCAGTTCAGTGAGTGTCTGGGCCATGTGGTGCAGTTCAGTGAGTGTCTGGAGCATGTGGTGCTGCTCAGTAAGTGTCTGGGCCTTGTGGTGCAGTTCAGTGAGTGTCTGGAGCATGTGGTGCTCCTCAGTGAGTGTCTGGAGCATGCAGTGATGCTCAGTAAGTGTCTGGCCATGTGGTGCAGTTCAGTGAGTGTCTGGAGCATGTGGTGCTCCTCAGTGAGGTTCTGGAGCATGCAGTGATGCTCAGTAAGTGTTTGGGCCATGTGGTGCAGTTCAGTGAGTGTCTGGGCCATGTGGTGCAGTTCAGTGAGTGTCTGGGCCATGTGGTGCAGCTCAGTGAGGGTCTGGAGCATGTGGTGCTGCTCAGT
>LQNS02278143.1:33187071-33197338 GCA_001587735.2 Parhyale hawaiensis | reverse complement strand
ACTTCGTATGTAAGATACCGTTACTTCCTTAGGCAATATAAGGCGTTGCTGCTTGTTTCACATTTGAAGTCAAGTCTCTAATTTACGCCTATCTATTTGTGAAGAGCGTGACTGACACACGTAGATACAAGCGTATTAATATATAGACTAGTCGACATGTACGTGAAAAAATTCAGGCAATAGTCGATACTTTGCTCTCTTCTCTGACTTGCCGTTTCTACATTTTCCCGCTCACACTTATTAGGAGGTTATGTTTTCGTTGTGTTTGTCTGTCTGTCACCAAGATGACTCAAAAAGTTCTTAACCGGTTGCTATGAAATTTACAGGGATTGTTAGGTTTGTTAGGAGGAACAGATGATTAACTTTTGGTGAAGATATGTCCATCCGTTTGTTTGTTTGTTTGCCTGCCTCATTTTTCTCGCTGCCATAACTCAAAAAGTTATGGATAGATTTTTATGAAATTAACATGAGTTGTTAGGTTTACAACAAAGAGTAAATAACCTTATTTTGATAATGATCTTCTTTGTTTGTTTGTTCGTTCGTTTGTCACTGTTTTTTATTTTATGCTTGTTAGCAGAATAACTAAAAAAAAAATAATGGATCCTTATGAAATTTATAGGGATTGTTAGCGATGATAAAAAGACATAAATGATTAAATTTTGGTGCAGATCGGTTCATTCGTTTGCATGTTTGACTCAAGTTTGTCATAACGTTTGTTAGCAATATAACTCAAAAATTATGAACGGATCTTCAAGAAAATTACACAAGCTGTTATTACTATCAAAGACACAAGTGATCTAATTTAGGAGTTAATACAAAGAAAATTATGGTTTCAGAGCCAATTTGAATTTTTTGCTACCGTTGCCTCGCTTGGCGGAGGTATGCGCTCTCAGAGTGCTCTAGTTCCCTTCTGTAATTATTCTGCTCCAAGTCATTCTTGTCACAGTGTCGCATAGGCGCTTCATCTCTCTCCATTGGTAGCACGTCTTCGTTGTTGAGACTGTAGTAGTCTCGTTCTTCTTTTACGTTCCCTACCCTCTTTCATAATTAAACGTGCGTCTTCCAAAATAAAATCTTAAGTAAAACACTGTAATAAATTTGAATACAACTCCGGTCAGCTTATATGCAATATGAGGGCACCGTATCTCTGATACTGTCTTCAATACTCAAATATCTGCTTGATGGAAGTGCTGAAATTTTGGCCTATGAAGCAAACTCTTCTCTCAGGAAAAGACAGTCAGCTAAAAAAAAATAATTGTCTTCCGCCCGTTGTGAGTACTCCATTGATCATCTGCCCAATTTATACGTTGTGACCTCAGAGAAAAAGTTATAGAATCGGACTCCAGAAGCTGCACATATATTGTTCCGAGTTCAAGAAGTTTTTCAAACAAGAAATGCATTCAGATTTTGTGAAAAATATCTCACTTTGCCATATTGTGCAACCTGGTCGTCGATCTCTATGAGACCGTAACTTGATCATAAAATCTGCAACCTGGCCTATTTTTCGCCTACCTATTTCCTTAATAGCGGACCCGAAATAAATACCTACACCAAGCATTTTATTATATTAGGATAGTTATCATCCAGAAAACTTGTTTATAGGGTGGGCTGGGGTCAAATGGGGATATGATACGTTGGTTTTTTGTTTAAGTCCAACTTTTTTGTATGAAAACTTTCCGTTCTCATTGTTGCATTGCATATTGCAGAAATTAGGCTATCAAATTGTATCAAGTAATTTAACATTGCTGTATTGTATAGTAGGTTTTGTTCAGAAAATTACCTATTTTTAACCTCCTGCAACTCTAAAAGCATGAAACCTAGATCCACATGCTTAGGATCATTTGCTATGGCAGGGATTTGAGTCTCTCTAAAATAATTTTAACGTTTCATTCATTCTTTTATTCGAACATATTCTGAGTGAGGTCAAATGGGAATAGAGTGTAATTTTCATTTTCTTGGATAGGTATTTTTTATTTACTTAATTGTCTCATTGTTATAGTTGATTTCTAAAGTAATTCTGTGATATTAGCTAATTTTACACTAAAATTAGCACGTAATAGAAAACAAAAACTGACTTAAAATGTCCGAGCTGGGACTCGGTAGATTTTTTCTACTGTCAGCATCGGTATTTGGTAAATAAAAACGGGCTATCCAGTTCGGTATTTTGGTAGATTTCCAAAAAATCTACTTATTGATTTGGTATTTTCGTTTGGTAGACTTGAAAAACTCCTTATATATGTGCATAAAAATACCTTTGAAAGCCTTTTAATACATTCTAGAGCCCATAGAGCACCTATTTCAAGCTCTTAACTACATTACTCACTGGCAGTTCACGCTACACTAAGCTCGGAAGCACGTGACACGGTAACAGTTGAGTGAGCGAAACATTATGACACACTATGCCCATTTATCAAAGCGCAACGTCTCATCTATTCAATGAAGTGCAATATAGCGTGAAAAAGCTCAATTGAACGAAAATCAGTGGCATTTTTTCTAATATCTTCCAGAAAGGACAGTTGGTCATAGAGGGCGCGGGAAATTCAAATCAACCGAAGAAAGTCTTTCGGTATAGATCCACTCGGTATCGGTAGAAGATTCGGTAGTTTGGTCGACGAATCTTCCGCCGGTACTACCGAAATCCCGAATTTCATTCGGTAGTTCCAGCTCTGAAATTTATCACAAAATATTTCAACATAGTGTAATAAAGTAAGATTAAAATTTTAGATAATTATGCTATAGAAATAATAAAAATATATTGTAATAACGATAAAGCAGTGAAGCTGGCCAGGCTTAGAGGTCAGTACCATGTTTCTGCCCTGGAGTGGCTGCGGTCGTCTTAATAAAAACTACTAAAATTACGTATTTTTGAATCAATGAGTTGCTGTAACTTCTAGGAATAAGAGGTAAAATAAGTGTTACAGAAGTTTAAGGTAAAAAATATATATATTAAAAAGTCATAGACAACCAAGGAAAAGAAATAAGTTGAAGTTTCATCATCGGCGGCGCACTTTAATCATACAGAAAAGCATTTTCTTTCCTTTTTTTGGTCAAATTGAATTTTGGAATGTAAGATAAGCATAAATGTATAAAATCTTGTCATATGTTAAGAGTGAAACTTTGAATATTAAGATAGGCCTACAACCATTTCAGTCCAATAGCAAGGTTTGTCACAATAAAGACAAAAAGGCGGCGTAGCAATTTGACACCACAAGTGAAGTGGAATGGAACAGCACGATTTTTGTTGAATTTAACTATTATTTTTCAAGAATTTAATTTTAAAATTTGACACTATAAGCAGTTTATAGCCAATTCAAGCAATGTTACCATGCTTAGATGAAACATTCCAAATACTAAATACTTCACTTTATTTTTAGCAAATGACTTGAAACGCAAAATTACACTCATTTGACACCAGCCACTCCAACAGGCTAAGTATTAAATGACAAAAATGCACAGCAGCTTTAAGGTCCAGAAAATATTTTGTTGGTGCTAAAAACGGAATCCGTTTTCATTTGCACCACTTGGAACTGAAATTATAAAGTTAGTTCATAAATATAAATAATAAGGATAAGTTAGCTTTAGGCAGGACTCTTCATAGACCATTTAGGTACTCCACTGTCAATGGGAAACACCGTGACAGGTCTTTTCGCCGTCGGTCTTTTCGTCGTTAGGTCGTTTCGCCGTGAGGGTATTCCACCTTAATGTATCATAAATGTCTTGATAATAAGTAAATTATGCCCAGCCACGCACAACCTAATATGGTATTATTTTTATTATTATTACCAGGAAAAGTTTCAGCTTCTGGCTCATATAGCAAGTCGCGCAGCAAAACTTCCCAGAGAAAGAATAATAATAAGAAAAAGTGGAATGAAATGAAAAATACAGTAACTTAAAATGCAATGATGCACATCACCGAGCTTAGTCATTTGCTAAACATGGAATAATCTTAAAAAAATGCAAATAATATATAATGAATAACAAATTCCAAATCTAGTTATTTACTAAGAAAAATAAAAACCACTTACTGGAACTTAAAATATAATTATTCCCATAAAACTTGCACATCTTGGTCATTTATTAAGACATGACCAAGTTACTAAAATGACTAAGATTTTGTCAATCGGCAGTCCACTTGAATGTGTTAGCTAGCCTGGTGCACCACTTCTGTTCCTTTCTTTGCATGCTTTTAGATAGATTCTTACTTAGGTTGTTGTTGCTTTGTTTTATTCCTCTTATTTACATCTCTTTGTGGGTTATAGTGAATGCTTTCGTCCCTAACTTTATTCCGATAATTCCATGTAAGTTTTCTTTCATTTTTACTGCACTGATGATGGATATAATATGTTCCAAAATGATTGCGGTATAGGCTACATTATAAACATGTTTTTTATATGTAGTGTTGTTCTCCCTTTTATTCTACGAATTGTTCCATTTTTATCGAAAACTTACATATTGATGTTAACTTTCATGCTCAATACACCTAGAAAATTCTGTGCACAAGGTGAATTGAGTGTAAGTCGTCCGGCTGGATCGGTCTCAAGTGACTGGCCGGGCAATGCGAAGCCTCTGCCGACCGACCCAATGTTGGCGATAGCTTGGTCAATTATAAAATTTTAATCAAAACGTATGCCTTATCAGTTTGTTTAGCACATATTAGTTATTTTTACTTACTCGGTTCTATCTCAGTAAATGATCAAAATGTGCAATTTTCACTTGAATTATGGTATTTTAAGTTTCAGTGTGTGGTTATTAACTTTATTTTAGTTTTTTCTGTTAATGACTGGATTTGGATTTTTGTTAATGATTATCTTTTCATTTGATCTTTTCGATTACTTCATGTGTACTACATGACTAAGCTCCATGATTTTGTGCAGCATTACATTTTACGTTATTGTATTTTACATTTTATTTCACTTTTTCTTTTTACTATCCTTCCATTTCATGAGAAGTTCTGCTGCTGAAGCAGAAACTTTTAATAATAGTAGCATATTAGATTTGGCGTGGTTGGGTGTAATTCAACATTTTTCCACATTTGCGAAATCTTTTATGATTAATTATAACTTAAGACCAAACTTTCTGAATTAATTTTAAAAAAGTGAGTTATTTATAAAATTATATTCCGGAGTCGGGCTAAAAATTCCGACTCCGATTCGTAGGGCAAGTGGGATTCCGACTCCGATTCCCCCTAAAATTCTCCAACTCCACAACCCTGGTTAGTGTTAACGACTCAAAAGATTAATAGTAACAACTTTATGTTAGTGTCAGATGACCCTCAGAGCTGATATTAACAACTTACCATTAGCTTTACTCACCCTGCTGCATTAGAATGGCTGCGCTCTACTCAAGAGGAATTAGCAGCTCGGTTCTCACGCTGATTTCAATTCTCAAGCTTAGTCACCCTGGTAAGTGGAGCGTATCTTCACGAAGGGAACAATGAGCGGGTGTAAACACAGTTGCTTTGCAGTCAGTCTTGACATCCGGGACACTAATGTAAATAATATATTAATATATAAGTACAATTAAATGACTACAGAAAAGGAACTAATGGAAGCACAGGTGCTGATTATCCACTAACAAATTTTTGTGCACCAGGCGCATTACCAAACAAAAAGACTGAAATACTTTTTTTTTTATCTTTACAGAAGAAGGGGAAGAATTCATGCCCACGTACGACTAGGCTTTTAAACAAATGGCCATCGGAGTTCTTCTGATCAGGCTCCAGTCTGCTCAGCGCTACGAAGTTCTTGCATATATCCTGTGGCAGACGTTGTGTGTTTTACTGTACGAACTTTATATTCCTTATTGTAATGTTCATTTGGAGAGCTGTTGTAACAGTACTAATAAAATTCTCGTTACTTCCCTGTTGTTATCAATCTAGTATTTTTCCAATCGGTACTCAGCATACCCAGGATGGAATGGTTTCAATAAGCAAGCTACACGACAGAAGTTTTAATTTCAAAAATATCTACTGAAAAGAGGCGGACATTTCTTTGTGTGCTCGCAGAAGCTGCATCATATATCAGTGGTAATGACTCAACCGCGCGCTGAATACAACCAATTTGTTCGGAGATTTTTAACAGACATTAGTATGTGCCGTGAGAGCGGTCTTCGCATAAAACATTGAGCGAGCTGCTCCTCATAGTCCATATATAACGTTGACATAGGAGGATCTCGTCAGTTCAGGTGGTCAGCACCACCCGCCAATGTGATTCTCAGCATCACCGGCCAATGTGTTTCTCTTTCTCAATTTATCCATTTCCGTAAGCAAATTAAGCAGCATGCACGTAATCAAGTTTGCTTAAGCATGCACTTGATAATGTTTGCGAAATTAAATCCATAATATCCACGAAGAAGCAAAACCCGAAGCATAGCCTCGTGATGCTGATGTCATACACTTCCATGTAGCTGAAAGTTTGCATTACCATGTTTATGCATCAACAACATGCGACAACAGCGACAGGCACTGAGCCTTCAGCTCTGAGACTTTCCTAAAAGGCCCCATACACGCTCAGGCGGCCTGTCAGACCGCCTGAGCAAGCGGCCGGACAGGCCGCCTGTGTCACCCAAACACTAATCAGTCCGCCTCAAACCTAATCTCAGCTCGACTCCTCTCTGAGACACCCTGGAGTGAACAACTGAACAGCATGGCTTCTCCCCTAGATAGCGACAAATTAGATTTACTTGTGTTATGATACAAATTACCAGAAACGGCTTGAAAGTAAACTGATATGTGAAATAAAAATTATAGTACATCACGAAAGTGAGATTAAGAAAAATTTGTTTTACGATGATATGCTGATGGTTTCCCTGACTTCATAGAGGACAAAACTTTTTGGTACTCTTTCCTAATTGAGCTCCTCATGTTGTTAATTTTTATCATGACTAGCTCTCTAGTTGCATTGCTATCCTTCTCTTTCAATTTCTCAAAATGCACGTCATAGGCTGCATTTTTCTCTATCGCCATATTCTTTTGACTTTACTTTCGACAGGCAGGGACTGTCCTTATAAAGTTCTATAAAATCAGTCAAAACTTGACGCTTTTCGTCGGAAGCGCAGCTGGTGTTGTGTGCGACCCACATGTTGCCGCTGTCCAGATCCACACCACAATTCACATACTATTGCAGTTATGTCAGATTTGAGTGTTTGCACCAAACCCTTGACACGTTCCGAACTGTGACGTCACAATTGCGTCACGCCATTGTGGAAATACCAAAGATTCCTCGCTGCAACAATGGCAAGATGCAAATGTGACGTGAAAATTCTGAACTTTTCAAGGGCTTCTTGCTACACGCATATCTGACAAAACTATCTTCTGTAAATGAACTGAGATCCACACTGACTCGAGTGGCCAGAATGGCCGCCTCATAATTTATGTGCCTACGCCCGCTCAAACCGACCTGGCCGAACGTTGGCCGGATATGGCAAAAATCTGACAGTGCCAGGTTCGCTTAGGCCGACTCCAGGTGGTCTGTGCAGGCCGCCTGAAAGCCCCACACACGCTCAGTTTGGCCTGAACAGTCCTGTTTTGCTCAGGGGGCCGGACAGGCTGCCTGAGCGTGTGTGGGGCCCTTTACGGGGAGCAGGAGGCAAACACACACACACGACACTGTCTGCTAGGCGGCCCTGGCTGGCCTGCGCAGCAGATTACTGCAGTGACATAAGAATTTACTGTTGATCTCCTCACCACTCAGTTTTTTTTCTAATGTTACAGAGCAATGAACCAAATTTTTCCTTTATACAGAATATTAGCGAGCAGCCTGAAGCTTCTTACAATGCATTGAGGTGCATTTACTTAAAGGCTTATGTGGAGCTGCCGGTACAGAGATATAAGAACAACAGTTGGGCCTGCGCTGTGCCAGGCATGGCAAGGGTGTGTCGCCATCAGTATTTCTGGTGCCGGTGCTACATCGGAGACCCAGACCCAGCCAGTCGCAACTCGTGTCACAATCTTAGCTCAATTGACTACTGCGACATGGGTTACGGCGATGTATGTAGGTCACCGGGCACAAACTTCTATTTTCAGTAATAGGAGCATGAATTTATTAAAATACGTAACAAATAAATTTATTGCACCAGAATAAGTAAATCAGATCAGTTACTTGAAACTTCCATTAACAAAATTTCAATTCAAATGGAATTTTGATATCATTAAACTTACTCCGCTCGTCGCTAGATGGCGCTCTCACAACCACTTTTCGGGTTACGGGAACCTGTTTCAGGGCTCGGCAGCCCGGTCTTGGCGTGATTGCTCGCGCAGTCTGTTGGCGTGCTCATCATTCATTGCCAGGATCTGTGTTTGGCAGAGAAGAGCTGCATGCTTTAATTAGCTGCATTTTAGAGTGAGAGGGAATTTCTTAGCAGCATTTCGGACGTCCTGAGATCAACATATACGCATATATTGTTCTTGCCACTTCCTTGTTCCATATCACTTTCATCAAAAAATAATTTTCTGGACATTCAAGTTTACTGGCAGTGTCCGTTTTCCAATAAACAATTTATATTTCTATTCCTATATATGATTAGCAGCCTTATCCGCATTTGCGAATATCGACGTGAGCTGTGAAAACTTTGGAATCTTTGTACTCAAATACTACTGACATATCAGAAGGAGCGAAAGGATTATTAGGTAGTGCTGTAATACTCAGTCGCATCGAGCCGGATTCTCTGTAATTTTTATCTCGGCTTTTCTGCAAGAATATCTCCAATCGTATGCGAACACTGACGAGGTCTATTGGTCTAAAAGTGGCCAGTGCGCTACTACTGGTAGAAAGTAAGTCACAAAATATATCTGAGAGATGAAAGATGATAGGAGATGACAGAAAAATGAAATACTTTGGGTGGAGGGTCAATTCGGTGGACGCGATATGAGAACAGGTGGGCCACAACCATCGCCGGCCAAGCTCACGGAGAAGGGGTAGTATAGAGAAGCTAGCGAACCCTAAAAGCTAACTTTCTTAGTAGGAACTGCGGCCTTATGCAACATTCCCTAGGAATAAGTCAATCAGGAACCCAAGATATTCTAACGAGGATCGGGTTCTCCGTAATATGTATGCTCTTGAGGGGTCATATATCGCAAATATCATGTTCATCATATGGAACTTCATCTAATTTTCTCTAATCTTTTCAGCAGACAATGACAGGATAATCATACACTCCAACATGGCTTAGTTCTCGCCAATTTCTCCAAAACCTAACAGAAAATGGATAAACAAACAAATAAATAAAATAAATAAACACCGGGTATTAGAAAAGACCTGTTAGATTCGTTATCACCCACGAACGAAGTAAGAGAGGTGATAATAGTTTCGTTGAAGATTTAAGTATATATGTTGTGCGCGTTTGGTGGTTTTGCGCGATCGATCGATCGCGCTGCGCGTTTGGTGGATCGTTCAAATTTTAAAATGGAAAAGAAAAAAACCAGTCCTTGCCTCCCCTAACCTACCCGACATTAAACCCGAATATAGTCCAACTTACCCGAAATTACGGCCTAATACCAATAACATCCACCAAACGCGCAGCCCGATCGATCGATCGCGCAAATCCACCAAACGCGCACATCATATATATTCCGTCCATTAACGTAAAACAGTAATGATTTTAGAACCACTGTAATTAGGTAAACTATTTTAGCTCATTTGTTATCTACCTGTACTGCTACGAGTTAAAATGTTACCATATTCGTTGTAGGAATTGTACAAACTAAGAAATTTTAGAATCTGCCGATCCTTTGTCTTTTACCTTGCTTAATGACTAGTTGGCAACTCTATACCATTTACAAGTTGATTTGCTCCAAACGAAAATAGATTTGCTCCAGACGAATTTTGATTTGCTCCAAACGAAAATAGAATTGCTCCAGATGAATTTAGATTTGCTCCAAACGAAAATAGATTTGCTCCAGACGAATTTAGATTTGCTCCAAACGAAAATAGATTTGCTCCAAGTGAAATTTGACTTGAGAAATTATGTTTGGTTTTCATTACTCAAGTAAGGTGCAATATTAACGTGATTTGTGTTCAAAGATTTACAGAATATTAAACGGATGATTCGTTTAATTTCCAGGGAATTGTAGCCTTACCACCGTGTGGGATTAAAAAGCCCACGCATTTGGCCCATTTTTCCTGTAAAGTGTTTGTTTCCAAAAAAAACTGCATGGCCTTTAGAACCATGAAATACAATAAAATCAACGTGAATGACAGACAACGAATAGTGGAGGCTTTTAACAACGAAGATGACGGGAAGAAGTTGGCCAAGACGTTGGCTTAAAGAT
>LQNS02278143.1:33172245-33183086 GCA_001587735.2 Parhyale hawaiensis | reverse complement strand
AGTAGACAATTATTTCTTCTAGCTTACTGTTTTCCTCTGACGAAGCAGTTTTCTCTTCATAGGTCAAAATTTGAGCACCTCAAATGAAGCAGATATTTGAGGTGGAAAGACAGTATCAACGGTATCTTTGCTACGGACCGAATGCATTGTATATAAGCTGCTATTTTGTTTAGGTTTGTTGGAGTGTTTTACGCAAGAAGTTACTTCTGCCTGTCTATAAAGAAGACCTAAGGATGACAGCACGACAAAGGATCAATGAAGAAAAGAAGAAAATTAAGAAGCAAACAAAAGAAGAGGAGATTCCTCACCGGCCTAGAGGCATTAGGCAAACGTATAGGTTTTTGCGTGAATTTTTCACGCACGGGTCCACTAGTGTTTAATATACCCCAAGCTTTCGAACTACTAAACGTAGCCCGTCTTCAGGGGAACGAAACTTCTAACACCAAGGAGGTTCTAATAGAGAGGAGTGCACCCTATCTATTTATCCTACGGGAGCATTGCGAGTAAACTTTTCCCTTAAACTGGCTGAGTGGCTTATCCAATCGGAGAGCGGCATTGCCTACGTGAGGCAATGCCTCACGTAGGAATGAGTCCTGAGCTCAAATTTTTGCTGCCATTAACCATCTACGAAATTCCGAGCGGATGGAACTATGTAAAGGAAACTTGTATCTTGTATACGAGCTTATGATGAAAGTAACAGGTTGAGCAGTGAGATATAAATCTTCAGACACGATTGTCTTGCATAAATATTGAAGAACTGCCTGTCTGTATCTTCCTTAACTACATGCGCTGACCACTGCCACTTCAGCCAGTTTAAGATCTCCAAACGCCAGCTTCAGTCACGTGACAAAGCCATCTGTTTACTCGCCCAGGGAAAGCTTGCGCGTACTCCTCCCATTGAAGCTCCTTGTCTAACACTCATCTGCAGAACTACGAAATTAGTACACAAGAGCTGTATCATGGCTACCGATTTTGAAAGAGCTAATAATACATCATAAAACAATTAAAATTGAAGCATAGGATGAAAGTTCATTTCTTGTGAGTCTAAAGAACACGGCAGTACGCTTCAGAAAATTCAACATGTCTATTAAATGAATTTGTATTACAATGTGAGTGAAAACCTTCAAGAAGTCGTCTAGATTTTGGATTTGATTCACTGCATAATACTTTTGGAGACTCAATTGCCATTTCATGATTGTAAGACTGTACATGATTATTAACTAATGATGCCTGAATGTTGTACCTTGCATTTTTATCATGTTCTTTTACTCTTTCTGAAACCTACTTGCGCGTTTCTCCAATGTAGACTGCATCACATTATTTGCAATGAATTTGATAAACTACATTATTTCTCTCTAACAGTGGGCATTTATCTTTGTTATTATTAAAAGATGTGTGCAACGTATTGGTGGGTTTACTAGCGACTCGAATATTATGCCGCTTTAGTATAGAATTTGTGTTTTCTGTGGCACTTTTGATATAAGGCGCGGATATGTATTTCATTTATTGTTCACTATCTTTAAGCACTATTTGCTGCAAATAATAGTTTCTTGATGAGGATAAATTTTTATTAGTTAGCTTTACTTTTTAAGGTTGATCACACTCATGTCAAATGATGTGTAACAGTTTTGTAAAATCCAGCACACATTAAACTTCATTACCTCCGCCAAGGAGGTAATGTTTGGTCGGAGTCTGCCCGTCTGTCCGTTCGTCACTAAAATAGCTCAGAAAGTTATGGGCGCATCTTAATGGAACGTACAGGGAATTTATGGCATGTTAGGGGAAACAGACAATTAACTTTTGATGAAGATCCGTTCAGCCATTTGCTTGTTTGTCTACTTGCTTCTTAGTGGCAACGTAAATGAAAATGTTTCCAATGGATGATCTTCATAAAATTTGCAGGAAATGTTAAAGATATTACCAAACTTCTGTGATGATCTGTTTGTCCGTTCGTCTGTTCATTTTTTCCAACGAGATCTGTGGATATCCCACGGATATTAAAACTTAATTAAGTTCTAACGCGCAGCTTATCTAGCATAACTTACCTCATTTGGGGTAATGCCTGTCGCTTAACCCTGACCAACTCTATCTAACCTAAAGCCCGCTCAGCACGAGAGTCGAAACATGGGAACATTCCTCCCATCCTTCCGATTACATCGTCGCGGGTCCTGTTTTGACTTGCTTAATATTATACTGCAGAAAACTGGTTAAAATCTGAGCCACCACTACAGTTATTCCCATACAGCGGGTGCTCCTTGCTCAATTTCGAGTAACTTCTTCAATTTCTATTGAGGTTCACATACTCGTATATTAAAGTGATTGCCGTAAACACGTTAAGCTGTTGTCACGCTCAAAGAAACTTTTGTTCAAAGAACGTTAAACCTTCCCGTGTCCCGACTCTAAGCTAACACCTCGAGTATAACCAATCTTCGTTTTCTGAATTTACCTGTTGATCTTGCTTATGGTCAACCAGTAAAAGATTTTCTTTTGTATCTTGATAAAGACATAGGAATACGGCAAAATAATTTATGGTAGTCTAACTCTTTTGAGGTACGTCTGCACTGTTCTCCATCAGAAGTGGGTTACCGGACTAATGAAGAGGTAAAGCTGTAATCCGGTAATACCGCCTCACACGAAATAGTTACCGCTTTACCGTCACCTTAATCGGCTGAAAATTACTACTCTACCGATGCCGGAATTTCGACAATTTTTAAAGCGGTAACGGTTACGGGGAGTGTCTAGGTCAACAGACTTAGTTTTTATTTACTATCCAATTTCACTGAAACTTTGTAGCCATATGTAAATGTGAATTCTAAGACGTTTTTGTTTCCAGACATTTTTTCGAAATTAATGATAATTTTTCAGTTACTAACATTTTTTTTTTTTTCGGGGGGCAAATGTTGAAAATGCGTCTTCTCCGGCATTTTTCGACAAATTTTCACGGTTTAGCTCATCTTATAAAGACAATAGTGTTAGTTATTAAAGGACGATCTGTGCTTTTTGAATTTCGTTTAAAATGTATAAAATATTGGAAGAAATTACATTTTTTAGATATTATTCAAAGACTAAAGAAATATATTTTGAGGACAAAAGTTGAAATCAAATGATGGTACTTCTATGGTTAACACATTTCCCTTTATTTTACAATTTTTATGGCGAAACTCGGATAAAAAATTCCGAAAGAATAACGATTTGAAGACGGCATATACTGAAATAGGAGAAAATGATGGAAAAAGGGGATCCGTTTTCTTTGAATAATTCGTTTTCTATACGTGTCAGGATTCTCTGGAGGCGGACGGTCCCGTATAGCTCTCGCGGGCCGTCTGGCTTGCGTGAATCGGCCTCCTCGGATGGGCCGGGGCAATATGATGCCAGTGCGGACAGTCACGGTAATACGCACGGGCTATCCAGCTTACTAAGCGGCCTGTAGCTGTAGGCTGTGGCGGCTAACTGCTTTGGCTAGCGTGGGGATGGCAGACCCTGGAAAGACTGAGGGAGCAGCCGTCGCCGCGTGGTTCGGCTAAGGCTTTAGCGGAGGGATCCTAGGAAGCTTGGGAGTGCTCTCTTCGCCGTGTCTAGTCCGTTATTGCTAGCCAGTTCGTGTGCCAGACTGCGAGAGCGGTCTTCCTGACAGGTTACCCACTCTGGCGTAACTCGTCTTTCGAGAAAAACGTAGCAAGAGGTTTAAGCGAAAACAAAGTCATTTGCTAGTTTTATCTCGGGCTCTCTTGCGATAATCTGGTCTCATACCGTATCCGGCAATGAACAACAGATGGTCAAATACAAGATATTACTTAGTTCTAGAAACAATACTCTATTCGCACAATACAAATATAAACTTCAGAGAATATTAGTTAAAGTGACGCAGACAAACAGTTGTCTCTATTGTATACAGTTGACAACACTAGAGAACAAACATGAGCGTTAAATATACATTCCAGCGGTGACTCAACCAAGTTACAGTCGTGAGCCGCAGCACGTATGACAGGTACACAGCGGCGTTAGCTTACGCGCTGGAGAGGAGACTGCAGCGCAGCGGACCCAGTAGTCCTAGGCCTACTGAGTCGTTAGGGGTGACTATGCTGTTTTCGGAGCGGCGTGATGAGCGACTGATGTAGTATGGTGAGTGGGCACCTGGCGCGGCGTGACAGTGGGCAAAATGAAAAAAAAATACGTATGTGTAACAAACATTTGTTTCCGATTTTGCATATCTGTACCAAGTTTCACGCAAACATGCACACAATGCAGTCTTTTTTATCTCTGAAATTTTTAAATAGTTTTTAATACCGATAAGTATTTCTAATTTGGTCGTCTTCTCCAACTTGGTCTAATTATTGTCAACTGAAATCCATCAGAAGGGAACAGGATCGCCATAATTTCCAACGTGGTAAGAAATGCAGGTCATATTTCCAAAGTGTTCATTAATCACGTTTAGTTTTTTTAACATTTATAGGTAGAATAAGGCATTACGACGCTCAGTGAGGCCAATCAAGGATTGACGCTAAGTAAGGCAATAAAAGAGAGACACTAAGTAACGAATGGCTGACCAAAAGCTATCGGTTAGGCCGAGAACCTGGTAGGTTTGGAGGCAAGGCCTGGCTTCCCTAATATTCAAAGTCTATATACGTCTTGAAAACACTAGGAAAACCAGGCTTCGCCTCCTGACCTACAAGGTTCTCGGCCTAACCGATAACTTTATTGTTGGCTAGCCTTTTGTACTAGGGTGGTTATGGGTGGCGGCATCAAACATTATGAGCGTACACCTGTCGAGAAACGTGCGAGATGGGTCCATAAATTTTTTTCACGTCCTCTCTACGTAGAGATAGATACCCCTACATATGATATGAGGACATGTCCTCATTTTCATCGTTGCGAAAAGCATAAAGAACGACATTAGAGAAGTGTATTATGGTTTTATAATTTTGCTGGCAGTCAAACAGAAAAGACCCGAAAATAACCAGCGTCATTAGAGATTTGCCGGCGATCCCATAGGAACCTAACTGAACCTAATCTAAATTGACCTAACCTAAATTTCGCTTGTATGGGTCGCCCGTTATTTTCTCCCATAGAAAAACAACGGGAACTTCAAAGTCTTATATCTCGAAAACTAAGCATTTGCGACGAAAACGTTATTAATGAAAAACGTCTTAGAATGCCTCATATTACCTGAATATGTCTACAAAAATACCAAAAGTGATTAATGTGCACTTCTTATATATGACTGAAATGCATTCAGATAATAATTCAGTTAGTAAAAAGAAAATGATGTTACTTTTGCCTAGTTATCGATCTCTATGGAAATACACCTTGATTATGAACTCTGCAACCTAGCTTATTTTTCGCCTATCTGTTGCATTACGATGCCGACATGGAAATACAGATGAATGAATACACGGGGCGTTTTATTATATAAGGATTCTGTTTGAGGCTCCGTCTGTACGTCCATGCGTTGCACTTTACGCTTGCTATTTTCAGTGTTTGGGAGGGAGAAGTCTAACTTACAAGAAGATCTGATTTTTAGCAATGGAGTTGGGGCATTAGTACTTCAATCCCGTCCTGCACTTTCCGTAAGAGGCGACAAACGCAGGGTCGAAAGCGAGCGACTAAACTTGCATCCTTTCTCATTGGCAACCGGCTGCTGCTTGGGAGGCGTATGAGCCTGGAGGAGGTAGGGTTGTGTGAACTCTCATTTGAGGAAAGGCGGATGAGCTCCATGGAGCCAACGGCAACTAGAACAGAGAAATCATCATCTGGCTGTTGCCACAGCCGTGTGCCCGACATTCCTCAGTCAGCTTCTCTCCAATGGCATAATCGAGTCTTTTTTTCTTATTTTCTCTCCTCTTTTCTTTCTTCTGTGCTAGTCTCGTGACATGAGCGGTAGGGTCATGGGAGCTTAGAGGAAGCACCCACAAGTCCATCTTGACTGTCGTCCCCTATAACCTGGCGAACCTAGGGGTTATATAAGCATTACTCGGTATGCAGCTCTGCGGAGTGGACAGTACTTCTGCCTCAGCTTACAATTTTTTTTCAGATTTCTTTCTTCTGTTATGTATATTTCTGTACATTTTCGTACATTTTGTCTTCACTTCTCTTTAACTTCTTTGCGGTGATGTGGGAGTAACCCAAGACCGGGCCGGGCTTGGGGATGTGGTCTCCTTTTTTGCAATATTAATGACTGTATGCGAACCTCGCAGAGTTTGGCTTCATGTCCAGTGGTGAGGACATGTAATGTGCTGTTACGAGACACTAGTGTCGGGTAAGAGGCACGACGTGGAGCTTGCCTTGGTGGATTTTCAGTTTTCCTATCGCAGGCTTGTGAGATCGGGGACTAAATTTTGTGGCATGGCCGTGTATGTTCGGAGTGGCTTCTGCAATTACCAGCAGTCAGTGTGCGAATGCACCTGCCATGAGATCATAGTTGTGAGGGTGTGTGAGACCGTCTGAATAATTATTATTTATTCTCCTTATATCGGGGCTCTGGAACTGATAATTCTCTTTATGACTGTTGGCTGACGGTGACGGCCTCGATCCAGAGTACGGAACTTAAGTCAGTGTTTGTTTTGTGAAGGGGGGGGGGGGTTATTACACACCACAGGGACTTGTTTCCATCTGTGCCACCAACAGATGGCCATGGTGAGGCTACGTTGGACCTTTGCATCTTATCTACTTGTGTGCAGCTAATCTGTGGGTCTACACATATTGTTGACAATTGTCTCGACCTCGTCAAGATCGATGTTCCCGACTTGATGACGATAGCATTTCAGACCACTCCCATCTTGTTGTGTCCTTAGACCTGAACCACGTTGTTTCTGTGGTAGACACCAGGAGAGTGGTGTTCGTTAAAAAGAGCAGGGCTAACTGGGATGCTATTACTGATGTAGTTACAGCGTTACCCTGGCGCCAGATTATTTGCAGTGAGGATCCTATCTCTGAGCTTACCGACTCGACTGTGTCTGTTTTGGAGAGGTTGTCCCGAAGAAAACTATTCTTGTGAAGTATCGAGACAAACCGTGGTTCGATGACCAGTGTCGGTTAGCTTTCGAAGCAAAGCAAACGGCTTATCGGCCTTGACAGCGTTCGCATGACTGCACGTTGTGGCACACCTATGTGGACCGTAGAGCTGAGGCTAACGTGTGTATGGGACGTCACAGCAGCATCAGGGGCAGAGTTCCAGGGAGTCTCTGCTGCGTTCTGACCATCCACATAGATGGAGAAGTGAGCTCAAGGGTTCAGCTTTTGGTGCTGAACCTTCATTGCTGCCCCTTATTGGTTTTGGAGATGGTATCATTGCTGATTTCTTGGCTAGGGCGGAACTCTTGTTGGGTCACTTTGACGGGAAGCAGAACAGAGATGTGTCGCATTGCCTCATGGCTGTCACCCTGAACTCGTTTAACCTCCTTGAGGTTCAGATCTGGTACTATCAAGGTGCAGCTTGAGGGCCTTGGTCCTTATGGTGGTGTGGACCCGGTAGACATGTTTCCTCTGTTTTATAAGCAAAGTGCTGGCGTTCTCGCATCTAAACTCGCGGTGATTTTCGACACCTGATACAGTTAGAAATTTTTCCCTGTCGTTGGCGTCTGGGGATATTACTCACATTGTCAAATGTCCGGTGTCGCCCGATGTCGTCAACTTCTGGCCTGTTACGGTGACGCTCATTTTGTCTAAGGTCTTGAAGAAGTTGGTTGCATGTAAGCTTGGTCCTTTTACTGAGGCTACGGGTTTGCTGGTCAGTTTGCGTACAGAACTGGTTTCGGTTGTTGATACGCATTGTTGTCTGTGTTACACCATTTTCAGTCTACGCTGAATTGTGGGTCTGAGGCACGCCTTGTACAGTTGAACATTAGTGTTGCGTTTGACAGGGTCAACCACAGGGGTCCACATATTATACAAATTGGAGTCGTTTGGTGTGGGTGGTGGGGTTATGTCAATCATTCGTGATTTTGTTTCTGAGCATACGCAGAGTGTGTCTGTTCACGGTTTTGTGACTGCCTCAGAAGCCGCAGAGTCTGGCGTCCCTCTGTGTAGCGTACTTGGCCCGCTGCTGTTCGTTCTGTATACTAGTGACGTGCTCTCTCCGCTCGAGAACGAGATGATCAGCAATGCCGACGGTTCCCCTGAGATAGCAGTGATACCTGCCCCAGCATGCGTAATGATGTCGCCGTGTCTCTGAAAAGGGATCTGTCGCGCATTAGTGCATGGTGCTCGTCCTGGAGTATGAAGCTGAAAGCCAGTAAGACTAAGCCTATGATAGTCAGTCCGTTTCGGACACTTTAACTGCAGCAGCTGCATCTGAAGATAGATGACACTTTGTTACAGGAGTCTAACTCCTTGTAGATTCTCGGTGTTTTCTCTGATGAGAAGCTTACTTTTGAGTCGTATATTAGGCGACTGGTGTCACGTGCTTTCAGTAAGACTGGGCTCCTGCGTAAAGTGAATTCTGTGCTTGGTGACAGTGAGGTGGCCTGCAGGTGCTTTTATGCTTTTTTGCTCTGTTGGAGTATTGCTCACCGGTATGGACTTCAGATGCAGATAGTCTACCGACTTGTTAGTTCAGCCAGCAGTCTGTGTGCCGAAAATAATCTGGCGAGTCTATTCAATAAGAGAGGAGTGGCTGGACCCTGTGTTGTTTATAAGGTGTACAACAATGAGAGACATTGGTTTTACTCTTCTGTCCCTACCCTCAAGGTCTTTAGAAGGATTGCATGTGCTGTGCACTCATTACCTATGGAGAGCGTTAAGTGCCGAGCTGGTCAGTTCAGTCGATGCTTCGTTCCCTGGTCTGTAGGGTTTGGAATTTATTGCCGGCATCGGCTATCGCTTGTGTTGGCCTGCAGGCGTTTAAGTAATTTTTAATTGCATTTTGTTGGATTTTCCCTGGTACCGTTCCCGGCTTGCCGGTGTTGCAAAATGATTCATGTGGGCTGTACTACCTCTCGGTAGGGACGGGGCGTAAAGTCCCAATAAGAACAATGATTTTCTTCGAAGGGTAATAAACGATAACAGTCTTCCTTTTGCTTCTTGGAAAAATAAATAAAGAAAAATTAGCCAGTTTGGATGGAAAGGCATGAGGTTTATTTCACCTTTATCATATCTACCGTTTTTCACGGTAAAATAATGTTCGCTTTGTTGGTTGAGAACAAGGAGGTTCTAATAGAGAGGAGTGCACCCTATCTATTTATCCTACGGGAGCGTTGCGAGTAAACTTTTCCCTTAAACTGGCTGAGTGGCTATAGGTTAGCCTCTCGCCGTAACGGACACACAGCATATATAGAAAGGAGTCCTGAGCTCAAATTTTTATAGTCATTAACCATCGACGAAATTCCGAGCGGATGGAAGTATGTAAAGGAAACTTGTATCTTGTATACCATCTGATGATGTAAATAACAGGGTGCTCACCCTGTTATTTGAGGAACTGCCTGCCTGTATCATCCATAACTATATGTGCTGACCACTGCCACTTCAGCCAGTTTAAGATCTCCAAACGCCATCTTCAGTCATGTGACAAAGCCATGTGTTTACTCGCCCAGGGAAGGCTTGCGCGTACTCCTCCCATTGAAGCTCCTTGGTTGAGAATGACATTACTAAGGCCAGATAAATAATTCATTACTTTTGCAGTCAGTTCAGCAACACTGAAAAAAATTGATTCGATTTGGTGTCATAGATACCCTATTGTGTCATATTTGTCCGATAGTCTTTTGGTGATAGAAAGCTGTTTTGTCGACAATTGCATCAAAGTTGGAAGAATAGCTAAGGAAACGAAATCATCTATGGGAAGAGACTACGAATCAAGATTCATGAGAGTGCCAATGGAAGCATCAGATACCTTCAGTGCTGAGATTTCAACTTCGGCAATGCAAGAAGTGCACTTAGACTTGAGGTTGCCCGATACTTTACCATAGATTCGATGTATGGAGAAGATAATACTCGTACGAATTAGACTAAGCCTGCGATATCTTCATTTTTGATTTTCAACTGTCCCTAATTAAGAAACGTTTGCCATCTTTTGCAACCCGGCCTATGTTCTACCTATCGGTTTTCAATGGAGCTTGAGAGGAGGAGTGTTCCAACCTGGGCCAATTTCCGCCTATCTGTTTCGTTAAAGCGTGATAGAAAATGGATAAACCGATAAACAAACAGATAAATACACATCGGTCTTTATTATATTGTAAATTTTGGAAATGAATGTGCGTCGTGTAAAAAACTACAGTGACTTTTTTGAGAAAAGACAGTTACGATTTTATGTATATATTTTTTTCGAGTCTCGCTAGTCTATAATATTAATAGCGTTGTTCCTTCGTTCGTTCCTTCCTTCCTTTGTGTGTTTCGCCTGAATTCAATGTTCAACTCGCATTTGGCATTACTCGCGAAATCCGGTATCTGTACTTCAGCTAACGAGAGGCAAATATATTGGTGACTTTCGTCGTTTATTCTTCACTAGTGGACCGGTGCGTGAAGAATTCACGTAATAACCTATACGTTTGCCTGATGCCTCTAGGACGGTGCGGAGTCTCCTCTTCTCTTCTTTGCTTCTTAATTTTCTTCTTTTCTTCATTGATCCTTTGTCGTGCTGTCATCCTTAGGTCTTCTATATAGACAGGCAGAAGTAACGTCTTGAGTAAAACACAACAAACTTAAACAAAATAGCAGCTTATATACAATGTGTTCGCTTGGTAGCAAAGATACCGTTGATACAGTCTTTCCACCTCAAATATCTGTTTCATTGGAGGTTCTCAAATTTTGACCTATGAAGAGAAAACTGCTTCGTCAGAGGAAAACGGTAAGCTAGAAGAAATAATTGTCTACTGCCCGTGAAAACTTATGTTTCGTCGGTTTCGTTGACA
>LQNS02278143.1:33130736-33144919 GCA_001587735.2 Parhyale hawaiensis | reverse complement strand
TGGCCACCAATATTTGTGACTGGGCCTAATTACTAGGTTGAATTTTGGCTACTTTGTTTGTACTTGTAAGCTTGTAAGCATATTTTGTGAACCCATTGTGTTCTTAATAAAAGTTAAAAGTACCGTTGCACCCATAAGCAACATCAATGGATCATCTCGTCTGTGAGTCAGTACCCAAGTAACCAACGTATGCAAAAAGTTATTCACGAAGTGGCAGCACGACGCGTTCTGGACTCTTCTTTGGAATAGGCTACGGTAAATTTGATAGAAGGTACAGCAGTAAATTTCGTAGTAAAATTGCATTGATCTTATATGTCAACTGGGTTCAATTTACGAATATAGTAATGAAACTGAGAGCAAATACCTAGTTTTTTGTTATAAGCATTCAATTTTTTTCCTATCAAATACTAAAGGAATAAATTGCAAGGTACTTTTTTTTTTTGCAAAATGAGTAACGACAATAGTGATAATAAAGGTAGTTTTTGGTAGTGACTAACCTAACCTAAATTGTTTCTGTCAGTACTAGATAGGAAAAAGTTTAAGACTAGAACAAGCGAGCCGTTATTTGGACAGCTTTCAGAAACTCAAATACTCATAGAAGCCATAATTTTGTGGGGATAGCTCTGATACTCCTTGACTTTTCCTCAATAACAGTGAAGATTATGAGAGCAAAATTAATCTTAAATACGGTAAACAATTTTTGAACTACAACATGAAATACCTAAAACGGCCGAGCGGTCATTTTGACCGCTGTGTTATTTTGCTGCTGTATTTTATGTGCGAAACGTTCCTGCAATATGCTGTGATACACCCTAGCTTCACGCACACTACATGTTACACATGTACACCTACACACAACTGAATATATTTATATACACAAGCACAGGCCCACCTACACACACTTTCTATGATTGAAAGAAAAGAGGCTCTGGTACGGTTTCACTATGTTTTGCCACGTACCTACATATATGCTCGAGTGCAACCGGTATTCATGCGTGTTCATTGTTCAAACCAATCGCAGTATTCTCCCGGTTTTCATACTGCAAGGATGTCACTCAAACGTTCGATCGCGCCTCACCAAATTGCGAAGTGTTTGCAATTGATTTTGCTTTTTTTTTCTGTAAAGGTAAAATCAACTTTGACAGCACTCTCCACTGGGAAACCCACATGCATTGATTTGTGTGGTAGACATAGGCCAATTTGTAATAGAAGAGTGGCCAAGTGCAGCTGCAGCCGTTGATGGGTCGCTAAGAACTGTGACGCCGAAACTGAAGGGTCAACGACCCGCCACCCCCACGATAACTATGCTCACAAGCATATTTGCTGACTTAACGCCGCGAGCTTTGCACAAAGATCTATGACCTGGAGTGGAAATCGTTCCCGGGACGAAGTATTGGGGAAGTATTGAGAGCCTACCTAACTTTACAAAACTAACCTCGTCAGTAGGAACTGCGACAAGCTGCAACATCTCTTGCGGAGAAGGCAGTTGGGACCCTTTGGGTTGTGAGTGAGGTCCAAATATATTTTGGCAGGGAAAGGGCCCGCCAGAGTATACCCATATGAGGGCCAGAAAATAGAAGAAGACACTCGAGAGGACGGCCTCTTTCGTGGCTTCCCACACGAGAGAGAGTAGAGGTGTCCCGCGTATTAGGTCGGCTATCTCGAACGGCAGTCAACCTCATGGAACACAAAGAGAAAAAAAAGAGAACCTAACTTTACATACAAAACTAGCCTCGTCAGCAGGAACTGCGGCCAGCTGCAACATCCCTTGCGGAGAAGGCACTTGGGACCCTTGGATTCCTGAGGCCCAATTATATTGTGGTAGGGAAATGTCCCTCCAGAATATACCCCTGAGGGCAAATCTAGTGTTGATAAAGATGAATACATTCCCCAGCATAATGAATCCTCATCAGACAGTGGAGAGGAAATTTCGCAAAATGAACATATTCACAAAAAAAGACAACGCTTTGGTCACAACATTACTTACAGGTATACTCGTATTGTTTCTCGCAATTGTATTATGATATAACATAATTATCTTTTTCATATTTTTCATATAATTTTTGGCATTCATGTACAGGAAGTTAGCATACTGATTACTGACATACTTACGCTGAAATGATTATTTTACTTTTTATTTATTTTTCATATATGAATTGGCATTCATGTAGCTCCTGCATGTATGTAGCTTCAGCATAACGATTGCTGATATACCTATGTAAGTAAATATCTTTTTGTTTTACACAGGGATAAGTGTACGAGATGATTATGAGGAAGATGAACATAAAATGGATTACCATCAAACTTTTCGATAGAAAATTATATTTTTAGCACTCTAAAGTCTTATGCGAAAGAATATTGAGTTATATTTCCACTTATCATTTCTGCTTCCACATAAAGTTTTGAGGTCATTTATAAACTGTGTTGTCCCCCTTAAATGATGAAATGATGGACCACTCGGCCTTTCTAGGAGGGTGAGAGTCAGTTCTAGTGTTCAATGCTCATAACAAAAAACTTGGGATCTACCCCTGGTTTCATTACTATAATCGTTAACTGCGTCCTTTTTTTACACAAGATCAATGCAATTTTATTATGAAATTAGCTGTTGCACCTTTGGTAAAAAAATACCTAAGCTACCGAACGAAAATCAAAATACAACTGAATTCTTTCATTTTATGAGAGTGCTTATTATATACTTTGAGATATCATAGCAAATTAACTTCAAATTTTAATCATAAATAAAACAGATCTCTGAAATTCTCCATTTAAAACTTCCATGTCAGATCCATCTGATAAATAAATTGCACATAAACGCTTACTTTTGTGCACTGCAACTCTTCTGAGATCTTGGGCAAAATCGAGCGAGCTTTGCATGTAACATTGAATGCATGTATGTAGTTTCTGTCCGTATTACGTTCTGCGAATACTTTATAGATTCACCATATATGTATATCTCAACTGATGTTTCTTTGGCTTACAGAGAGGTGCTAATTTGTTTAATTTTAACAAATTAAAAGCATTGTAGTATGTTCCCTTTAGGCATAAGTGCACTCTTATACACACACCCGCCTGCTCACACACGCACACATAACTAAGCCTTTGCACACGCACACACTCCACTGTCTTTACAGCGCGAGCATAACTCTAGTGACCCGCCCTCACGTCGTTCCTATAAGGTTAGGATGGTTCTTACACGTAGTGCTTGATGAGGGTTTTCTGGGATTCGTTGTTTCTTTCGCCGCCGCCCCCCTCCCCCCCCCCCATCAAATGAGTAAAGCGGTAACCATTTCATCGACAGGGCTTTCCGGCAGCATTTAGAGTCCCTGTTGCAGCCTCTCATAGGTTCGATGAGCCTCTGATAAATCTAAAGCATTTAGAGGGCTGTGCATACTTGCATCCTTCTCCCCTGCTGCCATATCTACATTCCCTGGATTTGTAGTGCTTACAGGGGAGGCAGGGCAAGAGTCTGGGCCTTTACTCTTATTTCGACAGTCGTAGAGCCACCAGCTGGCATACGTTCTACCGTACCATCCATCACAACGGTAGTCTTAGAATTTTTATGGCTTCCCAACCTGCGCTCACCGCGGCCACAACGAAGCTGGTTCCTCTTTTCCTCCCACGAGCCACCTCTCTACGTGGATGCTCCCGATGGCGATGGTTCACCTCATCACTCCCCGATGAAGAGGTGGAACTGTTGAGACCTGCAGTTCCCTTTCCTTTGCAACAATCAGAGTCTCATCCTCGATGTCTTCCCACCCATCCTTAATCGGGATGATTCTGCTCACGTCATCACTCTCGTCGCCAGGAAAACTACGAATCTCAATTTCGAACAACTTGTAGCTCGCGTTTTCAAAAAACACATGCGCAGCACATATACTTGGCCCTCGTTGCAGCGTAGCGAACGAAGTAATAGTGGGAGACACTAGTACACCGAACGTGGACAGAGTCAGAGCAGCCAGGGCACCACAGAGCCGTGCCCTCGATAATCTCGGCGCAGGTGGAGCACTCAGCCCCACCCAGCACCGCCAACGGCAACGGCAGCACCATCATTCAGAGTTATCAGCTCTTAGTTACAGTCTATTGTAAAAACAGTTCACTATTGGAAAAACAGTTCGCTTCTGTAAAAACAGTTCACTTCAGTAAAACACATACTGTTGCCTGTTCACAAACATTTATGTCTGTTCATGTGCACCCTCAGCCAGTTACATTAACTTGCTGTTCACTTGCCCCTGGATTGGGTGCTTTAGAATTCCACTCCCGTCCTGCACTTGGCGTAAGAGGCGACCAACGCAGGGTCGATTCCAAGTGACTAAACTTGAATCCCTTCTCTTTGGCCACCGGCAACTGCTCGACAGGCGTATGAACCTGGAGAAGGTGGGGTTGTGGGAACCCGCATGCGAGGAAATGCGCATGAAAGGCGCGGATGAGTTCCATGAAGCCAAGGGTAACCAGAGAGGAGATCACCTTGCTGTTGTCATAGCCGTGTGTCCTGCATTCCACAGTCAGCTCCTCTCCCTACATCTCGATGGCACAATCGAGGCTCTTGTTTCTTCTTTCTCCTCTTTTTCTTGCTCTTCTACTTTCTGTTTTTTTTCTCTTCTTCTGTGCTAATCCTGTGCTGTGAGCGACAAGGCCATAGGGGGTTGGTGGAGGCACCCACATGTCCACCGTGACTGTCGTCTTCCATAACCTGGCGAACATGGGGGTTGTGTTAGCCTTACTAGGTACGCAGCTCTGCCGAGAAGACCGGACTTCTGTCTCTGCTTTTTTCTGTGTATGGTATTTCTTTCTTTCACTTTGTATATATCTGTATGTTTCTGTACACTTCTGTTTACTTCTGTATTTTTCTGTACATTTCTGTTTATTTTCATTTTCATCTTCGTTTCTCTCTTGCTTTCTGGTGACGTGGAGAGTAACGCGGGACCGGGTCAGGCTTGGAGGTGTCGTGTCCTTTACTGCAATATCAGAGGACTGCATGCGAACCTCGCGGAGCTTAGCTTTGCGTCCCGTGGTGTTAATTTCTTCTGCTGTTCCGAGACGTTGGTGACGAGTCGGAGGCACGACATGGAGCTTGCTTTGGCAGGTTTTCAGTCCCCTTTTCGCAGGCCATGGGGATCGGGGCCTAAATTCTGGGGCATGGCCGTCTATGTCCGGAAGGGTTTCTGCAGGTACCGGCAAGCAGTGCATGAATGTGCCTGTCATGAGTTCGTCGTTGTGAGGGTGTGTAGCCGTCTGAATAATTTTTATTTATTCTCCTTATATCGGAGCCCCACAACTGAAGGTTCACTATATGACTGTTTGCTGACGGCAATTGCCTCGATCCAGAGTACGGATCCTAAATCAGCGTTTGTTTTTGTGGTTGATGTCAATGCATACCACAGGGACTGGTTGAGATCTGTGTCACCGACTGATGGTCATGGTGTGGCTACGTTGGACTTTTTCGCCTTATCTAGTAGTGTGCAGCTAGTTCGTGGGTTCACGCATGATGCTGGTCTGTCTCGACCTTGTTATGACTGATGTCCGGACTTGATGACTGTGTCAGTTGGCCCCCATATTGGTACTACTGACCCCTCGCACCTTGTTAAGTCCCTGGACCTGAATCAGATGGTTCCTGCCGTAGACACCAGGAGAGTGGTGTTTGTTAAGAGCAGGGCTAACTGGGAGGCTATTACTGGAGCAGTAAGGGCGCTACCTTACCGCTAAATTATCTGCAGTGATGATCCTATCTCTGAGCTTAATGAGTCGACTCTGTCTGTTTTGGAAAAGTTTGCCGTGAAGAGGACTATTCTTGTGAGATGTCGGGAAAAACCATGGTTTGACGACCAGTGTCGCTTAGCTTTCAAAGCTAAACAAGCGGCTTATCGGGCATGGCGGCGTTCGCGTGACCACATATTGTGGCTGACCTATGGTGATTGTAGAGCTTCGGCTAAGCCTGTTTATCAGAGGGCACAGCATTGCCTGAGACAGCGTTTCAGGGAGTCGTTGTTGAGTATTGACCATCCACATCTTCGGTGGAGTGAGCTAAAGGGTTCGGTTTTGGGGGCTGAACCTTCGTTGCCGCTCCTTGTTGGTCCCAGTGGGGGTATCATTGCTGATCCCTTGGCTAGGGCGAAGCTCTTGTCGGCTCACTTTGACGAAAAGCAGAGCAGAAATCTGTTGTCATTATCCCGTGGATGTCACCCTGAACCTCGTTCAACTTCTTTGGAGTTCAAATCTGCTACAATGAAAGTGCTGCTTGAAGGTCTTGATCCTTATGGAGGTGTGGACCCGGTGGGCATATTTACTTTGTTTTATAAGCAGCTTGCTGGCGTGCTTGCCCCTAAGTAAGCTCGCAGTGATCTTCCGCAACTGATACGGCTAGAAAATTTTTACCGTTGTTGGCGTACTGGGAATATTACTCCTATTCCCAAAGGTCCAGTGTCACCTCACCGACCCATTACGCTGACGCCTATTATGTCGAAGGTGTTAGAGAAATTGGTAGCTTATAAGCTTGGCCGTTTTGCTGCATGCCGGTCAGTTTGTGTACAGAACTGGTTTAGCTTGTTATGATTTATTGCTGTCGGTGTCACACCATTTACGGTCTGCGCTGGATTGTGGGTCTTAGGCACGCCTTGTACAGTTGAACTTTAGCGCGGCGTTTGACAGGGTCAATCACAAGGGTTTATTGTACAAGCATGAGTCTTATGGTGTGGGTGATAGGGTTCTATCAATCATTTGCGATTTTGTTTCTGAGCGAAAGCAGAGTGTGTCTGTTGACCTCGTTTTAAGAGCCCCAAAAGGGGTGGTGTCTGGTGTCCCCAGGGTAGCGTGCTTGGCCCGCTGTTTTTCGTTCTGTATACTAGTGATATGTTCTCTTCGCTGGAAAACACAATGATCAACTACGCCGAAGATTCCACTTCGATAGCAGAGATACCTACACCACGCATGTGTAATGCTGTCTCCCAGTCTCTGACTAGGAATTTGTCCGCATTAGTGCCTGGTGTTCGGCCTGGAGTATGAAGCTGAATGCCAGTAAGACCAAGTCGATGATTATCAGTCGATCTATGACCCTTGTACCGCAGCATTCACATCTGAAGATATTCGACACTTTGCTCCAAGAGTCTGGCTCCTTGGAGATTCCTGGTGTTGTTTTTGATGAAACGATTGCCTTTGAGACTCATATAAGGCGACTGGTGTCACATGCTTCCAGTAAGATTGGGCTCTTGCGTAAGGTTAATTCTGTGTTTGGTGACAGTGAGGCTGTCCGTAGATGCTTTTATGCTGCCTGTATTGGAGTATTGCTCACCTATCTGGGCTTCAACTGCTGACAGTCAATTGCGTCTGTTGGACCGATTTGTTAGTTCAGCCGGTATGCTGTGCATATGTAATGATTTGGTGAACCTGTCTCACTGGAGAAGGATTGCCGAATTCTGTATGTTTTATTCGTCTGTCCCTGTACTTAAGGTGTTTAGGAGAGAAACACGTGCTGCGGTCGGTGCGCCCACTTTCACGTTGGAGGATGTTAGATGTCGAACTAATCAAGTCGGCCGGTGCTTCGTGCCCTGGTCTGTTGGGGTTTGGAATTCTTTGCTGGCATCGGCTTTCGGTCGTGTTGGCCTGCAGACATTTAAGACAGCTGTTGATGGTTTTTTTTGTCGGGTTTCATTGAGCAGCGTTTCGCGCTTCCCGGTGTTGCAATGTGCTTCATATGGATTGTGCTACCTGTCCGTGGTCGCCCATGCGTGAAGATTTAATTATAATAAATTCTCCTGCAGTTGCCGAATTCTGTATGTTTTATTAGGTGTACAACAATGTGAGGCATTGGTTGTATTCGTCTGTCCCTGCATGAAAGGTGTTACAGTGCATAGTATGTCTAGTGTTAGTTCAACATTTTCTCTTTTTTATCATATCATAATGTGCACTGTAATTCTAACTGCATTGTCTTAGACTTTATTTTTATTTATTGTAATACAGCTCTGTTTCTCTTTCACTTTTGAAAAGGGCTAGCTGGTCTATATCTTCTAAATTTCACATCCCACTTTCCTCCCTACTTTAAAATCCCTGTAATCGTGTTAACTAGTGTTAATAAGTTCGCTGCACCTCGCATTAGCCGACTGTTTTCTGCACGCTGCCATTCATGCTCTCAATAGAAAAAAAAAACTTCTCTCGATTCTCTTTTTTCTAGCCAGTCGTTTTCTGCAAACAGTACTTCATACTCCCAAGAAATCTATTTTGCTTTAACTCTGTGTAGCCTACGTTTCTCTTATCATCTCATTCATAATGTGTAGGCATTGCGCCAGTGACTCTCAGCAGACAATAATTATGTATAACTCTCTGATGCTAGTGTTTAGTGCTACTCTTAAGTTAGTTTTAATCATAAAAACCTCAAGTGCTATGCCCTAATCTTATTGGACACAGTACCATATGAGAACAATAAATGTTTTTCTTTCTTTCTTTCCTATACATTACCAGGTATGTCTACTTATATACATTCCGCCAATTCCCACTAATTCCGTATAGCTCTTCTGATTTTATCATTTCAGTTCCTACTCAATCCCGTATGGCTCTATTCCATCTTACCAATTCCCACCCACTTCCGCAAGGCTCTATTCCCAAACATCCCGTCAGTTTTCACTCATTCTCGTATGTCTATATAAATACATCCCACCAGTTCCCACTCATTTCCGTTGGACTATTTTTAAATATCTCGCCGGTTCCCACTCATTCCCTTACGTCCCTACTTACATATAATGATGCCGTCAGGTTTCAATCATTCCCGTATGTCGCTCTTTATGTACCTCCACTACCCACACAGCCTTTTCAATTCGTACATGGTAGCTCTTCACATTCACTCGTGGGCCCACAGATCTACCTGCCGGAGGGCACCTCCAACGCCACGGGGTTCGATGCGTGCATGGAATCCACGGAGTTCGCCGGGCCGACCATGAATGTGATACCGTACACTGTGGAAGTTAACGAGACAGTCTTCCGTCGGTACACCGCCAGCGACGACGTGGCGTCGGGTGCGAGTGAAGACGACAGCAGTGAGGAGCCTTCGCTGGCGCATTGCGTACAGAAAGCTTTTGATGACGGTTAGTATTCCATATTTGTGCGGGACGAGACCATGCACAGACTAGGTTCAGGAAGCTTTTGATGAAGGTTAGTAATCTGCACTTCAGCGGGACAAGGCCACAGTCTGTGTTCAGAAAGTTTTTGATGAAGGTTAGTGATCCAAACTTGTGCGTAAAGAAAGCCCCAGATAGTGTTCAGAAGGCGCTTGATGCAGGTTAGTGAGGTAGGACAGTTTAATGGTTACATTCATCAGACGCAATAGCAGTTTGTATGATGGAAAGTTGTATAAAAAAATTAAGATACTCGACTGTGTGTTTCCGTTACGAGTTCGATCCCACAGCGCGGCAAATGGCTCACTGTAAATCACCAACGTGACACCGCACAGCCATAAATGCTTTGCGCAAATGGTATCATGGCAAGTATTTATTAATGTTTTTAATTTAATAGGTAAGAAATGCAACGCAACGTTCATGAATAAATATTACAGTAGCTTTTCCTGTAAATTTAAGTTATGTTTTGGTGAACAGAAAGGAAACCAAATAGGCAATACACAAAAACACCAGCAGATCGTTACCAAAAATAACCATTTGTTCCTCGTTCTATTCCTGACAGTACGCATAAGTTTCCTGAAGTTACGTTCGTAACTTTTTTAATGATGCGGTCAAGACAAAACAACATAAACGAGCGGTTGGACGGATCATAACCAAATTTTAATCATCTGTTTTTCCGGATCAGGGCATACCTAATTAACAATCCCTGTAAATTTCATGTAGATTCATTTATAACGTTTTCATTTATCCTGATGGCAGATAGAGAGACGCACTGACAAACTCCGACAAGAACATCACATCCTTGGTGTAGGTAACAGTATAGACAATATTTCAAAGAGTGGTAATACCCGCAATAATTATGGTGTTTCGGTTAGAGCAGTAGTTAGCAATGTCAGCGCAGAGTTCTTGACGCTTAAAGTGTTCGAACCGAAGTTTTCTTTTCTGCAATAATTGTACTTGGAACTTCCTGATAGAGAAGATGCGGAATATATCGGTCTTCTTATATCTGTTGTCCATATTTTTAATTCAGTTGTGAATTTATTCAATTATCTTGATATATAGGAATGATTGGACGTCACTGGTCCCATAATGATGACCTGAGCGTGGCCCTACAGGACCAATTTTTTATTACCTCCGCCAAGGAGGTTATGTTTTCGTCGTGTTTGTCTGCCTGTCTTTCTTTCTGTCTGTCATCAAGATAACTCAAAAAGTTAAGAACCGATTTGGATGAAATTTACAGGGATTGTTAGACTTGTTAGGAGGAACAGATGATTAACTTTTGGTGAAGATATGTCCATCCGTTTGTTTATTTGTTTGTTTGTTTGTCTGCCTCATTTTTCTCAA
The DNA here is from genome assembly GCA_001587735.2 of Parhyale hawaiensis. NCBI lineage: Eukaryota > Metazoa > Arthropoda > Malacostraca > Amphipoda > Hyalidae > Parhyale > Parhyale hawaiensis. The sequence continues at coordinate 33,134,474 of LQNS02278143.1, read as the reverse complement.
TGCCATAACTCAAAAAGCTATAGATGGATTTTGATAAAATTAACATGAGTTGTTAGGTATATAACAAAGAGTATATGACCAAATTTTGGTAATGATCTGTTGGCTCGTTCGTTCGTTCGTTTGTCACTGTTTTTAATTTTATGCTTGTTAGCCCAATAACTCAAACAATAATCAATGGATTTTTATGAAATTTATAGGGTTTGTTAGTAATATAAAAATACATAAATGATTGAATTTTGATGCAGATCGGTTTGTTCGTTTGTATGTTTGACTCATGTTTGTCATTACGTTTGGTAACAGTATAACTCAAAAAGTCAGGAACAGATCTTCAAGAAAATTGCACAAGCTGTTATTACCATCAAAAAGCACAAATGATTAGATTTTGGAGTTTATACATAGAAAATTATGGTTTCAAAGCCAATTTGAATTTTTTGCTACCGTTGCCTCACTTGGCGGAGGTATGCGCTCTCAGAGTGCTCTAGTTTTTCCTATTGCGACCTCCCTGCAGCTTTTTAGAAGCTTGGCGATCAGATTCCTCTTGAACTTTCATGATCTTTAGCTTTTTCAGCTAAAAAACATATTGTTAGTGAATGTGAGAAATAGTGAAATAGCTGCAATATATAGGGTACACCTGCTGTGCAGTAGAGGCGTTTTGATCGCATGTTTCTGAGGACTATATGCCCCACCCTCGGGTGCTGTAGTATAGTACAAAACTATTATTAATCTCAGTGACTTCCACAGGATTCCAAATGGTCCAGTACCTGAGCGACGCGACGTGCAACCTGTACAGCACACCGCTCGACATGACCACGGACGACTGCTCCGTGGAAGCCAATGTCTTCTACGTAATTGTTTAGTTCCCATCCGCCTTACTGCGTTGGGCGTGGAGACGGCGAGGAGGGCGGGGAGTAGTTGCTGAGTACATCTTAATGGAAGCTCATTGTTTGGAGAAAGAAACTTAATAAATCTGTACTGAGTTGCCTCCAAATCTAATAAATTGTCTATTATAAGTTGTGCATGCATTTGTTCTCTCAAGGTTCCTGCTTTTCTCCCTCAGTAGTGGCCTCATACGCGGCTATGTACCCCTTACAGTAAAAGAGTTGGCCCCTGCTGTCACCAGACCTCTGCCCTCCACTGCCGCAATTTATGTTACTGTTTCCCGTCATTCGTGATCAGGTGATCGGTGGGGATGCTGCCTACAATTACAGATAAACAAAATATACTTCATGTCCTGAACCTTCACTGTTTTTTCCTTATGCTACTCACATTCAGTTACTTTTCAGCGAAATTATTGTTATTTTAAAAACCAATCAGCGGTTTCTTTCCTAGGAAGTTTAGCAGGACATTCAACGGCTAATTTTGAAGTCTCACTAATCTCTTCACTTCTTCAAGCTAATATATATAAGGAAGAACTCAGGAAAAATGTTCTGTTGTGTGTATAGAAGAGCTAGAGCCCTAGTGGCAACTCATAGTTTTCACCATGGCACAACATCATGCGATAACAATCTGACACACACTGAGATTTTGGCCTTAAACAGAAATTGTCTTTTGCTTCGGGGTTCGGTCACACACAAAACCATCACCAATAGAGTCTCGCTCTCACTTCGCATAGCGGAGCTCTGACCAAACTCTCACTGAGGGAGACTTGCATACAGGGGACGGTTATAGATCGTAAATCTATTGTTTATTGAGAGACTCAACACATGCATACATAAGTATGCTGAAGCCTGGCGGCTGCTCTGACTGAAGAAATTGGCCGACTCGGCTTGCTGCAGAGCTATCGCACCAAAGTGAGCAGGGAAATGATTGGCTACTGTTCAATGTCCACGGGTCCCGTAGTCGTGCAAAAAAAAAAAAGAAAATCGGACACGCTGACAAGAGAATTCAAGAGCGCAAGTTTATGATTGGCTAAACTGTCTGTAAACAGTAGAAAAAAGAACTTAGAAAGGCATGCATAAATATAGGAGAACAATGCAAGAAGTACCGCTAGAGGAGACGGGTTGTGTACAGGAAGACGGAGTTCGTCAGGTGGACCTTATCTTCGACGAGGTAAAGGTAAAGTCAACTTAGAACACACCCTCACTTGGGAAAGCCACATGCACTGGTTTGTGTTGCGGCTATAGGCCCACTGGCCCCAGATGAGTGAGTGTAGTTGCAGTCGACCTTGGGTCACCAAGAACTATGGCGCCAATTTGACTGAAGGAACACATGACCCAACACCCCCCACCCCCACCCCTTATTTCTGAGGAAGGCAGTTCCGCCACGGCGCCGTGCATACACACACAACTGCCGAGTCAGCACACCAAGATCTGCAAAGAGCTCGCTGCCTGGCTGGGCATCGACCCGGCGAGCGATACAAGGTGTTAGAGCTGAGAACAGAAGCATGCTGCTACCGTGGCGGCAACGTAGGTCAAATTATAGGAGCAATACCTTATGTCAAACGAAAGTAGGTGAAAACTTTAATTAGCCGTTGAATTTCCAAGGGTCTCGCTGGTCTATAATACTATTCTGCTTAAAGCTCTATCTGTCCGTACATCCGCCCATGTGTCTGTACGTTACTCTTTTCACCATATAAGTAGCGGAACCTTCATCTTGCAAGAAGCTCTGATTTTTGTTGGAAGGAAGTTCAATAATAGCTGTCGATTTTTTGCTCGCTCTTGAAGAAATTTTCAATCAGTTTCGAAGCAAACCCATGAAGATCATTTTACACGTATCATACATACAGTACCAATATTCTTATCTTGTAAGATTCACGTTGCTGGCGTCGCATAACATTCCAAACCTGGGAAAATTCGTTGCCAGAATATGGTGCAAAGCGAGTTGTTCAATCTGAACTACTTTCTTATAAAGCATTTTTGAAGTGAAAGCGTGACGTTTACGGAAGTCACGTAAACTTGCAAAAAAAAAAAGTGCCATAGGTGACATGAATCCATTATTGAAAATAGGGCTAAGTGCTGTATTTTGTAGGGATGCTATCTCGCATGAAGTGTAAGCGGTCACGAGTCCCGCAATAGAATTGCAATCATCAAATATACAGATGAAAAGTGAAATGTTAAAAATGTCAGAATGTAAATAATCTTACCTAGAGAGGATGAAAAATAAAGGTAAGCTCAAGATCAACTATATACCTATGAGAAGAGTACCTACGAAGAGTGAGATTGCTAGATTTTTATTTTATGCTGTCCTTATGACTCTATCATGCTCTACAAAGGTGAAACTTTTGTGGGTAAAGCATCTGCGAACCCTACGGGTAACATAGTGTCAAGATATGTCGTGACTTAGGATAAACTTGCTACGACATGGCATACACGGGCCTCGGCCCGCTGCTTATGAATCGCAACGCAAAAGCACTTCACGGCTTGGAACAGATGTTTCTGTGCGCGTGACAACGATTGAATCTATTAAAGCACATGGATTCCTAATATGTACACCCAATCGGAATAATGGTTGTGATTATAGTAGAACAACTATGATTATAAAATTAAGATGAAGTCGACATGAACTAATATAAAACTTTGACGTTTGACTTCATCTTAATTTTATAATTTACCAAAGGATAATAATTTTAATTTCCCGTCGGCCTACTATTTAGCCCCGGTCGTTCTGAAGCGTAGTCGATGGACTACATTCTGTTGACCATACTCCAGAACGACCCATGCGCTGCGTTCTCGTAAGCGGTTTACTGCTGGAGACGTAGTGCACTTCCCCCTAGTTAGGTACAGTCCCTTCACCACAATG
>LQNS02278143.1:33110963-33123911 GCA_001587735.2 Parhyale hawaiensis | reverse complement strand
ATACCATCTTTATGTGATAACCGCTCAAATTTTCAAGATTTCAACGAATTCTTCACCATCTTCGATCCTCCCACCTGATGAGCTGAGGTTACAGCGAAACACGTCGTGGGTAATAAAATTTCAACTATATTATTTGCTTCTGATCTAATCCTTCAATATATATATACACAGCAGCGTAATAGTAATGGCAGCGCTAATATAAAAATTTTATGGAGATGCAGCATTGAGCATGACTTGAGATAACGCTCCTAAGAGAATTTAAGATGAGACAGGCAATTGAAACCTGTGCTTGCACCGAGATTAAGCAAAAAGGAAAAAACTGAGGCTCAAACGAAAGCAATCGAGCCAATATTGTGCAAGCGGCAGCCGTTATAAGAAGTATATTAAGTGAGATGCAACGTGGAGCAAGACTTTGGGTAGCGCTTCTAATTGAAACTTGTGCACGCACTGAGATCATAAAAAATGAAAAACTTGACTCGAAAACGAAAGCAATTGAACCATAATTGTGCAAATGATAGCAGTACCCATCAATATATTGGAGGAGATGCGGCATTGAGAAGGGCTGGAGATAATGTTCCTTAGGGAATTTAGAATGAAATTGGCTATTGAAACTAGTGCATGCACCGATATTATGTAAAAGAGATAAACTGACGCCTAAACGAAAGCAATCGAGCCAATATTATAGAAATGGTAGCCGATTTGAGAAATATATTGGAGGAGTTGCAGCGTGGACGGGGGATAGCGCTTCTAAAGGAAATTTAAGATGATACTGAAACTTCTGCATGCACAAAGTTTATACAAAGAGGAAGAAATTGAACTTAAATGCAAGCAATCGATTCATAATTGTGCAAATGGCAGCCGTTACGAGAAAAAAATTCAAACATGCAGCATGGAGCAAGACTGGGGATAACGCTCCTAAAAAGAAAGTAAAGGTGAAACAGAGAATTGAAACTTGTGCATGCACTGAGATTATGTTAAGAGGGAGACATTGACGTTTGAATGAAGACAATCGAGCCATTATTGTGTTGAAGGCAGACATTTCAAAAATATTTCAAGGTGATGCAGCACTGAGCATGACTGGGGATGACACTAACTAGAGCACTCTGAGAGCGCATACCTCCGCCAAGCGAGGCAACGGTAGCAAAAAATTCAAATTGGCTCTGACACCATAATTTTTTTTTTTTTTATAAACTCCAAAATCTAATCATTTGTGCCTTTTGATAGTAATAACAGCTTGTGCAATTTTCTTGAAGATCCGTTCATAACTTCTTGAGTTATAATGTTAACAAACGTTATGACAAACATGAGGCAAACATACAAACGAACAAACTGATCTGCACCAAAATTTAATCATTTATGTCTTTTAACATTATTAACAACTCCTATAAAGATCCATTCGGTATTTTCTGAGTTTTTGTACTGACAAGCATAAATTAAAAACAGTGAAAAACGAACCAAAGGATCATTACCAAAATTTGGTCATCTTCTCTGTGTTATATACTTAAAAACTCTTGTTTATTTCATAAAAATCCATCCAGAACTTTTTGAGTTATGGCATTGAGAAAAATAAGGCAGATAAACAAGCAAAGAAACGGATAGACATGTCTTCACCAAAAGGTAATCATCCGTTCCTCTTAACATACCTAACAATCCCTGTAAATTTTGTCTAAATCTGTTCATAACTTTTTGAGTTATCTCGGTGACAGACATAGAGACAAACACAACGAAAACATCACCTCCTTGGCGGAGGTAATAAAGGAATTGAGTATGAGATAGACAATTGAAACGTGTGCATGTGTTGAGATTGTGCAAAAAGGAAGAATATAACACTGAAACGAAAATTATTGAGCCATTATTGTGGAAAATGGCAGCCTTTTATAAGAAATATACTGAAGGATATGCACCGTGGAACATGACTGGGGATAGCGCTCTCAAAGGAAATTTAAGATGATATAGACAACTGAAACTTCTGCATGCACGAGATAATGCAGAAAAGAAGAAATTGACCTTGGAACGAATGCAATTGAGCCTGGATTGTGTATCTGGCAGTCTCATAAAACATTTAGATTTTTTCTCCAAAGTTCTAAAAACTTGTTTTTCATCATTGGAGATTTTATTATGAACGATTCTCGAGTACGACGACTGGTCCAATTACCTCAACCTCTTCCACTGAGATAGCCACGCCCCTCACCGTCGACCAATATAAGATCTTGTCCCAGTCGCAGCTCCTCCAGTTCTTCCATAGCATGGTTCCTAACTACAGTTATCCTTTTCTTTATGTAAAACCAATCGCATAATGACTGCATCCATTACTGTTGAAAAAAGCGTACATACGTTGTAATATTCATAAATATTGTACTTTTCATTTATAACGCTTGCATTTATGTTTCTTTTTTGTTTCAGATTTTAGTTTTGGCTGAAGATGGCCGCAGCCGACGGCCGAAACGTTGCCTTTTACTTAGCTTGTTGTTATTTCTATTCGAGAATCGTTCTTAATAAAATCTCCAATGATGAAAAACAAGTTTTTAGAACTTTGGAGAAAAATCTAAATGTTTTATGAAACTGTGTGCTGATTTGAAATACCTTACCTGGCAGTCGTTACATAACATATATTTTGGGGAGAGGCTGCATTTACCAGTCTTTGGTGATAACACCCCCAAAGAAAATTTGCGATGAGATGGAGAATTGACACTTGCGCAAGCACCGAGATTATGCAAAAAGGAAGAAATTGACTCTTAAATGAAAGCAATCGTCTTACAATCGTGCAAATGGCAGCTGTGCCAAAAAAAATGGAAATACAGCATTGAACAGGTCTGGGTTTAACGCTTCCATAGAAATTTAAGATGAGATAGAGGAAGAAATTGATAGCAATCGAGCTACAATTGTTCAACTATTAATCATTACTAGAAAAATTGAAGGAAATGCAGAGTGGAGCAAGACTGGGTATAGCGCTTCTAAATGAAAGTTAAGATGAGATACAGAATTGAACCTGTTGCATGAAATGAGATTATTAAAAAATGAAAAAATGACGCTAAAACGAATGCAGTCGAACCATAATTGTGCAAATGAATGCAGTTACAAAAGAAATCTATTGGAGGAGATGCAGCGTTGAGCAAGACTAGAGATAACGCTCCTATGGGGAATTTAAGATGAGAGAGAATTGAAACTTGTGCATGCACCGAGATTACGCAAAAGAAAGAAATTGATGCTGAAACGAAAGTAAGCAAGCCATAATTTTGCCAATGACAGCCATTACAAGAATATTTTAAAATAGATGCAGCATTGAGTATAAGGGGATAACGTTTCAACAGGAAATTGAGTATGAGATAGACCATTGAAATTGTGCATAAGCCGAGATCGTGCAAGAAGAAATTGACGCCCAAAAATACCTTCAAATTATCGTAATTCGTTTTTTAAAGCTAAACAATAGCTATACACCAGACGGACTCGCAGGCAAAATTTTAGACAGACAGTGCAACCATAAGTGGGTAGACTAGAGGGCTTGGGCCGGGGGTCGTGACGTTTTTTTGTACCACTTCATTTTTTGTCTTCAAAAATTTTTTTATTAATTGCCCGAGCTTTATGAAACTAGGCAAAAATAAGTAAATCGGAAAAAATTAAAGTTTGACTCCTTTCATTTTTTAAATTTTTGCTAAAGAAAACGAGAAACAGAAAGAAAACGGAAAACCCGTTTTCTGTGAATAACTCGTTTTCTACGGCGAAAGTGGGAAAAGTACAATAATCTAACCCACATTATCTTCAGATTTTACATATCTGTACCAAGTTTCATTCAAATCCGTGCATAAATAAGAATTTCCTCTCAGTCGTATTTTTGAATTTTCTATAAAAAATTTTCGAGACAGAGGGTTCATATTTGATTTTTCATTTTTGTTCCGATATGAATGAAACTTGTCACATATATGCAAAATCGGATAGGAATAGTTTTCGACTCATGTACTTTTTCCCATTTTAGCCACAGAAAACGAGTAATTCAAAGAAAAAGTTTTTCCATTTTCTTTGAATAACTCGTTTTCTATTCACTTTAAGCACTTTCTCCACCTTCCTGAAGTTTAAAAGACATCTACTTGTCAATTTCTTCAAAACTATACGGGAGTAAAATTTGACTATGAAATAAATCACCGTATTAAAATTCGATACAATGTTTTGGCCTATTATGTTGGCCATCTTCAGGTATTAAGAGCACACATGTCGTCTGTTGAGTACAAAAGAATAAAAAATTTCATCTATATTTGTCATAATGAACCTAAAAATAAAGTCTAAAAAGTGAAATTTTACACTATTTTACTATTGCACAAGGGTAATTTAGATCACATAGCCAGGTACAGAGTGAAATTTGTACTGGTTACTATTGCTACGGACACGCGTAGTGAAATTTGTACTGGGTACTATTGTTCCAAAGCACAGGCACATGTCCCAACAGCATATACGCTGTCACACAAAATGGCGGTTACCCGCTAGTGCGAGCCTTATATACGCGGAGCTGCTGCGGCAAGGTTCCAGACTACTCTATAGTACAGTTTGAGAAAATTGAAATCCTGGTCGTATTTAACATTGATGAATGGATGCGTTTACTTGATACAAATTGTCTCTGCTATTTTTAACTCAGTAATGTTGTGATGGCTGAAAATTAGGGGAAAATTATTAATTAGGGTTTTGGCAGGAGGCACGTTCGTGTGAAGTTCAAGTGAAAAATGAGAATTGATGCTGCTGGCATCATAGTCAAAACCTTAGTCCATCGTGCCCTAAAACTTTCGAGCTCTTGGTTGGGTTTTCACAGCGAGGTCCAAAGACTAAAACAAGTGTTTGCAAACTGTGGTTACCCGCAAAAGTTAGTCGAGAATACAATTGAGAGCGTGTTAAACCAGAGCTTTGATTGTAATAACAGCGACAACAGAGGTGATGATTCTGTACAGTTTTATGCACAGTTTGACTGCATTTCCTTATTAGAAACCAGCCGTAAAACTTTGAGAAACATCATTAACAGTCAAGTAAAGCCTGTTTCCAATAGCAACCCATACAAATTAAATTCATGTTTTTCGACCAAACCAACCAAACCTGACGCTGACAGGCAGGAGTCGTATACCGCTTCCACTGTACTGAGGAGCGCTGTAACGCGGTCTACATAGGTTATACGACTAACGCCCTGTCAAAGCGATGCAAGCAACATAGTTATAATGCCAGCAGCATCAATTCTCATTATTGACTTGAACATCACATGAACGTGGCTCCTGCTGAAACCCTAATTAATAATTTTTCCATAATTTTCAGTCATCACAACATTACTGAATTAAAAACAGCAGGGGCAATTTGTATCAAGCAAGAGAATCCATTTATCGCTGTTAAATACGATCAGGATTTTAATTTTCTTAAACTGTACTAGAATACTCTGGAACCTTGCCGCAGCATCTCCGCGTATATAAGGCTCGCACTAGCGGGTAACCGCCATTTGCCATTTTATGTGACAGCGTGGTGCTGTTGGGACGGGTGCGTGTGCTCCGTAGCAAAAATAACCAGTACAAATTTCACTCTGTACCTGGCTATGTGATCTAAATTACCCTTGTGCAATAGTAGGCAAGTTTAAAATTTCACTTTTTAGACTTTGTTTTAGGTTCATTGTGACATATATAGATGAAAATTTTTCTTCTTTTGTACTTACAGACGACATTTATGCTTTTAATACCTGAAGATGGTCAACGTAATAGACCGAAACGTTGTATCGAATTTTAATACAGTGATTTATTACATAGTGAAATTTTATTCCCGTATAGTGTTGAAGAAATTGACAAGTAGATGTCTTTTAACGTTCAGGAAGGTGGAAAGAGTGCTTAAAGAGAATTGTAAACTGAACGCTGATATTCAATAACTCGTTTTTTATGGGAAAAAGTACTTGAGTCTAACCCACATTCCTTTTTAATTTTACATATCTGTGCCAAGTTTCATCCAAATCGGTACATAAATAACGAAGTTTTCTTGTCAGTCGCATTCTCGAATTTCACCACAATAAAATCTCAGCCGAAGGGTTCAAATTTGATTTTTCATTTATGTACAGACTTAAATGAAAGTTGGTACAAATAAACAAAATTGGAAAAGAATGTGGGTTAGACTCCTGTACTGTTCTCATTTTCGTCATTGAAAACGAGTTATTCGAAGGAAACAGAAGCGCAGACTCTCCTGAAAAGTTTTTTTTTTTAATTTTTTAACCTACTAGTCCTTCAGTTTTTGAGCTCCAGAGATGATTTTGGTATCAAACAAAGCAGAATTTGATTCTTCAATACTTCTCGCTTGGTTCTTCTGAATTTTCGATTTAGGAAACGAGTGTCGGCTAGCATTTTCGAAATAACTTCGAAAAAAATTTTATCGTGTTTTTTTCAATTTTCTCAAAAACTAAATCAAAATAACAAAAAAAAAACAGGCAAGTAGTTGTAGAGAATCAAATTCCGGCTTCGTTTGGTACCTAAATCAACTCTGTAGCTTAAAAACTGCAGGACTAGTAGGGTTTTCCCCCGCCCCCATTTTTAACGTTTTCTTTCAATAACTCATTTTCTACAGCGAAAATAAGAAAAAGTACATTAGTCAAAAGATTGTTTTTTTTTTACATGTGTGTACAATGTTTCATCCAAATCTGTCCAATAATAAAGAACTTTATTGAGGGGAATACGGTCCCCTTAAAAGAAAACAATTGAGCCATTATTATGGATATGGTAGTCGTTATAATTAAGAAATATATTGAAAGAGATGCAGAGTGAACTATGACAGGGGATAGCGCTTCTAAATGAAATTTAAGATGAGATAGACAACTGAAACTTGTGCATGCAGCGAGTTTATGCAAAGAGGAAGAAATTGACGCTCAAACAAATTCAATCGAGCCATAATTGTGCAAACGGCATCTGTGACAAAGAAAAAAAAAAAAAATTGGAGGAGATGAAGCTATGAGCAAGTCCTGGGATAACGATCCTAAAGGAAATTCAAGATGAGAAAGACAGTTGAAACATGTGCAAATCTTTGAGATCGTACAAAAAGAAGAAAAAAATGACTGTGAAACCAAATCATTCGAGTCATAACTGTGCGAGCGGCAGCCGTTACAAGAAATATATTGGAGGAGACGCAGGCTTGAGCATGGCTGGTGATAACGCTTAAAAAAATTAAGATTAGCTAAATAATTCAAACTTGTGCAAGCAAAAGATTATACAATAGAAAACATTGACGCGTAAACGAATGCATTCGAAAAATAACTGTGGAAATGGCAGCCGTTATAAAGATATATTGGAGAAGCAGCTTTGAGCAAGACTGGGGATAACGTTTCAAAATAAAAATTAAGATGAGATAAATAATCCAAACATGTTCATACAACGACTCGAGCCATCATTGTCTAAATCGCAGCCCTTAGAAGAAATATATCGGAGGGACAACAGTATTGAGCTAGGCTGGGGAAAACGCTTCTCAATGAAATTCAAGATAAATAGACAATTGAAACTTCCTGTATGCACCGAGATTATGCTAAAAGGAAAAAATGCATAAGCAAAAGCATTCGATCCGTAATTGTGGAAATGGCAGCCGTTACAAGATATATATTGTACGGAGAAGCAGCATTGAGCAAAACTGGGCATCACGCTTGATAAGAAAATTTAGGATGAGATGGCTAATTCAAAGTTGCGACAGGACAGGCATCTGTCATCTACCTGCGGCCAGCTACACTTCCGGTGCTAGCTTCGGGTGACGTACACTTCCGAAACGAGGAGCGGCCAGTTACACTTCCCGTACACGTATTTGTTAGTTACACTTCTGGAAAATATATTCGGTTACCTTTCCGGTACTCGCCTCTTATGACTACACATCCGGAACGAGCTGCGATGCGTAACACTTCCAGTACAGGCATCTGTCATTTTCAATTCCGGTATATACGGTCAGTTACAGTTCAGGTACATGAAGCCTGTTACACTTATGGTTACTAGCCTAGGGTGGCTTACACTTCTGGAACAGGCTGCGGTCAGTTACATTCCCGGCACAGGCAACTTTCAGCTACACTTTTGGGATCTGCCGTCAGCTACGCTTCTAGTACTAGCCCATGCTGACTTACAGTTACTTACCTACGGCTGACGTCAGTTTCACTTCCAGTACAGACATATGTCAGTTACACTCCCAGTACATACGCTCAGTTACACTTCAGGTACACGCGGTCAGCTACACTTCCGGTATTAGCCTCGGGTGACCTACACTTCCAGAGTGGCCTGCAGTAAGTTACACTTCCAGAACAGGCATCTATCAGTTACAATTCCGGTCCGTGCAATCTGCTAAATTTTTGGTACTAGCCTTGTGCACTTACACTTCCAGAATGTGCTGCGATCAGTTACATTTCAGGTACAGGCGTCTGTCAGTTACAGCTCCGGTATGTGCGGTCATCTACACTTCCAGCACTAGGCTTCCCTGACTCACACGGACACGCTCAGGTCATATATGGCAGGAAAAGAATAGGCTGCACAATCTGTACCGTACTGCGCTCAACCAAGTGCGTAGACGTGAAAATGATATTAGAACGCAAAAGCTGCCAAGCAAGCTTACGCAAAATAGATTAATTGATTTTTGACAAAGGAACAAAAACCTCTAAGCCCAAAGTCCACAGTGTTTCGCAGTCAGTAAATGGAGTCACTGGAGAATGTTATATTGCGCGATTTCGGAAAGCCCATTATGCAGGACTTAATTATGAACTGCTTTACCGATTATCATCATAAACGTTACGTTGATGGCATTCTTGATAATCTGGCTCCCTCTAACGAACAATGCACCGCATCTGAAGATGAGGTTTGTCAGGCGCTGAAAAGATTGCAGAATAAGAAAGTATCTGGCGCTGACTATATATCCCAGCTGAGGCCTATATATACAGCGGTATAGCTCCCTAGACTGGTAACACTCTTTGGAATTCTGCTCACCGAGTGCTTTACTTTGGGAATCCTGCCAGAGGACATAACGAGGGTCATATTACACCAATTGTAAAATTAAAGCAAAATGTGTAACCGACAAGAGCAATTGTCACCCTATCGCAGTGGCAACATTTCTCTCACTAGTGGTAGAACTGGTACTTCAGACCCGCGTGTCACCGTACATGATGAGTGAAGACAATCAATTAGGCTTTAAGCCAAATATGGAACGGAAATGGCTATAATCGCATCCAGGCAGGTCATAACTCATTTCATTGACAGTGGATCTCCCATGTATTTGCGCTTTCTCGATGCTAAGGCTGCGTTTGACCGACTTCACCATTATTCTTTATTCAAATGTATGCTCGAGAAACAAATACCTCCTTATGTTGTTCAGACGCTAATATACTGGTTTTAAACTCAGAAATACTTTGTGGAATGGGGATCGGCAACATCATCAGCGTTTGGGATGACTAATGGCATACGACAATTAGGCTTATTCTCCCCAGTTCTCTTTAATATCTTCATTGATAGCATTCACCCCCATCTCAACTCAGCTGGAGTGGGATGTCACATTGATGGTCACACAGTCAATGCGCTCAGTTATGCTGATGATATGGTCCTTGCTTCTCCCCATTCTAGAGGACTGTAAAAATGGTTCTCAAGTTGTGAGAGTGAAGCCAGCAAAACTGTATTGAATATAATATTGTTAAAACTGTTTGTACGTACATTAAACCTAGGAGAAGTAACCTGCCTCCGACAACGTCAATAGACTTAATGGCATAGTTCTCAAATACTTAGACAGCTTCTCTTACCTGCGACATAAAATCACCAATAATTTTCATGATCACCAGGACATAGATAAAGAAACGCGAAAGCTCCACGCAGTGGACAATATGTTAAGCAAAAAGCTTGGTCACTGCTCGGATGAGGTTAAATGTCAGTTGTTTCAGAGCTACTTCTATCCCCTGCACAGTGACTTGCTTTGGTCGAACTTTAAACAAATATCATTGATGCCTTACGTGTAGCCTATAATGACATATTTCGGCGCCTGTTGAATGTGTCGAGGTTAACAAGTGCAATGATGATATCTGCTCAGAAGTATACTGATTGTCTCAAAGTCAAAGAAAGAAAATGCGCTCTGAGTCTCCAGCTCCGGAAAGAAAAATCTGATAACGCCTTACTCAAAGTGATTCGTAACGGTCCTGACTACAAATTATCTAACATGTATAGAGGATGGCAGCGCATACTATTTCCAAACATGGGCCAAACAATGGGCCGCATTGCAGTGTAGTTTGTAATGATGGTAGTACCTCATCTTAGTAATTAATGTAACTTTAGTATTAAGCTCTTTCTTGTGTACCATGTCCGATGTGTACCTAATAAAGCATATTATTATTACTTCCGGAACAAGCTGACGTCATTTAATTTCCTGTACAGGCATCTACCAGTAACACTTTCGCTACATGCAGTCAGTTGCACTTCCTGTATGTTGATGCTGTCAGCTACACTTTCGGTATTTGCCTCGAGTGACTTACACTTCGGAAGCGTGCTGCGGTTAGCTACAGTTTCGGGACAGACATTTGTCAGTGATACTTCTTGTGCACGTAGTCAGTTACACTTCCGGGACATGCAGTCAGCTATACTTCCGATACTAGCCTCGGGTGCCTTGCAGTTCTGGAACGTGCTGAGGTCGCTTACACTTCTGGTACAAGCATATGACAGTGACACTTCTGGTACACGCAGACAGTTACACTTCCAACTCATACGGTCAGCAACACTTCCGTTATTAGCCTCTGTAACTCACACTTAAGCAGTAAGCTGCGGTAGGTTACACTTTCCAGTACAGACATCCGACAGTTACACTTCCCGTACATGCGGTGAATTTATCTTCCGGGACATGCGATCAGCTATACTGCCGGTACTAGCCTCGGGTGACTTACACTTCGGAACGAGCAGCAGTCAGTTACACTTCCCGTACAAACATCTGTCAGTTACAGTCCCTCTACATACGGACAGTTACGCTTCCGCTACATGCCTCAGGTGACTTACAATAGTTATTCCGGAACGAGCTGCCGTCAGTTATACTTCCACTACACTTCCCTTGTAACTTACATTGTTGGAAAGTACGGCGATCAGTTACACTTCTGGTACAATAATCTGTCGATGACACTTCTGGTACACGCAGTCAGTTACACTTCCGGCGCCTACGGTCAGCTACACTTCCGGTGTTAGCCTCGGGTGACTCTCACTTCCAAAGTGCGCTGCTGGAAGTTACACTTCCAGTACAGACATCCGACAGTTTCACTTCCTGTACCTGAGGTCAATTAATCTTCCGGGATATGCGATCAGCTATACTGCCGGTACTAGCCTCGGATGATATATATACACTCCCGCAACGAGCTGCGTTCACTTACACTTTCAGTACAGGCTTTGTAAGTTGCACTTGCGGTATATACCATCAGCTACGCTTCCGGTACATAAGGTAAGCTACACTTCCGGTATTAGCCTAGGGTGACTTACACTTCCGAAACGAGCTGCGGTCAGTTATACTCCCACTACAGGCATCTGCGGGTTACGCTTTCGGTTCACGCAGTCAGTTACACTTTCCTGTACTTGTGGCACAGTTTCAATCACGTCCACAGCGTAAAGCGATCGTTCATTGCAGGAAGCAAAGAATGCAACGGGAGGACTCAATAGGACTGAAATAAAACATAGCCGTAACCGCACGTCGCAAATTTACATCACATCGACGAGTCGAAGTGTTTTTGGTGTGGGACCTCAGGCCTTCGTATATGGTTTTCTTGAACATATCACCGTATTTTTTCGATTTATTTCATTCAATCTCCCACTCATGACTGGCCAGCTGCTTGAGCTGCAAAATACCGCAAAATGTTGTCGCCAGGTACAGAAAGTTCGAGCAATGGTTTACTGTTCCTCTGTGGTTTCTCTCGCGTATAGAATTGGCTATAATGGTGCTTATATTTGTTTGTAAGGGATATATATATTCTGTGAAGAGCACTGTGAACTGAATATGAAGTGTAAATAAGGCTTCAATCAAGAAAAAGAAGTTAAATCAGGTCGCGGAAAGGGAACAAATTTGGCGCTAGTGCTGTGAAAGTTTCCACCAGCATGCCTGCAATTTCTTATAGATAATTGCTAAATTAGTATATATTATCTTTATTTATTTAAACGCTAGAGATGAATTTTACAATTTAAGACGATTTTTCTGTTTTAATTTGTTAAAATACTCCTAGGCTGATGAGCCATAGATTCGTCGATGATGACGTCACTTATTGGTGCTGATTTTTCGTGAGTTCTCCCGTTACGCTCTTTGCTTCTTAGTTCATTGGCAGTAATTCTTTGCTGATCATTAGAGCCCGGACATTGCTTAAAATAAATGCTCAAAGCTTATTTTGCTTAAGCTGCTTAATAAATGGTAAGATTTTGTAGCGCTTAAAATGCTTGTAAGCACCATCCAAATTTTTACAAGCGCTCAAAACTTTTTGCAAGTGCTTAAAAATTGTTGTTAGTGCTTAAAAATTGTTGTTAGTGCTTAAAATTTTTTGTTAGTGCCTAAAGATTTTTGTTAGTGCTTAAATATGTTTGCTAGCGCTCAAGTTGTGCCGGCAACCCAATCGAAAATTTATAAGCATTTATCCGATTTTATCGGATACCTTTCACTCTTATCCTATAGGCAGCCGATAAATGCTCATAAATATCCAATTGGGCTTTTAGCCGACCTTTAAACTTCAAATTGTTCGGAGACCTTTTCTAATTTAGAGAGTATCGTGTACCTGCCTATTCATTGTGCGCATCAAGCTAACAAGATATAAGCGTAGCGCGTACATATGGCGTCTTTTTGTGGCCACATTTGTAATCAGAATCACCGTGATCATGATCATCGTGATCACTGAAAAGCACAGAACCGTCCAATGATTTGGTAAACACCCCAGAGACGCCATGTCTATTTTCAAAATTTGAATTCCAATCGTATTTACACAGAAGACGG
>LQNS02278143.1:33091831-33104822 GCA_001587735.2 Parhyale hawaiensis | reverse complement strand
AACCCTGCAGCTGCTCGGAGAACAACTGTCTCAGCGACCGGCGTAGCGACCAACCAATCGGCTGTGCTGATTGGTGCAGTCGGCTCCTCGGTTGGCCATGCACAGAACAGCGCATCACCGCTCTTCTTTCTGTCGCCTTCAATCAAACATATATATATATAAATCAAAGATATTTGATCACGCCGTAAAAAGCGGAATAAATATCACAGTATTCACTGAAAAGGCAAGGAGAAAATCGATGGGACACGTTAATGAATCTCAGAGAGAACACATATTTAAATTCGCTTGACATAACAAAGACAGTGGGTGATGGAAAAAGACGTCATAATGAAATTCTCGCTAAATAATGTTATCAACAAGTAAAATCTGTTCATTGAGATTGGTCATCGCCATTAATTTTCCCGTGAGAAAATGAAAAAACAGTGCCTCAACCGATCATGATTCAAAATCATAATTCTACACCATGATGGCTTTGGGAGGTTCTTGTTAAAAAACACTTCTCACGTACGACATTTTACGCAAACAAAGTTCGGTGATGCAATTGAAGTTGCAAAATAGCGTTGTACAGATGATAACAATTATACCGGGATATCTGCACTGGCACCCATATATTTTGACGATAATTCACAAGAAATACTCTCAAGCTAATTTCGGTAAGTAAATTCAATTCACAAGGCATGACTGAAATTATAAATGTTAATATAGCATTGTGCAGATGATTATATTTAATTATATCGGGCAATATGCACTGATAGACATATAGTTTTTGCGATAATTTACAAGAAAGACTCTGCTTGATCTTTGGGAAGATGTGACCAGCATCTTTCCGTAAAGCAAACAGGACACAAACATTGTTTCGTAGTTTACATTTGACACAATTAGCGGCGCGTTACCCGCTCTATTACTAATTTGCCTACCGGCTAAGCACATCTTAATCCATCACAACTCTTACTCGGTAACCCTTGTTTTTTATAGGCAATAATACCTTCTTTTTTATTATTTATTCCAGTTAAAACTAAAATTTCAGTGGATTTTTCTGCTGCAGTATTTTACAGTTTCCAACATTTTCTAATCCCGATCATTCCCCATCGCATGTGAGCAATGCTTACCAATGTCCATTATCCTCGAGTGGTTGGTGACTGTCGCGAAATCTTTTCAATGATTTCCTAAATGGATGATAGAGCTGCAAACGCTGGGGCCCAACCGCAGCTTAAAAAATTACTTAGTCGATGAAACCAAAATGCTGCTCCGATGTGCGTGACGACGAATGATGCAAAATGATGTACACTCATTCTGACGCTGTCGACTGCACTTGTCCCATTCCCAGGGAGGAGCCACCAACACATCGTCGGAAAACTTTTGATGCAATTACGCAGTGTAAGAGACCATTGTATTAGTCGAAATTAACATTACTTGGGCGGAATATTGGGCAAAATCTCATAGCGAGGCCACATCACGATGATGAAACTTTGATGAAGTTTGAATTAAGTACCCTGGGCCAAAATGAAAGTCCGCTGGATGCTAACTGCGCTGGTTGTTATCGATGAATACTCATTCTTTGGACGAATCCCGGGCCCACTAATTCGCAAGAGATGGCTAAAATCCCGATGTAGTCGAAAACAAACGGTGCCAATATCGGAGTCACATATGGCGTCCAATAGACGAAAGATGACGGGTCGAATGTATTCGGTTCTAATTCCATTTGCAAAAATTCTCCATGGCAATCATGGTACATTTCTGCATGTTGTGGTAAATTAACGACTAAACTAATCTAGATGGTTGAGCAGACGCCTCTGCAAGGTGTAGGAGTAAAGAAGTACAGGCACAATACATTTCTCAAGAATGGGAAGCGCTCTGTTTCGCTTAATATTCACCACCCACTGTATATTATCACATCAGCCGGGCACGCAAGAACCGGAGCTGACAAAAAGGTGCAAAGACGAGCACCGGGCCTAAACTGACTCGAAAATTCTTTTTGAACCCCGTCGAAAGATGTCATTCGGTCCTCCCAAATTTATCCTAACAAATCGTGTTTTAACGTCCTAGAGTTAACTTCTCTCGGTTCATCCCCTCATCTTCACACTCAAGTCTATATTTGGGCCAACCCTCGTTGCTCCAGCCAACGCCATTTTTCAAGAGGCTGCTCCACTATGTAACATAGCCGTCATTGGTTACTTCCCGATTTCAAAAGCTCACCTACTTTGAGCTGTCTCTTCTAAAACCACGAAAGAAAAAAAAAATAAAACTAAATTTGTGTGCCCAGTGTAACTCGATCTAAACTCACGTCTACATCTTTTTGGTTTAGAAGCAATTAATTTCGAAACCAAAGCTGTCACAACTATAGACCTCCTTGTAAGAGATAGTTTTTTTTTTTTTGCCCTGCCACCTAGTTCTCTGCTGGAGTTTCCTTTGTCGTAAACCAGCGATACGTCAAGTGTCACTGTTCAGTCGAGCGTAGCCCCACATAGTAAACTTGATACCTTGTCGCTCGAGTTTTGCTGCCCTCTGGTGCGGTCATTGGCTGTCATTGTTTTACAACAGAGTTGAGTTGTCCCCAGTATGTTTCCCAACTGACTAATTATTTGTGATAGAAACATTTTGGTACGAAACTGTTTTAATTACTTTCATTATCGGGGGATTTCACGACCCAAATTGGATCAGTTGAGCCTCGTTTAGCTCTACACTCTGGTGCCGGGTCACATCCCGGCACCACTTTGCGAATGATGTGCGCTGTTGAAAGCAGAGCGCTCTTATGGAGGGTTCCTGGGTGGAAATGGCCGCACTTCAGCTCTCGCAGGGCAGTCTTGAGATTCTTAGACATTGCCCCCAGAGCTCCTATGACCACTGGAACGACGTCTACCTTCATTTGCCACAGTCTCTGAAGTTTGATGGCAAGGTCACGGTACTTTTCCTTCTTTTCCGCTTCCTCATCTATGATTCTGGAGTCGAAGGGGATTGAAATGTCGATCAGTTTAACCGACTTCTCCTGTTTGTCTTTTACGACGATGTCCGGTCGGTTGGCGAGAAGTACTCTGTCGGTTTCCATCCTCTTGTCCCAGTAGATCTGCACGGCTTCGTTTTCAACCATGGGCGCGGGTTCGTGCTCGTACCACCTCTCAATGACCGGGATGTTATGGATCTGCAGGAGGGTCCAGTGAACGTGTCGGGCAACTTTATCAAGCCTGCGCTTGTACTCCTTTTGCGCCAGCACTCCGCATTCGCTAATCACGTGGTTGATGGTTTCATCCGAGCTCCTGTAAGTTCTGCAGGTACGAGGGACGTTTCTCTTGTCCATCTTGTTTTGGATATACCTGGTTCTGAGGGATTACTCTTGAGCTGCCAGGATGGTGCCTTCTGTTTCCCGTTTCAGCTCACCCCTCACAAGCCAGTTCAAAGAGTCTGGTAAGATTTTGTCCTGAACAGCTTCGAGGTACTGGTCGGACATCTTCATGCTCTTTCACTTGTTAGTTCGATCGAGGAGTCGTCACTGTTTGAATTGGTCAGCCGTTTCGGTCGCTTTCAGCAACATCGCCGCGACTAAGCAGCGTGCCCACGGGTCGTCGCTCTCGCTGAAGTGCTGGGAGAGAACGCGTTTTTCCGCTTCGACACAGTCCTCGACTCTGATGAGGCCACGGCCCGCCTCTCTTCTGTTAATGCAAAGTCTGTCTATGCACGATCTTGGGTGCAGTGCTCGATAGATGGTCATGACGCATGAGCTTCCTGGTTTTGATGTCCATGTCGGTGCAGTCCTTCTTGGTCCAGTTGATAATGCCAGCAGAACATCGGACTACGGGGACGGCCCAGGTGTTGATGGCCTTGATGATGTTGCCCCCATTCAGGTGTGATTTCAGGATGAGCCGGAGTCGAGTGAGGTACTCCTTCCAAATGGAATCTTTCATCGTTCCGTGGAGAATGGTGTTATACTCCATGACACCCAGGTACTTGAAACCTGACTCCTCGATATCATTGATGGTCTGGCTGGTAGCTTCCCTGCAAATGTCATGTCATATAATTTACCACGGCTACGACTTGAAGAGGCTATTGAGCTGGATCCTGTGACACCTGCCGAAATCCTTAATATTGTAAATCTAATGAAGAATAAGCGATGCCATAAAGATGAAATTCAGCCTAGACATTTGCTTCAGGTTTTACGCTCTATTTGTGATTACTTATGTGCCATATGGAAGTTAGCTGTCATAATTGCCTTCTTAAAACCATCTAAACCTGCGGATAAAGGATCATCTTACCGCCCAATATCGCTCCTGTGTCCCGCTGTGAAAGTCTTGGAGTGCCTTCTCCTGCCTTTTATCCATGAGGCTTACCAACCGGCCCCTCACCAACACGGTTTCCGGCCCATGCACTCCACCACATCTGCTCTACTTCCTTTGGCCTTCCAAACAACCCGCGGTATGAATAAACCTAAACCCCACGATCGCACGGTGGCCTTGCTGATTGACTTCAGCAAAGCGTTCGACACCGCTCCCACTGAGGGCCTCCTCTCCTCAGTTTCCGGCACCACACTCCATCACAACGTAGTTAGATGGCTCGCGGCTTACCTCAGGGGACGAGCAGCCTGCTGCCTCTATAATGGTTCCCGTTCCCAGTTCCGGGCTGTCAAGGCGGGGGTTCCTCAGGGCTCGGTCGTTTCACCCTCCCTGTTCAATCTCTACGTCTCTGACTTTCCCATCCCTCGGGACCAGCTCTGCTACCCCTCTGTAACTTCTTATGCCGACGATTTCACTGTCGTGGCGTCCCATCGCGATCCTCTCATCGCTGCTGCTGCCGCTCTCTCGGATCACTCTCCCTCAGTCAGCAATTGGGCAGCAAACAAGGGCCTTACCATATCAACCTCCAAATTTAATTAAACTCTATGGACAACTGACACCCATCAGACTACACTTGACCCCGGCATCACTATGAACGACTCTGCCCTGCCTATGGAGCGCCGCCCCAAAATCCTCGGCGTCACTTTTGACACCCACTTCACCTTTACACCGCACATCGTTTCCACAGCCGCCTCAGACTGCTCAAAGCCCTGGTGGGCACTCGCTGGGGCCAGTGCAAGGAGACCTTGCTTCTCACATACAGGGCATTTGTCCGATCTCTCATCACATACGCGGCTCCAGTTTGGTATCCTGGGGCTCGCCAGTCCGCGGTTCGCAAGCCGCAGACGGTTTAAAACGCCGCTCTCCGCACCGCGACCGGTTGCCTCCGCATGGCTTCCGTGGACCATCTCCACGCTGAGTCCAAGATGCTGTGGATCGATCCACCCCTCGACCTCCAGTGCCGTCAATACCTCGTTTCCGCCCTTCGTCCCGAACACACCCAGCCCAGTCTGTTGTCACCGCACAGGCTGGCCCCCGTCTCATCCGCCACAACTTAGCAACCAAATTCCAACCCGACATCAACCACCTACTTACTAACAATATCATACCTTCCCCAGAGTACCGCTCAGCGATTTCCTCCCTCCATCGATCTGCCGGGCAAGCCTCACTAGACCGCCTACTCGTTAACAGGGTTTAGGGCTCTGTCTCACCGGAGATT
This sequence comes from Parhyale hawaiensis, assembly GCA_001587735.2. Taxonomy (NCBI): domain Eukaryota; kingdom Metazoa; phylum Arthropoda; class Malacostraca; order Amphipoda; family Hyalidae; genus Parhyale; species Parhyale hawaiensis. The sequence goes on along the minus strand of LQNS02278143.1, from coordinate 33,099,278 downwards.
TCACCCGACGAGGCGGTCCTCTCTCATGCGGCCCGTTCCACTCTATCACAGTTGCGCTCAGGTTTCTGCTCTGCACTGATATCATACTGCCATAGGATCGGACTGGCGGATTCGGACTCCTGCCCGGAGTGCCACCGCGCCCCCCATACGTCAACCACCTGTTTGAGTGTCCCGCCCACCCAACCGCCCTCCTTCCTACCTCTCTATGGGACAGCCCTTTATCTGTGACTGACTTCTTGTGTTCCCTGCCTTCCTTCTCATACCTTCCGCCACACGCTCGACCCCTCCGGAGCCGCCCCCTACGTAACAACAACTTATGTGCAATATTTAACCGATGTTTACAGTTAGGTGTTTACCCTTTACCCAAATGTTTAAATAAAGTATTCGAATCAATAATCCATTATAGTATACCATATTCTATTAGTTCACATAATGTTTTAACGTCATCACAGAATGGATTTAGGAAAGGCAGGAGTACTACTTTAGGAATTGTTAATTTTTTAAACGATGTGCTACCTGCTTTTATCAACAAGACCTACACATTATGTTTATTTTTAGACCTTAAGAAAGCATTTGATACTGTTAAGACGGAAATATTATTGCATAAACTTGAACATTACGGTATTAGACAAAACGCATTGGCGCTTGTTAAGAGCTAATTGCATGGACGAAAGCAGTACGTCTCTATGGATGGTAATACTTCTGCCCGAAAATCAATAGCTCATGGTGTCCCCCAAGGGTCTATATTTGGTCCCCTTTTATTCAGCATTTACATAAATGATATTAGAGAATTTTCTGGTTCTGACGCCATTTTATTCGCTGACGATGCCGTCTTTTACGTTGAAGATGAGAATTTTGATACCGCCATAGTAAAAATAAATAGACTCATTGAGAATATCTTACGTTGGCTTGAATTAAATCGGCTTACACCTAATGCTGAGAAAACTAAACTTATGATTTTTACCTCCCGTTCTATTCCACCTCTACCAGATCTTTATCTTAATTATAGCGTGTTGGAGTGGGTCTCCTCATTTAAGTACCCGGGGCTCACAATTGATCGGAATCTTCCGTTTGCTAAGCATATAGAACAACTTTGTGGTAAAATCAATAGAGCAAGGGGAGCATTCTACGCAGTCTCAAGGTACTTATCCCGTAAATCTCTGATTTCATTATATTATGCAATTGTATATTCCAATTTGACTCAAAATATAATTGTGTGGGGTAGTGCATCCGCGTGCGCTTTGCGTCCTCTTAAGGTGGCAGTGAATAATGTATTGAGGGTTATCCTTAACGTCATGAATAATGCACATAATGTTCTAATGATGTCAATTAATACTATGTTTGTCAAACTCTCATTGCTCAAACTTGAGGATGTCTATGAGGTTTTTTTCTTGTTAAGAGCTAATTGCATGAACGAAAGCAGTACGTCTCTATGGATGGTAATACTTCTGCCCGCAAATCAATAGCTCATGGTGTCCCCCAAGGGTCTATATTGGGTCCCCTGAAATTTATACGTAATGCAATGTTCTGTGACCCTGTTTATTTATTTATAAATTACTACAGTAATCTTGTACCAGCCCACGCATATGACACAAGAGGCCAGAGATTTAACTCACCAGCTGCAAGACTTGAATTGCAAAAGAAGTTTGTTGTCTTTCAGAGCGTGTGAACTTTTAATGCAATGCTTATTGATTTTATTGAACCCATGAGAAATGCAATGTTCAAATCGAAATACAAACGTTATATTCCGAGTCGATATCAGGATTAGTGCAATATGTATAATTATGGTTAATTTGTTTTACTGATGACCTTGAATTGAGATTCATACCATGTAGTTATAGAATCATTATTGCTTCTCTGGCGGTCGCCCTGTGCTTATCGATGTGCAATATCTGAATGTAGCTTGGTCCCATCGGCCAGGGGCTTGAGTTTTTTGCTGGTGCCACTTTTGTGTGGCTATAGCCGCTTTTCTCGTGAGAGGAAGGAATTGGGTGTATAATGAAGTGCTGGGCGGTTTGCTAGGGATTGTTAGCTGATTATCTGCAATGTTAATAGAAATTAGATTCCGGCTGACTTACGGGTATCCTCGATCATTTGTAAAAAATATAGTTTTAAGGATTGTATATAGATGTATTTTTGCTGTTCATAATAAGAAAAGTTAATCGTTTCAGTGAGCGATTGTTGTGGTTCATTCGTGAAGGGTGTACCGGGATATCGTTGTATCTGCGAATTCATGTACATTTTTTTGTCTGTTTCTGGATGATCTATACGTAGATATTTTGCCTGGAATAGAAGTGTACTGAAAATGATGAACATCAATAGTTCAGTGTGTCCCATAAGCGTTTCCATCGCTTTTCGTTGGGCACGTTCTCTACTTAAATGTTTGTTGTGGTGATTTTTTATAACCCATGATTGTCATTTGATTGAGAAAAATAAAGGTATAAAGGTATTCCTTCGTCGATGATGATTCCCTCGGACACAGTAACCTCTCCCCTTTCGATGTTAAGGATTCTGCATTTGCTAACAACGAACTACATCTTGATGTCTTGGGAGTACTTATGGACTATGTTAAGGAGCTGCTCTACTTGGGCCTTTGATTTGGCGTAGAGCTTGAGATCGTCCATGTAAAGCAGGTGGTTGAGCTTCATGATACGACTGTAGTTGTAGCCCTGGCCGGCCTTGTTCAGGGTCTCGGAGAGGGGGAATCATGGTCAGGACAAAGAGCAGTGGAGATAGGGAGTCGCCCTGGAAGATACCCCGCTTGATGCTCACCTCGCCGAGGTGTTTATTGGCGCTTGTGAGCTGGGTCTTCTAGTTGGGCATGGTCGTCGCGATCAGAATGCGGATGTTGCCGGCGATGCTATAGATTTCCAGGCATTCTAGGCTCCAGGAGTGAGGGACCATGTTGAAGGCTTTTTTGTAATCAACCCAAGCCATGCTTAGATGTTTCTTTTTGCTCCTGGCATTTTTCGTGAGGAGCTTGTCGACGAGTAAATGGTCCTTCGTTCCCCTGGTGTTCCTGCGGCATCCTTTCTGTTCGTCGGGTAGGAGCTTCTTTGAGTCTAGATGTTGGTAGACTCTCTTATAGATTATGCCCGTCAGCACCTTCCACATAAGGGGGAGGCACGTGATTGGGCGGTAATTGCTGACCTCCGTAGCCTTTGCTTTGTCCTTCTGGATTAGGACCGTCTTTACTGTGGTCATCCAGATGCGCACGATTCCGCGTTGCTGGCAGTGGTTGAGCTGTGCAGCAATTCTGGAGTGCAGCGATGTGAAACTTTTGATCCAGTAGCCTTGCACCATATCTGGTCCGGGGGCTTTCCAGTTCTTGGTCTTGCTCAGTTGCCTATTGGGCTGTTTACTGGTGATTGTAAGATCTGGATCTGCTGTGACGTTCTTCTCCTTGAAGTCGTGGAGCCATTCTGCGGTATTGTTGTGCCGTACCTCTTTGCTCCAGATGTCACTCCAGAAACGGATGCTCTCTTCTGCATTGGGGGAGTTAGAGCTCGTCTCTTCTCCTCTAAGGATTTGATAGAGGCGTTTCTGGTTGGTGTTGAATAGCTGGTTCTGATGGAATCCAGCTACTCTGGTCTCGAAGCGTCTAACTTTTCTCCTTTTAGCAGATAGCCGCTGCGTTAAAGTATCTTCTAAGTTGGTTGGGCCGGCTTCGAGGCTCCGGTGCCTCGATTCGAGCAGCCTTTTCTTTTCCTCGTCTTAGCGATTTCCTCAGCGCCATTTTGGAGATACAGCTAAGATGTTTCCTGATGTCAGCAATGTTCTTCTCGAGGCGGTGCTTCCAAGGAGGAGCTTTCTGGGCTCCGTTGCTGTCGGGGTTGCACCTCAAGGATCCTCACTGCGAGGTCTGCTTCAGCTTTGATGAGGGCGTTTGTCTTAGTGATGTTGTTTGTGTGAATTTTACCAATCACTGAGTTGACGTGGAAAGCAGCTGCTCGGATCTTTGGTTCCGGTAGATGTCGTAGGCTAGGATGACCTTTTAGCGCCGTTTCTATGTTGGAGTTCCGGAGTAAGTCCCGCTGCTCCAGCAAGTCACTCCGCTGCTGGTCGGATAGGTCAGGTTCTGTCTCTTCGTCCATCGAGTCGCTCAGGCTCATATCATGGGCCGGTAATTGCCGAGGCCCACGTCGCGGCGACTGGTTGGGGTCGTCTGAGTCGATCTCAGATTGGACGTAGTTCGACAGTAGGGTGTCACTAAGTTCCTGGTTAGGGTCACCTGGCGTTGATTCTACGCTGGAGTTTCGGAGTAAGTCCCGAGGCTCCAGCGAGTCATCCCGCTGCTGGTCAGACACGTCGGGATCTGTCACATCGTCTTCCGACTCGCTCTGGCTCATATTGTGGGCCGGTAAGTGCCTAGGTCCACGTGAGGGCGACCGGTCGGGGTTTGCAGAATCGATCTCAGACGGGACAGCGCCTTCGTCGGGGGTTCCCTCCGATGGAATGGAAGAGCATCTAACAGGTTCCATGGGTGGGAACCTAGGCGGGGTCACTGGTCTGATTGGAACCTGGCGTGCGGGTTCGTCAGCAGCTGGAGAGGCACCTTGAGCTTCCATCCGCGCAGCGATTAGAAGCCGTTCCTCTTCGCTGAGGAGGTTTTTGCTGCAGATTTGCCGGATTTGGCCACTAAGAGAAGCCTGTGGAAAATAGCCCGGGATTTCTCTCTCATCCCACAGCTGTTTGAGGCGCTTGAGGTAGCCCGGCCCCTCGCGCTTGCTGGTGACGAAGCACTCCCACAGCGCAACCCGGTTTTCCCTGGACCACTTGCGTTGCGTGCGGCGTTGCGTCGGGACAGTAGCCTCCTCCGCCCCCGGCGGAGAAAGGGGAGCCTGCTCCCTCACACTCCCCTCTCCAGTAGCATTCACACTAGCGTCGGAATCCTGGCTAACCGATTCCGACCGGTGAGTACCGCGTTCACGAACGGCCCCTGCCTCGACCACAGGAGACCGCACGAGCGAGGTACCCAGTCTAACTGAGGTACCCTTCACGCCGTTAGAAGGGTTATCTCCATTTTGACTCGTTTTCATGGTAACCCTCAGGCGGCGGGGCCTGATAACCCTCAGGCGGCGGACACCTTAGCGTCTGCGAAGATGGATTGCCATGCAGGGCTTAGGAGTTCCATCTACCCCAAGCTGTCAAACGCATTGAACGAGTTGACTTTTCCGCCTGAATCAGCCGTTGGTCTTCTCGTTGGCTACTTTCGACTTTGATGGTCCTTTTCAGCCATCAGGGATGCTCGATCCTCCAACTGTAAGTTCATACGCCTGGTTAAGCTGAGATTCCGCATGACTTGCCGGTGACGTACAGAAGGTTGACTGGATTAGCCGCCAGTCTTTCGGCAGGTTGCCGTTGGCCTTCGATGCTCGCAAGCTCATCCGGCTTTTGTTGCGTATTTCCTCGCAACAGGGTCACCTTAAACACCCCCGTGTCAGACTCATACGCCCCGATGGATTCACGTGCCGGTGGTCGAGACAGGGTTTGCCAGTTATCCCGCTGGCGGGCGAGACTTATTATTATTATTATTTCCTTTTTTGGCACGGCAATTATTAAATCACTCAGCAATTAATAAACCAATTAAATTAGACGACCTAACACACACACATACATATAGAGGAGTTTTTTGAAAGTCTTCTCGGTTTTTTCATTTATTTGACCCCAAGCTTTCGAGCTATTGCGCATAGCCCGTCTTCAGGAGAACGAAGCTTCAAATTCCGTCAGCAGAACGAAGTTGCAAAGTATAGAGTAGTTGTATCCTAGCTACCAATTAAGAAAAAGCTAAAAAATATATCGCACCATTTGAAATTTAGAAAATAGAGAAGAAGAAGCTCATATTTAGTGCGATTCAGCACTACTGATTCAGCGATTCAGCTCATATTTAGTGCGATTTAGTGCGAATAACAGCAAAGATAAATTTCCGTTACAAGAAAGAAATAATGTTGTTTATGAAATTAATTGTAAGCAATGTGATGCGGTATACATTGGAGAAACGCGTAAGTAAGTTTCAGAAAGCGTTAAAGAACATGATAATAATATCAAGTAAAACATTTAGGCATCTTTAGTTAATAATCATGTAAGATCATACAATCATGAAATGGCAACCGAATCTCCAAAATTGTTATGCACTGAATCAAATCCAAAATCAAGGCGACTTTTAAAAGCATTTACTCACATTATAATCAAAATTCATTCTATAGACATGTTCAGTTTTCTGAAGCTTACTGCCGCGTTCTACAATCGCACTAAATATGAGCTTCTTCTTCTCTATATTCTAAATTTCAAATGTGCGATATATATTTTAGCTTTTTCTTAATTGGTAGCTAGGATACAACTACTCTATACTTTGCAACTTCGTGCTGCTGACGGAATTTCAAGTTTCGTTCCCCTGAAGACGGGCTATGCGCAATAGCTCGAAAGCTTGGGGGTCAAATAAATGAAAAAACCCAGAAGACTTTCAAAAAAAAAAAACTCCCCTATGAACACACCTGGGTGTCATCGTATATTTTAAGAAATTCACGCATACATATGTATCACGATATCCTAACATCGCCCGCGCCATTAATGTCCCGCCCCAGTGGTGAGGGAATGTTCAAAACGTAAAGTTACGTTTAAATTTCAAACACAAGTTACCAGCTCAACGTTTCTATCCGTTTAACCTAACAATTCATGTTCAAACTGAAGTTAAAGGAACTTCGCAGCAGAAGCAATTCCTGCAACACACACGGTAGCCAGCCAATCGGCGATGGGGAACAGCTGTTGCTCGAAATAACGAAAAGTACGTGTTACGCTGCGTGTACATAGCGTTATTTTCTAATAATATAGGTTCTGCACATTACTAGATGAGATTTTATATATTGGTATTAGCTCTTATACCAATATTAAAGCGAATAATATTCAAAGTACCTCCTATTTACAGAGTGCCTCTATGTACTCAGTTTAGTTACCCCAAATAAGTTTTCTGTTGTTGACTGCACAGAAAACTAGCAACCCTTACAGGGATTAGCTGTAGCAAAAAACGAATCGGAAGTCTGAGGAATTTGAGGAATAACATTGTAGAAAAACCATTTTGCTCCATAACTGGTATTATTTTGGAAAGGAAAGTTCTGTGAAATACTATTACCAATGTTATAACTGATAATATTACTTTTAAAGCATTTATGACTGCTCCGATCAACCTTAATTTTACGTCTCGATTTACGTTCAAATCCAGATAAGTTTGTGGTGCTTCGCTCCACAAATTATGTATGTTACTTACCTATAAAATAAGCCTATTAGTTAATATCTATCTTCCTTCCTCATGGTTAGCACTTTAGAAATAACTAACAGGATACCTCCTCATGTCAAGCATTTTTGAAACGCTTCTGTACCACCTCGATATAAAACCGTGTTTTCTATTAGAAACGTGGCGTTTGTTGCCGCAATAACACTAGTATAGTCA
>LQNS02278143.1:33006298-33031888 GCA_001587735.2 Parhyale hawaiensis | reverse complement strand
GCCAGATCTTCACCCCCAGAAGCAGATGCAGCCAGCCTCAGTCTGTCACTTCCAACACAGATCCACTCGTCGTACTTCGGAGCCCAACCAACATAGTGGATCTTACACTTCTGGTCTTTAGCATCCAGCACTTTGCCTGGATAAAACAGCCCATCTCTCAGATCTCTGACTTCAATCACTTCACCACACCCAACTCGGCCACACCCGAGATCCAGAAAGCACGAAGACTTCATGAATCACACCAGTAAACAGTAAACTTGGTAAAGGGAGCTATTACAAGTTACAACTAACTAAAACTTGGTTTGCAGAGGATATTCAAATAAAAATGTTCCAGTAAAACGAAAAGGGAACAGTGAAAATTCCAAAATTCCAGCAAAAAAGGGGAGAACGAAGGCGGAACCGAGCAAGGCAGGGAAGCTATAATAGTTTGCGCACAAGGAGAAATACTCCGTGAGGTGCTGGAGACTATACACGCCCGACATAGTGATGACGAGAATAGACTCGAAGCAGAGAATTACGCAGGCAGCGTTAACCTACATAAGCTAATACAAACACACACCGAAGGCAAAACGCGCGCCGCAGCCTACAGAGGCAGCGCTAGCTCCAGCTGATAGTCTCAAGCGGACGTGTTCAGCGCCAAATCCGCTGAGAATTTGATCCCGGGGACAAGTTTTCATCATAAACCAGCAACATAGCACCGCAAACGGAAAGAGAGCGTGGAGAAGATACGTCACCTCGAGCTCTTCCCTTTGTGCGGTCACTACATCAACGAAGATGATGGATTATCAAAGTGCGCACGGCCTGAGAAAAGTGATTTTCTTAATCAAGAGCTCACGGAACGTACGGGGACAATGCTGCCTACCTTATAGGCAGAAAGAGCTAGGGGCGGATATGGGGCAGGACCTAATTGGGATTAGGTAGCCCAGAGACGGAGGCGGCAGCTTGCAGTGAAACAACGCCTAAGGGATCTACTGAAACCCTAAAATAGTTAAGGGTCAGTCCGCCTGAGTGGCCGTATCAACAGGGTCGCTCCTTTTTGTCCCAAAAGAACGACGTCGCAAGCGTAAGTTGCGAAAGTACAGAGTTTTCACGGGACTTGGATTGAAGTAAGTCCTAAGACACTACACGGAACAGCCACATCGCTGTACACAAAATGTTTTCTGTGAATAGCAAAACCCGCCAAACCGAGCCCCGTCAGACACGGGGGATCCCGAACAACTAGGTCTCGGTCTAAGAACTTAGCAGACGAACATATCCTAAGCTGCTAGTAATGGAGCACACAACCGTCTGTAGAGGCCAACACAACTAGCGGAGGCATTGGTTTACCCAGGCTGTGCCAACCTCGAGTTCAGACGGGCAGATACCACTAGGGCCGGAAATGGTCAAGCCTTATGTAAGTTAAGACCGTGAGCGGTTTTTGAGTACAGTCCCGTGTAGCGACTGTGGACCCCCAGACATATGGCCAAGTCTGGTCCCTAGGCAGAATCTGAACGACAAGAGGCTAAGGCCTGGTAAAGGCAGGGCATCAGTTTTCGCCAAAGAGCTCCACCTGCATCATAGAAGAACTGGTAACAGTAAAAGGATAAGTCTGTTGACTAACCTTAATTACAGGCGTTAATTCCCTGTACTGTATTAATGTTTGGTGCAAGAGCAACAGCCCAAGACGTAAATTGGGGGTTGGCTTGTACAAAAAAAAAAAAAAATTGGAAGTTTTTTCTTTGTCTCAACACATCTCACGGCCTCGTGTACTTAAGGACGATGCCAAGCCCAGATATATACCCTGCTCTTATCACCTCTTGGTAAGAGACTTAGAAATAATTCTAAGTCCCACCACTTATGCCTCTAGAAAGGCCCAGGACTTGATTTGATGCAAGTCCAGAGCTTGGTAATATACCAAAGCAGGTCCACATGGGCCTTGCTTATAGTTATAAAAGAAGAAAAAAGTGCTTTGAAGGAGTTTTTCCTTGTCTCGGCACTACATATCACTGCCTCGTAAACTGGAGGAGAGGCTGAAACCAGCGATATACCCTGTTCTTATCACCCCTCCGTATGAGACTTAGAAATAATTCCAAGTCCCACCACATATATCTACAGTCTCAGAACTTCAATTCAGTCAAGTCCAGAGCTAGCAACTATACCAGAACAGAGCTTCATGCCTTTGTTCATGGTTAAAAAAAAAAAATTCTGGTCGGCCGAGACGCCGCCAAAACTCCGTTTTCTCAACGATGCTCGCACCGTGTTCCAGTACCGGACCTTCAAAAGCTGGCTAAACCGGTTATGTATCCTGTTCATGTCATCTCTTGGGACAGGAATTAGGAACATCACTAAAGTTGTTCCACATCCGGATACCCAGAAAATGCTCAGGACTTGATGCTAAACAATCCCTAATAATGGAAAGCAACTAAAGGTCCTGCACATAGATGCAGATCAGTCAGACTACGTCTACTACAAGAAGGCTCTGGGCAGAGTCAAGGCAAGGTGACACCGATACAGGATAGAACTCCGGTTACCACTGATCGCCTTCAGCTAAAGGGAAATTCTCTGAAACAGCCGATGCAAGATAGGCGAGAGCAGTCCTAGCGGTCTGATAAGCAGATTGGACGGCCGAGCTGATCATCAAGGTGGTATAACCAACCAAGAGTAGAACTCTTGAGGCAATCTACTTCTGCGGCAAATCTCGCGGTTATAGAAACCCGGCCTCACAGAGGGTAGATTGCAGAGCGCTCAGGTATCAAACCGATGAACTTATAGAGCCTACTACCTTAGTTATGGCCTAGCACCTCCATGCAGAAAAGCCCCAAAAAACCCTCCCTGCACCGCTACCGCTCTGCTGTGGGGATATCGGTGCTACCGACAGAGGTACTCTGTCGGAGCAAGCCACTGCAAATAGATTGAATGTTCCAACGAACACTTTTGCAGCGGAGAAGCGAAGGCAGAGCACCTCTGGAGTTTTCTTCGCATTCCAATGCCCTTCTTTTTTGGAGGCTTGATAATATTGGGTCGCTCGTCTCACAAATTCAAGTGACGCTGGAGGGTGCTGGCCGGCCTAATATAGGCTGCAAGGAGGCATGACTGTATAAAAAAAATCTGAGACATCGTCTAAAATTCTCAGAAACGCCTAACGGCGAACTCAGCTCAGATATTGGCATTAATACTGATGAAATACATCACAAATCTTGGAAAAATGAACAAATTTTGAAAATTCTGTAAGAGTACTTATCTGTCTTATATGAGTGTGACGACTCTGACCTGTCCTGTCGTGTAGAAGCCTCGGCTATGCGTGTCTGTGCTACCGACAGAGGTACTCTGCCTTCGCTTTACCACTGCAAAAGTGTTTATTGGAACATTCAATCTATTCTCTCATCTGGCAGCTGTGCCCAACGCATTGATGGCCCAGCACCCTTATGTATTGTCTTGAGGCTAACTTGGGGAGAAACTTGATGAACCAATAAGGTTTGCTATGAAGTGTGTGAGTGGCCAAGATAAGACTTTGGAGTAATTTGTTGTAGGATACGGTAGGTTGTGGAGAGAGAATGTGACGAGATTCTGTTAGTTCGAGAGATATTGTCAGGAAAGCAATGCAAACCATATACCTATTGGAAAATGGGAAGCTACAAATATTTTAGCTTCAGTGGCTTGACCAGTAATTACCTACTACTGGTACTAATATTATAAGTTACCATGTTGGAATAGGGTTATGATTGATACCGTAGCTAGAAGTTGTTGGAAGGCTATAGTGCCGGTGCTTGTGGCTGTGAGTGTCACACACTGCCAAAAGAGTTGATCAATCATACTTTTGTTCTCCAAGTGCTGAAGATCCTTAGTAGGTGAAGGTTAGATGGTAGCAAGGTAGAATATGTTGATAAGCAAAGAGAGAGGGTTAGAAAGTTTCCTTCTCACTTAGCTACACTTTGAACGGATATAATAGCCTTAGCATAAAATTGACCATATCTCATTTTATCGCAATCAAATTTTCAAGAAACTTGCAAGGATTATAGTGACATCTTAAGGCAACACTGACGAGTTTCTTTACGATTTGCTGTGTCTCCTGATTGACAACTGTTTCCATTTTTTCTCATATTGAGGTGAATAACAAAAATTGCTTCTTGTAGATTCTGCTAAAATGGGACGTGGAAAGCTATAACTAACGAGGAGAAAGAAATTATCAAAGAAACTGCTAAAGGCACCTCTCCTTATGTTATTGCCTGAAAAATAGGACGCCATATTGACACACTGAAAAAATTCTTGAAGGACCCTTCACCACGAAAAAAATGATCAGATGCTGGGCATTCAAGGACTGTTACAGAAAAAGACATGAGAAATGTGGTTCGTCCGCTATGTAAAAGACCCAGGCAAACAAGTATATAAATCAATTTTACAGCTGCTGGGCTTCCTGAAGTGCCTAAGACCACAAGAAATGATATCCTTCACTCTATTGCTTTTGTCATATCCCTTCTGAAGTTGCCTCTTCTGACTCCAAGACATGAAGTTTTTAGGATGGAATGGGCAGAGAAATACATGATCAACATGAATCATACATGTTCTTTTCACTGACTAAACCTGGGCCACCCTTGACGGAACTGATGGGTGAAGTAAGGGTTGGATGCTACCTGGAGGTGAGTGTCATCAACGTGTAAAACGTCAGCAACAGGCAGGTGGAGTAATGATATGGGCTGGTATCATATGGGATCAACTTATAGGTCCAGTTAGAGTACCTGATGATGTGAAAATTACATCTGCACCATATTATGACATGTTAAAGTTTCAGAAGGGAAATTTATGCAGATGGAAGGCAGTAGCTACCACTCAAAATCTGTTTTGTGTGATGCTGTTGCTGCAGCAGCAGCAAGGGTAGTTCCACCTTCTGCAATAAATAAACTAACTGGCTGCATGGATTCAAGGACCCTTGAATTTAATAAACTTCAAGGGGATCATGTTGCCAAATAGGACTTTTTTCTATCATTATAAACTTTTGAATAGTGATTTTTTGTTTAATACATATTTTTCTCATTTGTCTTGTTCATTTTTGCTTCTTTGGTGATATAATACTTTGAATAGGCTATATATATATATGTGTATTTTTTTTTTATTCAAAAAGCTAAGTACCTACTACCGCCGCTCAGTGAAATTGACAAAAACAGAATTTTTGTAGAACTAGCACGATTAACTAGTCGTTTGAAAACTTACCGACACCATACCTAAGCATCATAAATTTACCTTTCTGTGAAATTTTCAATGAAATTTATAGCCAAATAGTCGAGACGTGGTCAATTCTACGATGAAGGTATTATTTCTGTTCTAAGTGTACGTGGCTGCAGCTGTAGTGGGCTGGTGATGACTATTGCAGTTCATGCCGTTTGCATTGTGTTTGTAGAAGCAGAAACTATGCTTGCTCCTATATTGATAGAAGACATTGTTACCACCGCCTAGCAGATTTTGTCTTTGCTAACTTTACTTTCTGTCTCTTTCAGCGACATAATTCAAAAAGTTATGGGTGGATGATCCTGAAATTTACAGGAACTGCCATAGGGTTAGGCTAGTTTGAGTTCGCCTATCTTATGTTATGGGGAGCAGCGCCTCCTGGAGGACTTTGTTGGTTACTTTAGCCATTAGCTAGGCATTCGGGATGTTTGTCTTTCATGTCCACTTTTCTTCCTTCTTATTTCATACTCCTACTGATATTACTTTTATCTGTAGCTACTTCCTCTTCTCTCCCGACTTACTGTTGCCATGCTTGTTGATCCTATGTGGCAACTCGGTCGTGCATGGGTTCTCCGTTACTATCGGGATAGTATAGAATATGTCTGTTTCTTTTCCTCTCTTAGAAAAGCCTAGTAGGTATCATACTTATTTAGGGAGGCTTGAAGTATCTACTACTATTACTACCACCTCTATCATACTACTACTATTTCAGGAACTATTAGGAATGCCACGAGGAACAGGCGATGAAATGTTGATGATATGAAGGAAATCGTGCTTCTGGACCATTCTAAAATTTTTGTTAGCATTGCGTTGCTAGGCGGAGGTTTGCACTGTCGGAGTGCTTATCAAGTTTTAACTAAATCGGTAAAATTTGGCATTTGGAAGTGTGAGGTAGATAAGAGACAAACGATAATACGAAGCTTGAAGCAGTGCTCCAACCCCTTTATTGGACCGAAACTCAACAGGTTCACGTAGCCTATCCCATGTTATACGGTATTTGGGAAATGTGTCCACGTAGTAGCTACTCCATAGCTTCATGTGTTTTTAGTTTGATCTTGGTGACATAATTTCTCTCCGCAAATATTGTTTTTTCTCTTTTTGTCCTGGTATTCTTTCTTCTATCCATTCTTTGAATTGAACGTTTCTACACATAGTTTTCCTCCAGGCTTAGGCACCATACCCTATAGTGTTTGTACATGTACCGTCCTTATACTGGCTTGCTACAACATTGCTGAGTCGAGGAAATTTGAAGCTATTATGGTAAGGAGGACTTGCATTACTAGTTCCCTACTAGTAGGTAATTATTTCCATGGTGGTGCAGAAAACGGGCACTACGGCAGCTATCTGTGTGACGCTCCCTGGTCCCTTGTGGAGGCCGGACTGGACGCCCTGCTGCAGCTGCATAGCAGCCCTGACTTCATCCTCTGGACAGGGTAGGCTACTGTCTGCGCATCAATCTTTCCTTAAGTTTAGGTGCAATCTTACCAGCAATATTTCTCTATTATTCGCGGGCACTCGGAGTTTGAAGGTAAAACGTCCAGTTGTGACTTACGATATCAGCAGCCATCCAGGGGCCGGAAACTCAAACACACTCGCAACTATTACCATAAGTTCCTGCGATACCCTAAATTACGACATCGAACCGACTCTCATAAATGCGAAACTCAAAGCAGAGTAGAGTAGGTGTCGTGATCGTATCGAAACCGTAGCTTCTTTCATCATGATCTTAACTGTGAACCAGAGGGAACCGCTAACTCTCTACACCTTCAGAAGAGGGCGCTGCTTCTGCTCGATGCAGCCAATCACGAAGCGCGTTATAAGCGTAGCTCCACAGTTCACCGTCTTAAGAAGTTATATCTGCTCTATGCGAACTTTCTGGTGGCCAATTTCTGCCAATCAGCGATCGCCAGAATGACGTAAGTTTTAGCCAATGAGCGACCGCCTTGTCCCTATTCTAAGTAAACAAATGAGGCCGCGAGCGACGGCTCGTTGTACTAACAGTATACCAGAAAGCCTTTCCCGCCAATTGTTTATCATTTATTCAAATTGGAACTACTCATACACTTGATTACATAAGTAAAGGAAAATACAGGTATTCTTACACGACTGCGACATATTTATCCGCATGATTTCCTTATCGCGGATTTATTTTGTGACCACGCTTTCTCCACCGAGCCAAATGTGTTCAGAACGACACTACAGAAAAAGATCTTATTCGGTCGTGTTTGGAAAACAACCGGCCCCAGCATAGCAGCAGTTCACTACAAATTTTCAACATTTGGCCTTATTAAGCAATGGACTATGAGAAATGCATCGCAAAACATTGTGAAAGTATAGAAAAATGTTTTAGTAGTTGATGGTGCGATGAGCCACTAGAAAACCTTATACAGTACGATGAAGCTAAACATCACTAACTTGTATGCCAATGTTCTGCTTTTATTACGTAATTGTGGTATACATGTATTTGTGTGCGTGTATTTCTTCTAATCCAGTGGTTGCCATTGGGGGTGCATATGAACCTACGGATCGACTGTTGGTTCACTCACGAACCCCCTACTGGTTCATGATGTTTGAAGCTTCTGTGGCAATATTACATTGTTTTTATTCCATAGATGATTATACTTACGGAACATTTTGAGGTTATAGGAGGAAAAATATAAGTTTAAGTAGCTTATAATAATCTTCTACATAAATTTATTGTAAGTGCAAAATTTTTAACTCTGCTATAGTTACCCCTAAATGCTTTTACTCGAACACAAAAACTTAATTTCTTTTTCAAAAACGGTGAGAGCAGCATATGCTAGCCATCATTCAATGCAAATAGTAATTTAGGGCGAGTCAAAATAAATTTAAGAGAGTCCTATGTGAAAACCTTACAATGGGCTGAGCTGGGATGTCATGTGACTGTGACATGAGTATTTATATGTTTGGTGTATGTTTTTATGCCTCTGCCGTTCTTTATTCACTAAAAAGTAATAGCCTGGATGCCATCGACATCTACAATGTTCATTCAGTACGTAGCTAATATACCGTACTAGCTGATGCCATTTTAATGGTGGGGGTCCGTGTGCTTCAGGGCGATTTCACAGGGGATCCGTAGTACACTGAACTTTGAGAACCACTGTTCTAATCTGTTAGTCTTGAATCATAAAAATAACTCAGTATGTAGCTATATCTGTAAATTACCTATATACTGTACCTAGCTACCTTTGGATTGTGGAACAAAATGAACGTGGGTTACCAGTCTTACCCTTTCTTACATTCTGTTAGTTAGACTACCCCATGAAAAAATATTTTCTCTAAATAAATTCAGCAAAGAAAACTGGCAACTTTTAACCAGAACTTATAATTTTACTCTTGATTTGGCGAAGGCGCGCTTTGACGACTACGGTCAAGCTTGGAACGTACAGAATGCGGTCGTGGAGGAATACCTGTAATAGACCATAGATTTGATGTATTGTATAGTATCTTGATATCCAGCGCCACAAAAAGAACTGAGGAAATCATCCGAAAATATTTACCTAAATTGAAGCAAATGCTTTGCGCGAAATAGAATGATTCGCATAGGTTTAAAAAGACAAAATTAGTTTATTTTCGTTTACTAAGATAGCTACTTTGCATTACAACAGGTTATAAAGTAGCTAGTATGTTGTAAATACATAAAAAATACAATAAGTTGCAATTGAACAATTTTACAAACGTTTGCCTATGTAATAAACAATCGTGACACACTTTCACCTCTCGCACATACGAGGCTATTGTGGAAATTATCCAAGATGCCTCGGTCTTGGGATTACCCAGGATGCCCCGCTGCAAAAGGAGCGACTCTATTGGCTGATTCACTTTTGTATGACGTCACAGTTCTGTAAGTGCAGGCTCTATTGTCTGACATAACTTCCATAGTAAGTGAACTGTGGTAGTAGTCCTTCATTAGCTGACTTATGTTTACCTATTGAAAGAGTTTTCGGGCATGGTTGAATAACGTTGCATAGCTCAGCCTGGTTTGAGGCCAGTTAGTGTTTTTTTTAGAATATTCATTTTATTTGAATATCTAGCATGCGGTCTACGTATTGAACCAAAATGAAATACGCTCCATTGTTTCCTTAACGACCGTTATTTTCTTTGATGCGCACTTGGGCCGTGTCTTTGTGGTAAAGTTATGAGCGTGAATACAATCACAAGTTCCATAGGTGAGCAGATTCATGTCCATGTGATAGCCAAAAACGATAGTGCTAGTTGCAAGGAAACTCGAAGTTTGAGTTAGAAATCCCTCCAGGTAAGATATGTCCCAAAGTTAGCTAACGGCACTTGCAGAGTAGCTAAACTGAACTGATGGTAAACATTTTTACACCATTTCTTGACAATCGCAAAGCCCTAACGTTCGGACGAAAATATGACTATGCCTACTCGTTCTTGTGACGAGCATGTGTCATCGCTATCAGTTTGATGCGCTTAAGAGGTATTTTTTATGGTCATAAAATATCTTTGCCCTCAAACTCAAATTTATAGCAAAACAGTGTGATCATGAACTGTGCTCGTTCGTAGAGCAGACTGATTTGTTTGTTGTTAGGAAGAGCTTGTTTTGCTCTCCGGGAGAGGGCGCTGAATACGGTCTCATGTCGTCGTCGCTACTCTGATGTTGGTTGCTCGCCAATAGAACCATAATATTGTTTTAATGACGTATTTTTGTTTGTTCACGGAAACACGCTTCAGCTGACACAGCAACTGCAATTTTTAATCATTAGCAGCCTCGGCGCATTGCTCTCCAAAAATTTTTTGCCTACTTGCGAGCGCAACAGGGAAGATAAGGCAGCTCCGGAGCACCCGTAATATACTATCCTACTTACGGGGACCTTAAAATACGACCAACGTTTGAGTTTGGTAGATTAGAGTGTTGTGGGTCGTAACTTGGAGTTACGACAATAACAATGAGTTAAGGTATCGTAAATACTTTTGAGTTTCTGGCCCCAGCTTCAGCAACTCTCAAAATATATACTGTATTTACAACTTGAACTCTGCAACTATGGTCATGACCTTTTTTTTCTTCTTTTATTTGCTCCAACATTTCTTGTAGCTATATTCCCAGCTTTCTATTATTTCTTGATCAGTCACAAATATACGACACCCTTACTCTGCAGTGACATCGGTCCGCACGTCAAGGACCCAAGACCGAGCTTTGAGGTGATATTCAGCACGCTGTACAACGTCACGACTGAGATCCTGAGTCGCTTCCCTCCTCCCACTGCCGTCCTGCCAGTGCTGGGCAACCACGACAGCTTCCCTCAGGTGACGACCTCAGCAGCTGTGTGATATCAGCAGCCGTCACACAGGGTGGTGTTTAGAGGCCTTGTGTAACCTTTGCGAGTATAGGTATTGCCTTCTCTAATTTTGCTTCTATTCCAAAGTATCTCTTGAAGTTGTCCGTATTTCAAGGTGTTGTGACAGGGTTATTTGTTTTTTATCATTGTGAAGTGAAACAATTGTTTCTCTCCTTTGCACTGGGAAACAGGCTCTTCTCGATGCACACTGTGCAAAACCTCACCCATATATAGGTAATATAAATATATATACTGTATTTCGATACGGGCTATGACATAGATGGCCAACAATCTTTCAAAACGGCCTGTTAAATGGCCGGCTTCTTGATAGAGGTATCAAAAATGTAAGCCACCTAACGGCTTGTTAACTTAAAATAATAAAAAAAGTATTAAAAACACCGTAAATTTCTGCATATTTGGTCTGATTTTGAAGGAAAATAAGTCTACGTTTGAACGCACGTTCAAATTTTTTTTTGTGCTGCCACCATCCATCCTAGTACCAGCCCTCTTACAATGAGCTCTTACCTCGCCAACGTTGTAGGTTAGGTAGGCAAGGACTGGTTCTGCTAGTGAAATATGAAGTTTAATACATAGTGTTTCCCTGCCACAAAATGTTTGGGCATCACGTACCCTAGGGTCCCGAGTGCCTTCTCCGCAGGGGATGTAGCATCTGGCTGCAGTTCATGCTGAGAAGGTCAGTTTTGTAGAGTTAAGTAGGTCTACTATATTTCCCTATCTGTTCCGCGAGGTGGGCCGCCGAATGGTGGTAAGCGACACATCCCATGGGACTCCTATCTTCTCCAGTGTGGGGGGCTACGGAAGGGATCCCCCGCACGAGTGTTCGCTTTCTTCTGTCTTCTTCTCTTTTCGTTTTTCGTCTCTTTCCCTGCACCACATGGCTGAGCGATTACGTTCGGCCGAGAAGTGTAGGGTTAGAAATGCTCGCTACTTATTTCCTTCCACACATGGTGCACCTGCCCGAGCTTGTACTAAAAGAACTCATCTGAGTTCAACTCAACTTCTAAACTATACTATATATAATTGGATCGCTGTTATATAGTCTTTCATTTTTTGATACGGCGGGAAAACCCTTATTATAATAATAATAATAAATAGTGAACCCGTATATATACCTACAATACTTAGGATTTTAGCAGAACCAGTCCTTGCCTGCCGAACCTACAAGGTTCTCGGAGGGGGGTGTGCCTCTATTAGACCAATTAGATACATATATATATATATGCTCTCTCTTTAGCTCGATTTTCATGTCCCTCCTCTAGCAGTTGCCATATGAAGCTTAGGCTCCGCAGCACTAATGAGCTGCAGCAGCAGTACTCAATACATATGTTGTGTATGGTAGTGTCTCTAGTACAGTAGTTACTACTTGCTGCACCTGCGTACTAGCAAGTTATTTTCTAAACCTACTCTGACAGTCGTGTTAGGTTTCTCTGTTTCCATTGCCAAAGAACTCACGTTTTTATCGGCGGTTGTCTCTGTCTTTTAACGACCTAACTCAAAAAGTTTGGGACGGATCTCATGAAACCAACAGCAACTCTGAGCAATGGAGAACATATAATGAAATTTTGGTGATGATCCGGATGAAATCTAAGATTGTGGTGTATTGAAATTTTTGTTAGTATTGCGTTGCATGGTGAAGGTTTGCGCTCTCGGAGTGCAAGTCTGGTATTTATCTTCTACTTACTCTAAAGGTATAAGTAATTTAGCCGCTGAAGTGTACAGTAGATGCTGAAGCGCATGGTGCGCTACTGCTGCTCTACTCGCTCTTTGGACGCCAATCCATACGAGTGGCTCCAATATTGTTTCATGAAAAGCCTACGCTTGTGTTGGGTAAAGTCAACAGAAATTAGTACTCTGGCGTGACCTAAGCAAAGCTCAGTGTGACGTCAAAACCAGTCGCTTATCGCCAGGCTCCTCACCGCAATAAGGTCGACTGCTGTAATATCAGCTAGATTTGTTTTGATCCCATGAGAGCATATATACTTGTGTGTTCGCTTAGATTGCTGCGTATCATGCGCCGATGGACCAGGTCACGTTGCCGCATCCTTATATTGAGTTCAATAATTTCTTGTGATTTCATTCCTGTTATTGTAGCTAAGTGCCACAATATGTTTGGGCATCACGCACCGAAGGGTACCGAGTGCCTTCTCCTGAGGGGATGTAGCATCTGGCCGCAATTGCTGCTGAGAAGGTTAGTTTTGTAGAGTTAGGTAGGTTCTCTATATTTCCTTTCTGTCCCGCGAGGTGGGCCACCGATCGAAGTGATCGACTTTTTCTGCGGGGCTCTTACCTTCGCCTGTGCGGAGGGCCACAGAAGGGACCGACCGCACGGGCGCTTCTTTCTTCTGTCTTCTTCTCTTTTCATCCTTCATCTCTTGCCACCTGAGCACAAGGTTGTGGTTCCGACTGTAAGCCGGGTAAATCATCTTAGATCGATATTGATTATCTTTGTTTCAGAAATAGCGGGACAATACCAATCTAATAATAATAATATTATTGTAGCTAACCCTTTACTTGTCTGTGCATGTGTTCCACTTTTCTAGCGTCATACTATAGCTATGTCCCCTTCTTCCTCTCTGATATCGCCTTTCTTGTGGAAACGGAGACTTAAATTTCTACATATTATAATGCATCTTGAGTCTGTTAGAGACTGTGTAGTAGTTCTTTAATTGTTACCTCTACCGCTTGTTTACATATCCTCTTGACAGGACTCACCTTAGTTCATTTGTGTGCCAGGACATGTATAGCCTCATATGGCTATCTGGTGTAACCGTAATTAGCTTTCC
Organism: Parhyale hawaiensis; assembly: GCA_001587735.2. Taxonomy (NCBI): domain Eukaryota; kingdom Metazoa; phylum Arthropoda; class Malacostraca; order Amphipoda; family Hyalidae; genus Parhyale; species Parhyale hawaiensis. The sequence continues at coordinate 33,018,564 of LQNS02278143.1, read as the reverse complement.
ACGAAAATGTTTTGTCCTTGACAGGACGATTACCCAAACTGCCCTTCGGCATTCTTTGAGCGGTACTTAAAAGATGGCGGCTGGTCGTCTCTGCTGACAGAAGAGCAGCAGCGTACCTTCCGACACGGGGGCTACTACTCGCATGATGCTCCCCACCAGGTCACGGTAAGGATCCACAAGCATGTACCTACTACTTCCATGATGCTCCTCTCCAAGTCATGGTAAGGATCCATAGGCACGGGAGCTACATCTCTCATGATAGCTACTTCTTACCATGTCGCGTTAAGAACTTTTGGTTACGATTTTTGAGCCGTGCTCCTTCGGAGGGTTTGGTTATATGTGTTTACACAACCCATATAGCGAACCCTGCAGGGTATCTTTTCTTCCGCCACTTCTTTACTTCTTGTTATATACTGAGTTTCGTTTATAGTCTTCGTTTTGTTCTTTCTGTTCTTTCCCGAGTCACTGTTCCCTAACGTGGTATTCCGTCCGTGATTTACCCTCCTTTTCTTCTCCTACCCCATGTGTCATCCTCACCTCAAGCAACGCGTTGTATCTAGCGAACCTAAAATTAAGAACAGCGCCGTAACCCGGGGGGGGGGGGGAGTTGCGTGTCTGTAACCTTCCTTGGGTCTTGATTATTAAATTTTTCTTGTTGGACTGTTTGTGTTTTGGTGCAAGGTCGGATGAAATAATACTGTACTTGTATATCACAAGAAATCTGACACTTGATGGCAGTAGGCATATAGGTAACACAGCTGGATAACTAAAAGTATACAAATTTATCCATCATATAATTGTTTGGCATAATGTAAAAATTAAAATTCACACATTGACTCAACATGTGCAATTGTCCAGTTCTAATGCAGTTTCGCGAATCACGTCAAACTGTTACTGAATACAATGCGACTGACTAAGGGGGATTTATTTTATATCAAAACTGTTATTCTTATTATTATTGATACTTCACGCTCAGGCCACGACGAATAGGTTATACAACCCATGTGAAGCATTATGCAACACCACAGTTGCCCAAAACATTGCCAAGTAAACTCCAAAAGATAGCCAATAACAGCTGACTTAAACGCCCGCTGGCCGGCACGATCGAAAGCAGATGCCGGCAATGAATTCCAAACCCAAACTGAAAAGGACGGGAAACGCCAACAGAACTAACGAGTACGGCTCTTAACAGGCTCTAAACTGAAAAAGTGCGCATCAACCGCAGCACGCGTAAGTCCTCCAAAGATCTTGAGGGTTGGAACAGAAGAAAACAACCAATGTCTCTCATTGGTGTACACCTTACAAAACATACAGAGTCCGACCACCCATCTCATATGGGTCACAGTGACCAGATCACTCTCAGCGCACAGCCTGCTGGCTGAACTAAAAGTCCGTCCAGCCAAAGCAAGTGACTGTCAGCAGCTGAGTCCAGACCGGTGAGCGATACACCAACAGAGGCAGCATAAAAGTATCTACGGACTATATCTTTGTAAAACATAAAATTTACTTTACGCAGAAGGCTGATCTCACTGGAAGCCCGTGACACGAGCCACCTAATATGAGGCTCAAACGTAAGCCTCTCATCAAAAACAACACCAGTAATCTCCAAGTAGCTAGTCCCCGGGAGCAAGGCGTCGTTTATCTTCAGAGGTGGAACTTGTAGTAAATGTGTCCAAGACTGAATGACAATCGTATATTTAGAATTACTAGCAGTCAGCTTCATACTCCAGACTGAACACTAAGCACCTATGCGTTATAGGTCCCTATTTAAAGACTGGGTGACAACGTCAGGTACGCCCTGGGGTAGGTATCACTGCCATCAAAGTGGAATCATCCGCATAATTGATCATCGTCTTCTCTAAGGAACAGAGCATGTCACAAGTGGACAGAATAAACAGCAGCGGGCCATGCACGCTATCTTGAGGGACGCCAGACGCTACCGCGACTGAGGCACTCAGGAAACCTATAGCGGCTGGATTTTTTCCTTTTACTGTGTTACAGACAGTTGTGGTTTTGTACCTGTAATTGATTTATACTATCACTTTGTTGCTGGCGGTATATATTTAGCTAGATTAGATAATATTTGCAGGTACTTTGAGAATTTGGAAAGTCAGATATATATCTTACATTTCTTAAAAGATAGGTAATGAAATTTAATATTGGTAAGTAATGGAAGATAATGAAAAGTAAATTAAATGGACTTTCAAATTCTGGTAGACACCGTGGGAAGGTCTCGTACTAATGGTCTGCGTATTGTTGCTAAATATAAACAATTTAGACCCATAGTTGCTGGAAAGAAAACCGGGCCACCGCCAAGTTCACTCCAAAAGAAAACCGGCGGATTGTTAGAATGAGTATGAGTGACCGTTTCAAGTCTGCTGCAGTGATTTCACGTGAAATTAAGATTTCGTCCGGTGGAACTCTTTCTCGATCCACTGTTTCGCGTAGGATTCAACAGGCTGGCTTGAAAGCACGGGTCCCTGTCTCCAAGCCCTTGATTTCTAAAGAAAAATCAGAGACGTAGACTTCAGTTTGCTCAAGAACATGTCGTCTGGACTCTAGGGTACATTTTAGTGATAAATCAAAGTTCAACGTCAACCCAATGAAGACGCACCTGTGGTAAAGAGGCGATGTGCGGCCGTGGGACGTTGTGAGAAATGTCCGATCATGCATCTTTTTGGGTGGGTGTTGAGGAGACGTATTAAGCTTTTTTTTTTACCTGTACTGGACATTTCTTGCAGCATCCAGTCGGCGCGCCACAGCCTTCCTACCACAAGTGCGTCTCCATTGAGCCAGTGCGTCTCCTCGGGGCCACTTACGTCACATGACAAAGTCAATGCACTAGTGTATAAGCAGTTGTTAACTTGTTACAGCTGCATTTGCTTCCTTTACCGGTGGGCCCTATCCCTGTCAGCATAGGTATATATGGGCCTCAGAACCCCAAGCGATGTCCCTACTGTGTTCTTCGCTTGACGTGTTACAACTAGCCGCAGTTCCTGCTGAGAAGGTTTTATTGGGATAGTTAGGCTCTCAAAAGTCTCAATACTTTCCCTTCTGTTTCGTGAGGTGGGTCGCCGATCGAGGCGGCCGACCTGTTCAGTGAGGTTTCTATCTTCTCCCGTGTAGAGGGCCATGGAGGGAGTCGCGCATACGGATACTGTCTTTCTTGCGTCGTCTTGTTTTTCGTCTCTTTCCTCTGTGCGGCGTGGCTGATCGTAATTTTCAGCCGTGCCGAGGGATTTGAAGATACATTGCGCCTTGTTTCCTGTCAGTACCGCACTGACCATTTAGAACTCATTTGAGTTCACTTACAATATCAGACCTGCCGGCAGAAAAGCCGAGATGAAAATCATTGATAACTTAAAATGGTGCCTATTTCGCGTCCTAATGGCGCACGAGCCTTTGTTAAGCCGCATGAATGCTTCGGCGTGATGGACAATGTGTCACTGAAGTGCTTGTAGAGTTACTACTACTACATTTGCTTCATACCTATGCGCCACATGTTTGCAACCTGCCTCCCGTCTCACCTTCATGCAAGATAACACTTCCTGACACAGCGCTAAAAAGTTTAAAGCTTTCTTTGAACAGTAAATCACTCAGTTATCGTGAGTTATGGGCTGGTAGAGCCCTGATTTGAATCCAGTTGAAAACATTTGGAAGATCATTTGGGATAGAGCTTGCAGTAGAAACCCCCAAAATACAAAAGAGTAATGGAGGATACTCCACGAAGAGTGGGGCATTAACTCCCTCTTTTTTGGAATTTACTACATAAATCTTGCAGTCAAGCTGCGCAGCAGCTATAGATAGTAAGGGAGTGTTCGTTGAATATTAGTTCTTTTTTGTTTTCTTCTGACTGTTTGAACGTTTTTTTAGGTGTTCCTTAGCTTTTGTGCAGGGGCAAAATTCTCATTTGCTTTAATGTTGAATTAGCTACTTATTCTTTAGTAATTTATTTCTTTGGGGAAATCACTTATTTGCTTAAAAATGTCCCAATATGGACATCACTATCTGTTATTATTGATTTTCTGATGGTGTCTCTTAACTTTCGCACCTAGAGAAAATACAATATTTTCATTCAATTTCTGTTTATTTCGTAACTATGTTGTATAATGTTTTGAATTTTTTCACGATATATTCAAAATATCTAGGTATCTAGAAGTAGTTAATTTTCAAGGCTTTTGGTATCTTGCATTGGCTATCGAATGCAGTACTACATCTCCCCGCAGGTAGCTATCCTCAACACCAACATGTACTACTTTGGCAACGAACTTGGTACGGACGACGCCGATCCATGTGGCCAGTTTGCTTGGCTGAAGGACATGCTGCAGCGAGCTGAGCATCAACAGCGTAAGGTGTGTTAATGTACCTATTGTGAGAGTGCCTGTCTGTGTTGTGCATGTGCTTTCTTCTCCAGCTGCTGTGGACCAGACTTTGTTCAAGTCGTGCTGTTGTACTTAGCGGGCTCTAAGAGCCTCCAATACAGTGGCTCGTCTCTGGTGTATCAAACGTCCATTATAGTCCTTTGGCCCATCCGGGTCGTGTTGTTGTGTTGCTCTGGTCGGTCTGTCTGAACAGACTCCCCTCCCTGCGGAAGGTACCTTGCTACCACACAGATCCAGGACCCCTGCAGTGTTGTAGGCTGCAGGTGTTCTACCTTGTGTGTAAGGTGGGCCGCACACCTACGCATCTGGTTGCATGCAACTCAGTGTGCGCGTTTCTATGTACTTGGTACATTGAATGGTTGGTTCCTTGTAACTTAAGTTTCACGTTTCATGCAACCAGTTGCGTTGGTTTGCGGCCCGCCTAACTCACGTTTGCAGCCCTGCAACCAGGGCAACCCCTGAGTAGAGAGCAGCCGACCAGGGAGGCAAACACAGCCCCGCGCGCCAACCCAAGGAAGCACATAAACAAGCCCACAAAGAACTCAGCTGGAAAGTGCGCTGCTAGCTATAAGAAAACTAACAAAACAAAGAAAAGAAAAAACGCTCGCGTCTACAGCCTCCAAAGCAGGGCGGCGAGACCAGGGAAGCAAGCGGAATCCCGTGCCTCAATACAAGCGTTAGAACACACTGCCACAAGAAGTGTACAGGAAGCCTCCGACAAACAACACTTCCTCACCTGATAGTCTCCCAAATTCAGAAGCATGGCGAGGAGCAGACCAGCTCAAGCCGAGCGAGGGAAAATTCGAAGCCGCTGGTATGAAGGGTCACTCAAAAATATTCCGTCTGATCACATGGCCGTGCATCAGAACTGAAAAATACCTATATCACGCGAACTAAAATGTCAATCAGCGAAATAGTGGGCTATATGTTAGCTCCACCAACACAAAGCAACAAGCACCTCCAGCGCCCGCAGCAACATGCGCTGTGTAGGCGCCAAGGCAGATGAAAGCACAAGTATTATTAGTTAACTCCTCACCGCAGTGGCTCCTCCCACATCACAGGAAGAAATCTCTCTCCCAACAGAGGAGAAATTGATAACCCTCCCAACCCATCGGAGGGGTGGGGTTGTTGGAACAACTCCACAACAGCAATAAAACAAACGGTAGTATTGCAGAAAATCAAACTAGTCTTCACCCATGTGACATGCCAACTTTCTCTTTGAAGACCACCAAAGAATTAGCTGATAAAATATCTTCAGGCAAGACATTCCACTACCTAACTCACCTTGAAGGAAATAATCTGCTCTCAGTATCCGTACGAAAATATGGACGGATCAACTTCAGTGGCCCCTGATCACTCCAGCACCAGCCCCACAAAATGACAGCCATATGGGCAATGCCTCCATGACTAGGGAGGACGTTTCAACACTTAATGAGGTGTACACGCAGCAACCTGCCCATGGCAGGAAAAACATCCAGCTGTCGTGATTTGTCACTATAGCTTAGATCCCCACAATCTTCCACGCACTTAGCCCATCTTGGCTGAAGTGACTCCAGCAGCCTCATATCATCAACATAAACTGTGTTCCCAACAACTGAACAGTAATCTAAGATTGGCCTGGCATGAACCACATCATGAAATCAGGACTTCTGCTGACCGAAGATCTCAGGTTGCTTACAACTGAAGAGGCTCTACTGACTATCTGCCTAACGTAACCTCATCAAAGCACACTGTCAGGATTCAGCACCAAATTCCAAGACTTGACCAGACCAGCAGAACAGCCAGCTGCTACTGCAACATGTCACCTGCACCAATTGAACGTTTGTGATAAGTAGAGCCTGGATTTATTGCGCTTAAAATATTGCAGTTATTGCTCCTAAATTTTGCTCATATTGCTCCTAAAATTTGCTCTTATTGCACCTAAAAATTGCTCGTATTGCACCTAAAAATTGCTCTTATTACACCTAAGCAATAGGAGTGAAAGAAATAGAAAACAAGGAAAAGGCAACTACAACAAAAAATTGAAAGGACGCAAAAAAATTCGGGTAGCGAACGGGAATAGCATGTCAGTGGACCAACGGACACCTATATCAGTTCCAAAGAACCAATTGTCAGTATACATTGTGCTTGTGCTAATTGACAATTCTTCCAAACAGCAAGAATGATTCTTGCAAATATCTCGCTTTACCTGTTCCCATGATGTAGCTATCCCCTGAACGAAAAAGGTTATAAAAATTTAATAGTCAGATTTTGTGATTTGGCAACTCAACTACCGTATATTTTTACCCCAACAAAAACATGGAACAACAATTGATCAGGGAACCAATGTCTTGGCGTATGAAATTTTGTGACACGAGGCGGTGAAAATAAGTGTCAAGAGTTCACACGTCCCTCATCGTAATGCGTTTAATCACGAAAATGAACACGAGCTGAGCGTCAGCTGTTTTGTCTCTGTCCACACTTAGAAGTGTTCTTCATTCATATGAATGACGCAGCGCGTTCAGTTATGATATAGTTTCTGTATATTTTTGCTTATAATTTCGCGTCGGTTTGAAGTCACATTCGTATCCCATAGGCCTAATCTTATAGCCTGAGTTTGATAGGTAAAGCCTATTTTCAAAATATTTATAGCCTGATAAACCGACAGAAGAGAACTCAGCACAGAGCAATCAGTTGGACTTCCAAATCAAAGATGGCATCCGTGCTCTTATAACATTTTCAGGTTTTCTAATTTTCTTAAACGGGAGTACTGTACAGTGATTCTGATCATTAAAGTGAAGATAAAAAAAATTGTCGACTTGTCCATGATTTGTGAACGTTGCAGAGGATAAATTTAGCATTTATAAGTTTTGTTCGCTGAACTTGAATGACGCAGCGCGTTCAAAAAAGGAACATGCTTCATTCTTCAGTCTACCGCATTTGCTGCAGCTGCTTCTCAAATCAACGCACCGCGTCCATCAGTTTCAGGGAATGCGTTATGATGAGGGACGTGTGAACACTGCCTACTATATTTCATTTATATCTCTCGTTGCCGTTCGCTTAGTTATAAACTCTGTGAAAGGTCTTCGACAAATCATGGAATACAACATCAACAGTCTCACCATGCTCCAATTCACGCACAACATCTGCATATGAAAGCAGTAACTGATCCCTTGTAGACCTCCCCAAACGGAAACCAAACTGGTGTTTTGAAAGAAGACCACCTTCTTCCAAGTATTTCAAAAACTTCCCTGACAATCAGCCGCTCCTATGACTTGCAACAGACAGAGGTCAGGCTCACCGGATGGTAAATTAGGCAATCATATCGTGATTTTGCATTAAGGAGAGGAACCGCAACTGACTACGTCCAACTGATCCAAGCAGCTGGCAGCTCTCCAGATGACAAGGACAAAGGTTCTGTATGTGGGTCAGCCAGCACTGCTAGCGCGTGACTGTAACAACTGAGGATGTATGTTGTCAGACCTCATAGCAGTGAACACATCAACAGCCCGCAGCATAGAGTGCACATCAGCAGCTGTGAAAGTAACATCCTCAGTGGTACTGTTTGAGCGCCATCCCACAATAGGTTGATTAGGATCTATTCCCTGTGTGTGTCTGTGCATCATGTGGTGCGTACACAGAAAGTTGGGTAGATCATAAATTTTCTGGCCGGCATTGCCTTTTAGGTCTCTAGTGAAAGTGAAAAGAGTGACTGGGACAGCGCCCGCCAGCCTGTTGCCGCCCTTGGAGAAAGAACTGTGTCGTCGGGTGATCAAGTAGGTTGCCCGGACGACTGAAGCTAATCACGTTTTTCCATTGGTGGCAACTGGCCGACTGCCGCTACTTGTCACTCAGCAGAGACGTAGAGAGCAACCCATGGCCAACAACAATAAACACCTGCCCAACCTGCTGTCTACTCACCACATCATACACAGATATTACACCTAGGACCCATGACACAACAATGCTGGGCGTTTGGATCTGTGGGCTTGCCCGGTAGGTATCGTCTATCGCTCTCTTCAGGTAGGCGAGTCTGCTCCGCCAGGCAGACCAGGGCAACCCAACAACAACGGCTTCCTTCGGTGCACAGTAGGGTGGAGTGAAAAAGGGGGTTTTGCAACTCTTTAACGTCCAATACCAAAGTTATTGTAATAAAATATAATACCAATAACATACTCAAGTCTGCAAGGTTCATTCAAGCATCTTCAGTTGGCGCAAAGCTAATAACAATTTTTATATTTTTCAACAAATTTCATTGATTTTTCAATTTCTCTACTAGAACTTATAGCAGGTTCTTTAGCGTAGTGTAATTGCTAAAAATTGTGTGATAAACTTTAAAAAATGTATCAATGAATGATTTGACCATCCAGTAGTTCGTTTAATTCCAAAATATAAATAAAAATACACATAATTTTTGAAGTTTCAACAGCCCTGAGCCACCTCAAGATGCTAGATTTTTGGAAAAACCTTTCAACACTAGGTATCAATCCTACATAAAATGGCAACAAAATCACACTATTGGAAAAAGCAATTCGAAAGTTGGTGTTTTCTCTCCACCCTAGTGTACAGCAACCTTGCGTGCATGGAGGGTTTCTCGCTTATGCCCTCTGTACGCAACTTAAAAATAAGTTTTTTTTTTAGGTATCATGCGCCCTAGTGCTAGTATCTGCGCCGACCCAAGTACATATGTATTTATTTGGCTGTAATAAAGTAGAGAAACTCCGCGATCCTGGAAGAAGTGCCTGGCCAAAAATAGTCTGTGTAACCTTGGAGAGCTGTGGGGGCTGGTTCTGACCAGACACTTTACCCAGGCTGAGCCATTTGTGGGTTATAACCCTTTAAGAGAGTTGTCGTGTACCCCTTCGGTGGATAATCTCGCAGATCTTATTCTTATCAGAACATCTATGGACCTGGTAGCGCTATCGTCTCTCACGACGATTTGTGTACGCAGATCATGTGCGCGTGAGCGGCGTTCAAGTTGGTGCGCCGCGCTGCTCGCTGTATCGCTGATTAAATTGGGTTAGGTTAGGTAATGTTGGGTAACGTTAGGTAACATACGTAACGTTAGGTAACATAAGTAACGTTAGGTAACGTTAGATTGGGTTAGGTTAGCATGTTGAGTAAGGAGGTTTGGTAAGGGTAGGTTAGGTTAGGTTTGCCTAGGTAGTGTTTATTTTAGTGGTGGCGCGCAGGAAAGCTTACGTGAACGCAAAATCGTCGTGAGAGACGATAGTGCGACCTGGTACACCCAAGAAGTATACGTTATGTTTTTCCAGGGTGTCTACAGGGTAATGAAAGAAATGAAAAGTAATTTAATGTGCAAGGTAAGGTAATGAAAAAAGTAACTCCTACTGACGTAGGAAGTAGCAATATTTTGTCTTTATAGAATGAAAAATTGTGTTAGTCTCCAGATAGCCTTTCTTGGATCTTTTATAAAATTTAACATTCATTTGTTTTATTTTCCCGAGACGGAAAGGGCAGAAAAAATTGGATTTGACCCCGTGCTTCCCTCACAAAGTTCTCTGCTGTTCCCTTCCGTTCGGTACGCTGCGGTACTTTTTGTTTCTTTTCAGTTCTGTGACGTCATCACTCCCCCTCCATCCCTCTGGAAGGTGCTACTCTATATAAGGCGGCCTGAAGCTGGTGTTTCTCAGATCGTCGGGTAGGAGTGATGACGGACGAAAATTTTACTGCGTGTGTGGGAGGAGGAGGTTCTCTGCTAACACAATTTTTCATTCCATAAAGAAAAAATGTTGCTACTTCCAACGCCAGTAGGATTATTTTTTCTTCATGTTATTTCATAATTGTATTGGCCTCCTGGTAGCCTTCGCGATTTCAGACCCTGCCTTCGTCCGAGGTAGAGTATGGGAAGGAGGAGCAGTCAATTGGGAAATGGAAGAAATCCCTTCTATCCCGAGAGGGAAGTGTCCCAAGAAAACAGGGATAAGAGGTTCTAAAGGTGTAAATAACACAGACTTGTCTGAAGAAACAAAGCAAGGTAGATACTAATACTGTACCTGCTTCTTTCCGCAACAGAGAAAGAAGACGTCAGGTCACGGGTCGTCTAGTAGCATATATTTCTCATACCGAAAGGAGAAGGACCCCTCACAAAGGGCGTTCTGCTGAGCTGTACTTTGGAAGCGGCTGCTCCCAATTCCTCGGTAGTCACTTTGTTGTGCAGGACTTTGAACCCGAAGGTGGTCTAACGAATGTAGTGCCCTGGGCTCTCAGATTGGGACTCGTTAGCGGCTCTGGGATGTCCGTAATAAAAGTAATCGTCCATGGATTGAGGGCGGTGATATGTCGAGTTTCAAGGGTCGATAATGTTGACGGTATTCTTACCGCCAACCTAGTCATGAAGCCCGGTACCCTGAGAAGAGTGGGCGGATCTTCGAGGATACACGTAGAGGAACGTGGGGCGCCGACATCCCGAGAACGGCTTTCGGAGTTCGCAGGGAGGAGTGCCTGTGGGCGGCTCTGCGTAGCTCGGCACAGGGGAATTCATGATCAGAGAATGCCGAGGCGTGGTTGGTAATCGGGGGGTACGTTCTCTGAGGGAGGAACAGGGTATCATACGAGAGGAGGTACTCGTACGCTGATGAGAAGTGATGTTCTCCGTTATGATCTCGAAGGCCAGCGTGAGACGGGTAAGGGTCCTGGTCTCGCTGGTAAAGGGTATTGAGGCAAGTATATATGTGGCATTGCATCGCAGGGCCGACTGCTAGTGGTCGACGTCCCGGATGTCTACGGGGAAAAACGGTAGGTTATCTGTCCAAGGAGAGCGAAACCGTCCCCGTTTAGGGAATTAGCACGTGGGTATGTCTGGGACAAACAAGGTTTGTGCATCGTTCTGCTAAGGTGAGGGAGCACCTAATGTGTTTTGATACCAAAATTGGTTACATGCTAAGGGTACAAGACAAACGATCTTGAGAACCTCTCGGTAAACTAAAGCTAGGGTAGGTGGGCTATCTAAGGACATGAGTCCCAGCTTGCCCGCAGCTCGGACCCCTAGGGCCGAGGGAATGAAAAAAGTTGTTCGTAGTAACAGCTTCAAGAGTAGGCTGAGGCCAGGCGCGAAGGGGGAGTGAAGCAGGTCATTTAGCCCCCCCCCCCCGTGTCTATGACGCCGTGGAAGGGAGAGAGGAAGAGGTCCCAGCATCGGAAGCCACGTCCCAATCCTAAGGAGGGGTACTATAGGCTGTGATGAGTGACGTGTTTAGCATCATGTGTGTTGCCTGCTAGATGCAGCAGTGGCTGTCTGGGAACCAGACGGAGTAAGGCGAAGTGAGAATACTGCTAGTTTTTATTGCCGGTGTCTATGACGTTGGGAAGGCGAGAGCGAAGCGAAGGAAGGTTTACCTCTCGCTTCTCTTGCTTGCCCCCGTTTGCTTTGTTCGCTGTTCCCGCCAGAGGGGCGAAGCAAACAGGCGTGAGATGAGGGGCGGCTTATCAGTGTCGAAGGCGCTGTGAAGTAGCTCCGGGTGAGGAGCGTGTTAACTAGGCGAAAGCAGTGCGTTGTGATTCGGCCTGTAATTCCCCGGTTACTTGGGGCACAGGGGGCAGGGGCCAGGGCGCCGCTTGAGGTCGCCTAGGACTCTGTTCCCGCCTGAGATCATCCAGAGTGTATGCCTGAGATTTCTTGCTTAGGTGGCGGGAATCTGACATGGTGTCTAAAAGATTTCTAAAAAAAAAATTAGCTGCCTGTAAATCATGTTACAGGAAACCCCGGATGTAGAACATGGGAGGTTTGGAACCTCAAAGGAGCCTAACAAAGGTATGGGTCGGTTGTTTAGGGACCCAGGGCCCGACCTGCCCGTGCTTGGCGCCGCTGGAGCTAGGACCGTGAACATGGATGAAGCGAGCAGAAGTGAGACAAAGTTCACGCCTGTCTTAAGTCTGTGACTT
>LQNS02278143.1:32994352-33006267 GCA_001587735.2 Parhyale hawaiensis | reverse complement strand
AAGCGACGAAGGGCGGAGTGACAGAAGGCGGAACTACGCGAAAGTTTTTGTTCGCTTATAAAGCGAACGGGCTTGATCTGAGCAGCTGTGGCATTGCTTCGGGTGAGAGAAGTTGACGGTGAGGTTGAAGCGAAGTGACGGCCGAAATTCGATGAAAAATTTTGTGTCTTCGTCTGGAAACTGGAGCAGAAGAAGGCAGTGGCGCCGAAGTGACGTGAAGGTCGAAGATTTCATTCTTGTTTCTTCAAAGCGAAAGGAAGCGACGCGACGAGAAGCTGAACGACGGCAGGCGAAGAAACCCCCGTTCGCTACTTTTCTGTTCTTTTCATTTCTGTTCGCTACTTAGGCAAACAGGAGTGAACTGCCTGTCCCAAGTCTGTGACACTGGGAGGAGCGAGGTTGATGCCGTGAAGTGAAACCGGAGGATACTACAATTCTTTGTTCTTCAGAGCAGACGGTGGAGAAGTGACATGGATTTCATACTGATGTTTCGAAAAGAAGTGACGCGACGACAAGCTGGGCGATCGCAGGCGGGAGAGGAACCCCCGTGCGGTACTTTACGTTTCTTTTCGCTTTTGTCGGTTCTTTTCGTTTCTGGAACAATCTTCGGGTGGAAAACTTCAATTTCTGAGAACTTCATCTAGGAAACGCCAAAAGGCTAAGATGTTCGACCTAGTAAATGGGCATACACATGAGAAGAGGCTAACTTGAGCACAGGAGAGGACGCGTTGCGCTGGAGGAGATGCGCAGCGCTGGAGCAGATGTTGCCTGTGTGCAGATCCCAGACGATCTGAGGAACACTCTGTGAGTGGAGTGAAGAGAGAAGAAAATATAGACGATAGTAGGTTCAAGGGAAAATGGAAGAAAGGTGAAAGTAGAAAATAGGAGGAGGATGAGTGACCAGGCAGTGCCGGTTTACTTAGGGTAGGTTATTGAATTAGGTTTCTATGTGGTTTACAGTTGAAAAAAAAGGTCGTCAGACCGTTTTACTGAATATTGATCGGCATTGTTGTTAGTGGTTGTGTTGTGGGATATCTATAGAGTGGTTTCTGAAGAACACCGGCTTCAGGCCGCCTTATATAGAGCAGCACCTCCCAGAGGGATGGAGGGGGAGTGATCACAGCTCATTTCAGAGTTCATTTACTACAGATAGTTAAGTCAGCCCTAAGGGAACACCCTTTCGCCCAATCTCGCCAATCAACGACCCGCCGTGACACAATCTCAGCCAGTGAGCGACCGCCGTGACTGGCGTCAATTTCAGCCAATGTGTGACTACCACGTGACTATGCTGGTGTAAACAAATGGGGACGTGCGGCGGCTCCTGGTGCTGCAGTATACCAGGAAGGCTTTCCCGCCAATTGTGTTATCATTTATTATCTCAAATTGGAACTACCAATTCTGGCCATATACTCAATTACATAAGTAAAGGAAAATAAAAGACCATAGATTTGATGTATTGTATTGCATCTTGATTTTCAGCGCCGTAAAAAGAATTGCAAAAATCATCTGAAAATATTTGCCGAAGTTGAAGCGAATGCTTTGCGCGGAATAAAATGATTCGCACGAGTTTAAAAAGACAAAATTAGACGATTTTCTTTCTGCAACTGAACAATTTTACCAACGTTTATGTAATAAACAATCGCGACACACACTTGACCTCTCGCACACACGACGCCATATTGGCAACTACCAACGATGCCTCTGTCTTGGCGTTACCGAGGATGCTCCAAGGAGGTTGTAAGGAGTGACGCTATTGGCTGGTACATTTTTTTGTGACGTCACTCTGCTGCAACTGCAGGTGCTGCCACTCCATTGCTTGACACAACTGTCTGTAGTAAATGAACTGTGGGAGTGATTACGTCTCAGAACCGAAAAGAAACGAAAAGTACCTAAAAGAAACGAGAAGTACCGAACGGAAGGGAACTGCAGAGAACTTTGTGAGGGAAGCACGGGGTGCTCACATCCAATTTTTTCTGCCCTTTTCGTCTCGGAGAAATGAAACAAAAGAATGTTGAACTTCATTAAAGATCCAAGAAGAGCTACCTGGAGGCTAACACAATTTTGATATGACATAAAGGAAAAATAATGAAAAGAAAACAAATGGAGGGACAGGTAATGAAATTTTTACATTTTAAGGAGTGTTCCTGGGATGTTCAAAGACTTCTTCGAGCGTGCTACTACGTTTTTAAGGACTCTCCCGCCCGTAAAGCCGATTTCACCTGAGTAAGCGGTTCATCGACCTACCCTCTGAAATTTGTTGGGTTCAGGTGGTTGGAGAACAGGAGTGTGGCTGCTCGAATCATTGCTCTGCTTCCACACTTGGAGGCCTATGTGAAAGCTATTAACACTAAGATCAAGACAACAAAGTCATAAAGCTTGGAATACATTATTAAGGCCTTTGAGGATGCTCCTCTTCTTCAAGCCAGACTTGAGTTCTTCGTGTTAATAGCAACGGAACTTGAGCCCTTTCTTCGGAAATTTCAGGATGATTGTCCGCTGGCTCCATTGTATGTACAGCTGCAGACAACCATAAGGTAGATTCTGGAGAAGTTTGTAAAAACAGATATCATGCAGGATGCTACAAGAGGATCAGATCTTCTGAAGATTCATCTGGAAAGAATTATCAACCTCAAATCAGACCATGAAGTTGATGTTAGGTTTGGAGCCAAGAGAGCTCTTAACTCACAGTCTGTTCTGAAGCAGCCTTCATCACTTCTCTTGCAGTTCAGAAGAGAGTGTCGCTCCATCTTGAAACATATCGCAAAGAAACTAATGGAAAATAGCCCATTGAAGTACTCCCTAATCAGTGGTATTAGCTTACTGGATCGTGCAATAATCTCAAGTAACTACCACTCTCAGTATCTGTCGTTTTTAGTTGTTGTGTGAGAAGCTCTTCGATTCAGGCCGGTTGACTGCTGCTTGTGCTGATGTTGTCAGCAGTTGTGGACTGATCTTCTTGCTACAAAATCATTCCAGGAGAGAGTGAGAAGTTTCTCAAGCGCTATCAAGGAAGGTGAAGATAAAACCGGGGGCAACCGCCTTGACTCCTTCTACAAAACAGCTGTTGGGACCCAACCAGAGTATGCAGAACTTTGTAAAGTGATAAAGATTCTAATGTTACTATCTCATGGCAACGCAGAGGTAGAACGAGGACTCACAGTCAACAGACTGTTGCTTCAGGAAAATCTTGCAGAGAAATCACTTGTAGCACAGCGCCTGGTTCACCAGGCAATCCGTCAGGAAGAAGGATTCGACGACATCACTGTTAAGATGTTGGCCGCAGTAAGGCTATCGTCCCAGAGACGCCAGCAACACCTAAAACAGACCAAACAACTCACGGATGAAACTGGAGCGTGCAATTTCTGAAAAGAGAAGGCGTTCAGAAGTCAAAGACTTGAAGGAGCAAAACAAGAACTTGGCTCGGGATTTGAAATGCACTGAGATATCAGTAGACCGAATTAATGAGGAACTCAGACAGCTCAAAAAGCCATGAAACCAATACTACTACTAGTCATGTCTAAATCATGTGCGGTTGTTGGCGTAGATGTTGTAAGTAGGTTCGCGTTTTATTATTTTCTTTATATATTTTCTTGTAGTATATTATATATTTTTGTGTTATAATTGGAGAATACTTATGTTATATATTATGTCTTGTATGGGAATGAGTATTATTTCATACTGTTCAAGCCAAAGAAATATTAGTTTCTGTTATGTTCTAGATGTAATTACTAGGTACAAGTTGCTTTTGTTATGTGGACGAATGGTAATAAAGGCCAGAGAGCCCCTTGTGATGTTTGTCAGGTGGTTGGGGGTGGCTGTAGGGGAGGTAAGAGGCCACACGTAGCGGCTGGGTTTGCTGTTGCCCATCTGTTGCAGTTGAGATATTCTCTTATTTTTCCTCTATCCGATCTCTTCTGTTTTAGTATAGCTATCTTTGTTCATGTACTATAGTGGCAGTGCAACATGAACAAAGTTTCTGTAAGTTTTTTTAGTTGCAGTCGGACAGTAAGAAAGTTTAACTTAGCTGCTTTTATTTGTAAATGCTTGTAATATGTTTCTGATTGTACATGGCCTATATTTGAAGTAAAAGACACGTATGGACGTGTAATAGACAAAAACAAATCAAATTTATTTTAGAAAGGTAATTAAATTTATATCTGTAAGGTACCGTAATGAAAAGTAATGCAATTGAATTCTGAACTTTTAGTAGACACCTTGTTTTCCACAGGAATCGTTGCATCTTGCTAGAATTTATTGCTGTAAGATGACTTCGTAGGCTTTAATAGATTTATGCTTCCCCTGCTGCTATGTGAGGTGGGTTACTGATGGTGGTGAGCTATCAAGGTGCCCTACGGGAATCCTAGCTACTCCTGTGCGGGGTGTGCCCACGGAAGGGCTCCTCTGCACATGTATTTTTTTTTTTTTTTTTTTGTTCCCTTCTGTCTGAGAAATATATTTCACGCCTAATTTCACGGCCAGCAGCAACGCATTAGGGTACCCGAGATATTCCCGTAGGAATGTTAAGATAATACTATTCTCCTGAAGAGAAGCCAGCATTGTTAATACCTATCGCTCGTTGAGTTGGTGCGGTGTTGAAACAATGAGTGTATAATAACATTATGGCTTGAGAAGGTAGCTACGAACTGGGTGACAGGTGCCGGGTAGCAGGCATCACGTTTTAGTAATGGAGAAATTTAAACCCTCAGTTGGCATGATGTTACAGTCTGATGATGCAACAGTTGCTGCTGTGAAGCTTATGTCCGCACATGTCCCGCTGTCCTATCCATGGGTTCTGTTGGGCCGAGCATTGATTTGCCACGCTTGTCCGCAGTGTTGTGAACTGTGAGTTCGCCAGTTGTGGAAACCGTAGTTCATTGGTGCATAGTTGAGCAAACAGTTGCTTTGATTAGCTATTGCCTGTGTCGTGACGTGTTGCTCTTCCATCATGTTGCATGCCTCCGTGTCAAATTTACCGATCTGAAGAGACTGCTTGTAATAGCGTTGGGACTTGAATACGTGCACACTGTGAGCAGACACCGCTCTATCATGACTTCTTGCACAGCCGCTCTGCAGTTCAGAAGAAGAATGGGTCTTCTCCGCCTTTTGGGGCTCGAGAAGGATTATGTATCTTTGCGTTTTGTCAGCGAGTCGAGGCATTGACACTGAACCGCTGCTCCCGGCCTTATGCAGTGACGCCACTTCATCCTTGCTGGCCAGTGTGGTGCTGCTCTGCAGTGTAGCCAGTAGTGGCAGGGAGAAGTCTATGCTTAGGCGCACAATACGGGGCTAACATTACGTCTAAACTGTCTGCTGCCTCTACATCCCTTGCTTATCGAACGTAGAGGTGCTGACAGTACTGACTTCATTGTCTGCTGCCTCTCGACCATATAGGTGCTGATGGTACGGTACTAACTCAATTGTCTGCTGATCTACAGGTGATGCTCGTCGGTCACTCTCCCCCCGGCTTCTTCGAACGCTTCCCCATCATTCCTTTCTTCAACATCACTTACAACGAGCGTTTCCTGGACATTGCAGAGCAGTCGGCAACTGTCATCCACTCCCATATCTACGGCCACCTCCACACTGATACCTTCCGACTGTACGGAGATGTTGGTGAGTGCATTCTCCCAGTTTTCAGAGTTATAATAGCCAGTAGTCTCTCGCTGTATGGACCTGTAATTAAGGAAGCCTCAAACGTTCGCGAATCTTTCAAGTTAATGAGCTGGAGGTGCTTACTGATTGTCATCTTAACCCATATGCGTACTAGTTGTCTATGCAGTGCCTTGGCGCTTACACACCCGTCACTTCCAAGGGTATAGGTTGGGCCATTAATTACCGCAATGGGGTTTGGTTCAACGAGCGTATGTCAAAGAGAGCTGCGCCTCCAATGGTTGCCTGAGCATTGAATATCTTCCTTATCCTGCTCACTCAACTGCCCTACATTTCATTCTTTTACTCACAAGTTTTTCTTTACTGACTAGCTGCTCTCAAGAACGGGATTGTTTTGTGCATGGGTGCCTCTTTTTATTCGATGTAGCTACATGTTTTCTACGGTACTCTGCTTTCTTCTCTGTGCATCGCCAGTGTCGTACTTAGGCAGGTTTGAACTGTAACCATAAATAACTAAAGCATTCACGTAAATACCGGCAACTAATAGTGTGCGTTATCTAATCACATCAAACTCACAATATTTATCCTTAGTGCACTGACAAGAACCAGAAAGGAGAGTTTTGTAGCGCCCCCGCCCTCATTGAGCTAAGAGAGACATTCTAGTTCAGGGCATTACTTTACTGTTGAGTTATTGCATGATCTCCCCACTTACATTACAGATGCCGGTACGAGCGGTGTGGCGTTCATGGCTCCCTCACTAACTCCATGGCAGGCCAACAAAACGTTCGGTGGTACTGCGATAAACCCTTCGCTACGACTGTACTCCTATGACCAGCAGTCCATTGTAGACTATGACCAGTACCACCTCAACCTCACCCGTGCCAATGGTGGGTGGCCTTCTGGTGGCGTTGCTGCAAGCGGTGGTAATGCTGATATCGCAGCTGCCACGAAGGGCTCCATCAGTGGAGCACTGCAGCAGAGGCGCAGCAGCACCGCTGCTCAGGCCAGCATTCACTCAGAGCTAAGGCGAGATAATGTTAACGCAGGGCCGTCTGAAGTTACAAAGTCCGCTATCTTAACAACAACACAAACTGGTAATGAAGAAGCGACAACAGCTGTGCATGGAGACCCGAATTTTGGACCTTGGACTCAGGATGAGCTTGCTAAAAAGTTGAAGCAAATTGCGGCAGAGAAAGCAAGAGAGTCCGCCGCTACTACTGAAGTGGTGGAGACAACAACCATTAATGCAGAGCGGACGACTGATGGTCTCTGGTTTGGTAGTCGGGACTTGAAGAAGTTGGACGAAGTGCTGGAGTATTCAGATACCGAGGCTCAACCCCCTGCTCCCCACGACTCCGTGCCCCTGGTGTCTACACCAACAAGCTCCTTGCGGTGGGAGCTGTACTACCGAGCCAGAGATGCGTACGGCCTGCAGCGTCTGGACAGTGAAGGTCTCAAGAAGCTCTACACAACACTGCGAGAGGACGTTGCTGTATTTGATGAGTATTTTGAGCGGAACTCAGCAGGCTACAAAGAGAGTACGGAGCCGTGCAGAGGACACTGCATGCAGCAGCAGTTCTGTGCTATTGTCCATTCAAGAGTCAGGGATCTGTTCCACTGCATGGCGTTCAACAAAACCTTCTACAGCAGTGCACTCAAGGCTTCATTTGACCGACTGTCAGTGGATGACTTTGAGCCATTCTTCCCTGACTTCTCTGTCAGCACCTCCACGGAGCACATGGTGCCCTCTGTTCCCAAAGAGCCGTCCTCGGGAGATTCGCTCGATATCTGCTCGGCCGGGAGCTCCATGTCGAGTCTCTGCTTTGGTCTGTCGTCTGTGGCCATCCTGTCTGGTCTGGCGTTCTTCTGGCTGCTGCTCGGGCTTCTGTTGGGCCTCAGATGGAGAAGAAATCGCGCACTGGGCCGCGGCGGGGCTGCCAGGATGAGTTCCTCCAACCACGGCTACCGGCCACTATACGCTGACGAGCACTAGTCGAACTAGTCACGAACTAGATTATCAAGTCGCAAGCTCCGGAGCACGCTTCATGTGATCAAACTATCCTTAGATTATTGAAGAGGATCAAATATCTCTCATCTTATGTGGCCACATCCTTAGTGCCTTGCTAAGTTGCTGCTGGACGCAACGCATGGATTGCGAGGATGGTCCTGCCGGGTCAGCTGGCATGCAGATTCGCATCTCTATTTTATTATACAAACCACAACTGGTGCTCTGTTTCCTCTCAGTGTTTTCTTTTTAACTTATTATCGTGGTTTTATTTATGTACTTTCAGCTCTTTGCTTTAATGAGCCTGATATTTGTTTCCCACCTTCTCGTGTGTTTTATGTGGTATGTTTTTCCAATTCACGCTACCAGTTTTACCGCCTGTGAAGCGATGGTATCTTCAATGAATTTATAATATATTTATGTGCGTGTTAAGCTAGGAACCTTTTACGCTAGTATATGTAGGTCGTACTGTATAAAATGGAGCCTTCTGCAGGCTTACAAAAGACATCTTTAGCGTGTAGCGTAGGTCGTATTGTGCCTTAGTCATTGGCTGCTCGTGTAGCTCGTATGTGGCTATGGCCGCTTGGGGCCTTACACGCTGCACGGCTTCAGTACACCATTTCAAGTCCTCATCATCTAGTTTTAGAAGGTAATGAAGAACTGATTTATTGGATGTACTGAAAGTGGGATTTGTGATAGTGAAGAGCAAATAATAACTTACCTGCATTAACTGGCCAGGGTTATGACCTGCATTAACTGGCCAGGGTTATGAAGGGTAAAACATTGATATGACTCGAACATTTTCATCAAGAGAGGTGACCCACCTCTGGATAAGTGGCGCCTGACGGCTCCAGAGGCTCTGTAGCGTCTACATAGAGCCAGATCCAGGAATGATCCCATCACCCTCCTAGCCTTCACTTGCTAAGTTGGTATATGGGAGGATCAATATGTATAACAGTGCTAGGATTCAGTAGATTTTTTCTTCCGAAAGACAAGGGTATTTGGGTAGTAACGGCGGTGGAAAAAATCTGCCGAGTCCCAGCTCTGATCTGTAGTATAATACATAGTAGGTATATTGAAAGAAAGTCAGATAAGTATGGGATCTGTATGACCACACTTTACCTGATGAATATTAATGTAGGACTATCAATTTTCTGCAGAGTATTGGCTGTTATGCAGTGTTGCTTCGGCCGTGTTAAACAGCTCGCCCTAACTTCTACATGTTGCCTTACTGCGGCCCCGCACATTGTAGAGCGACCGTTGTGTGAACACTGCCTCTCGTACTGACGGACAGCGCCTCTGCCTCTCATTAAGATATCAAATGCACATGTAACTGTGATATTCCATTAAATAATTTCTGTGCTCAAAAACCATTCTGACATCGAGTTTTAAAGCTAGTAGCCGAACACTGGCGTGATATTCTATATGCAATAATTTATTTTAAGTATAAAGTATCGCAGGCAATACCCGATTTGTGGCCTAAAATGTTATAAATAATAAGTAATACCCGATATCAAATTTTGTACGTGTTGAGGCATTTAGGAACCAGGCTGCATCTGTCTGTAACAAACATGGAATTTTGTACGTACGATAAATGGTAAAGTATTAAATTGGAAGTATGTTGAAGTCACCCATACATACAACTGTGTTGTGCAAGGAAGTCCATGATTTTCCATGATGCAGTGGGTACGCTATAGAAAAAATAATACATGTTAAGAAATGTATTACATGTAGCAATGTGAGGGGGGACACTGCGTTGCAGCATGATGTAGCTGTGTCCCTTAACCCCCCAGCCCCTCGTAGCGGCAACTGTACGTCACCTTCTAACAATAGGTACGTTTGTTAGGTCCAGTGTTGCTCGAGGCTTACCAATACCTACTAGACTCCCTGTTGCGTGAACGCGCGCCTCGCTCCGTCTCCCTAGATCGAAATGCTTATGCAGCGACTCGAGTGTCTGCAGTTCTCTCCGACTTCCAGATGTTCTATACTGAAAGACCTTCGTCCAAAGGTGATATTCTGACTGTGATTGCAAGACAAGCAGGCAGAGTGAGCTACAACATACTTGGATCGTAGCTTACGCTGCAAGCTGGCAGGATTAAACTAAGCAACTAGTAATGCTTTTTAAAGCAACACAATATTAGACCCAAGTTGACATGCAGCATTGCAGAAAAGAAACTTTTCCGATAAGATGTCAACTGACTCAGATATTTGGGCCTCACGAACCCAACTTAAGGGTCCCAAGTGCCTTCTCCACAGGGGATGTTGCAGCTGGCCGCAGTTTCCGCTGGCGAGGTTAGTTTTGTAAAGTAGCGTAGGTTCTCTATTTTTCCTTTTCTGTTCTGTGAGGTGGGCTGTTAATCGAGATAGCCGACGTGTCGATCGAGATAGCCGACGTGTCGATCGAGATAGCCGACCTAGTACGCGGGACACCTCTACTCTCTCGTGTGGAAGGCCACGAAAGTGGCCGTCCACTTGCGTGTCTTCTTTTATGTCTTTACGCCTCGTTTCCCTACCCGTAGTAGCCCACATGACCTACTCGAGACAAATTATGTTTCATTGAATACATGGTTGTCCTTGTTGTTTTACGCCCCACGGCGGCTGCACCAAGCCTCACTGCTTGGATCACACTTTGTGTGGATGCGGTAGTAAATTTAGGAGAATACTTCTACTGACTCGGATTTCTTGGCTTTCATACTGCTCACTTTTGTAACATTAGCTCTGTAGCTACGTGGTGGTTGTTACTGTTGGACTGTGATGTTATTGTTAGGCGAGTGTTGTGGGAGCAGAAGTAGCTCTCAACACGAGCACAAGTGTAATACCGTCCACCATCACCGAGTCATCGCAACATTCCAACGAATGCAATGCTTGCGAGAGACCCCAATTTTGGTCCACTGTAGAGCTAAGCTCAGGAGGGACCAAATAAATCGTCGGTGTCGCTACTAGACTCGCTAGCATTAGCATTGTTTGGGCAGTTGCTCATGAAACACTCGGATCCTTAAGTGTTGATATCCATGCCACATCCCTCTGTTCGTTCCCGCTGTGCTTCCGTCCGTCCCTCTTCCATCATGTGCTCTTTGTGTCAAAGTTTTTTTTCCTAACTTGCTGTTCCCGAGAACCGTGATCCTATGTGGAACTCCTCTGAACATTTTCTTCCCCCTCGTCTTCCCTGCCAGCTGTTGTCTTGTTCAGTGTTCTGTTTGGCAACACTTGGATGCCTCAAGCCCCCTCTGTTCCTCCGCTCTCCCCTGTGCACGGGTGCCCTTGGCGTCTGTTTGCAGTGCAATTTTGTTTTGATGAACTTCAATTTCTATTGTGTATGTGCTCATAGTATGTGTGATACCGTCCTTACTCCCACCTGTGGCATTGCAGAGCCCGTCACAACTGGAGACATGCCCAACAGCGGCACCCAACACGTGCCGGTGACGGCCACCACTCCAAGCTCACTTGTAATAGGCCAGCTATAATAATATCGTCCACAGCAGCTGGTCGGTGTGCACATAGACGAGCGCAAACAATAATGTGCCTAAAGCGTTTATTTTGTGTTTTCGGCACCGGCGGTCTTGAAGTGCCTGTTGTTGTAAATGACACCGGCTGACTACTACTACTACTACTGTAAATGCTGCACTGCTACTCCAGAGAGCGAACGATTTCGGGTCACAGTCCTAATGTTTAGGGAAAATGGGTGAAAAAATGTAGGGATATTTCATGCATGAAGTGTACATGCATTTTTATGTAGCTGTACAGTGACCGAGAAACGTTCTATTAGGATAACCTCGGTGTAAGGTCAGAGCAGCGTTCTAAAACGAGCAGGAACTGGAGAAAATTAGAGAAATTTTAAGGAGTCGGAGGNGAGAGCTCTCCGAAACCTCTCCGCGAGCTCTCCGCTAGCTCTCCGAAACCTCTCCGCCAGCTCTCTCGCATACGGAGAGGCCGTCTATATAAGGAGGTGCCGGAGCACAGGCTGGTCAGTTCCTCGGAAACTCCATACTTTCTTTGGCTCCGGCGTCTTCTTCGCCCCTCACTTGCCTGCCGCCCCATGGTGGCTGGCCTTCTTTTATCGCTGCACGCTCCTCGACTCACACTTAGAAGTTTTCCAGCTCGTCCAAGGCAAAGACTCTGGGCACACTGGGAGACATCATTACGCTTTTGCAGTGGTTCGCTAACGCCAGAGTATCTCTGTCGTTTGCACCAACATCGCGCGCTTCAGCGTTGCTCCAGCCAGGAGGATCATTTCGAGTTGATCATACTCATCACAATGACAGGTTTAGGTACTCTGGTTTTTTTTTTTTTTTTTTTTTTT
>LQNS02278143.1:32951876-32963669 GCA_001587735.2 Parhyale hawaiensis | reverse complement strand
AGATAGGAGAAAATTCAGATTTCAAAAGGCGAAAAAAAAAAGTTGAGTACCTTGGAATCTTTTTCTTCAGTATTAGATAGGGGAAAAATGAGGAAGCCAGCGGGGGTTTTCCTGAAGGGCTAGCTTATTGCCGTCATTTATCGCAAACGTGCACCAGTCATTAATAACCCAATATGCCGTCATTTACAATGACGGCTCGGGACACTAGTCATATTATGAAAAGAAAAGATCTTACCGGACTTTTGGCAATAAACCCATCCGTCATGCAAAGTGAGAGCTACTCGTAACCGCCCACTAACTGGTTAAAAAATAACTGACAACTCAGCAGTGAAATCGAATATTCGGTTATTCATTTAAAAATCAGCAACAAACGAATAGGTTCATAGATAATTCTAGGATAGAAGCTAAAAATTCAAAATAAAGAACTTTCAAGTTAATGTTGTCTTAGATTCTGATTGAATAACTCAGTAGTAACTTAGTGTATATGATTGGACTAAAATTGTAGGACACTTGAAGCCTGTAACTGGAAAGCATAAGGCATAATCGTAGTATGTCATTGGAATATATTTCCAGTCTTACTGGAATTTTTCTACAATGAAAAAATTAGCTGAATAAAATCTGCTTGTATTAAAACTACTATATTCTAGCACAAGCTGTGATCATTCGAAAACAACAACTGCTCAATATTCTCATTCAAAATGTGTTGTTGGATGTTCTTGACTGCTAACTGCACTCGTATTTACAGTATCTCGTGATAGACCAGGAGCAAAATAACGTTTCCGCTGTCTCCGCCCCTACTTAGCTTACGGTACACAAAAGGTATTAATAGAGACATGATATTAAACTGCCCTAGTGTGGGAAGAGCAAATTGTGTTTTAACTGAAAAATAACTGTTTAATCTGTTTCAAATACGAGCAGGACTTATTTGAATTTTTCGTTTGTATAACGTTGCTTTGTGGAGATTTGTGCTCTCAGAGCACTGCTCAATTTTTTTAAGACTATACATCCTCCTACAGAAGGCTTGAGTTTTCACTCGCAAATTCTCGATCTTGTCAGTGTGGAGTCATACGGCCACGGCCAGGGGAGTCCTCTCCTTACACTCTCTGCTTCATTGTAGCAACAGTCCAGTTGTACTTGGTAACACACACACACACACGGTAATAGTGAATTGTGATCTACTCTGTACAATGCGATGAACAAAGCGCCCTGTATTGCACTATATTGAAAATGAAAGAAACACGCGACTGTTATGATCTGCCCCAATATCAACGCCATGACAACTTTGACGACATAACATTAATGCCATGTCCCACCGTACGTACGTCTGCGTCGCTCCTTCTTGCTCTAGTGTATTTAATGATACATTGGATGAGAAAGTCCAAGCAGGCTGCATAATAAAACTAAAATTTGGCTAGTACACCATTCAGTGTTGTCAACTACTGAGTATTGATTGGCATAGCAAGCGCCTCAAGAGGCTAGGCTACTACTAGTGCCGCCGAAACTAATGAGTGCGTAGGCCACACCACCTGCCGACGTCGACTGCAATCGCTCAAAAACCAACTTCAATTTAACTTTTCAGCCTTTTTGCATCGCCAGCACGAAGAAGCACTCATGCCGACTGTATGAAGCAATTTCTCTTCATGTCGCCTTTTGTCGTCTTCACATGATCTTACCCGTCTGACTACCAAGTTACTGACTTATGAAAGTTGCTAAAATACTGAGGTCAGCAACGGATCGGGTGGAGTCTCGAATAAAAAAGTTGAAAGATGTCAAAAACCATTTCCAACATTGGTTCAGTGCTGATTGTGTGAAATATTTCGTGAGTTTTGTTAAAATTTGATTTGTGGATTTAGTTGTTTCAAGTTTTTATCGCTTTTATAGATAGATTTTATTGCATTTCTTCTTCAACACCTGTGCACCTTTTATGATTCAGAACACTGATGATGAATATTTAATATTTCGAAAGTTCAATTTTCAAAAACGGTTGTGGCCACGTTGGTGCTTCTTCATATTCTGAAGTATGAACAGTTGACGTCAACAGAAAAAATTCTGTAGTAATTGTTTTATAGTATCGATGTTGCATTATAAGTATCACTGATTAAATTGAATATCAATTTAGTATTATTACTGCCAATGATATCTGTTAGTTAGAATCGTTTCAAGCATAATACTGCAGCATGCAAACATTGTGGTACACAGCAGTCAATGTGAGTTGGATTCAACTTTATATAACATCAAATCTATGCGATTAAAAAGCGAAAGAGTTCGCTGTAGATGTTTCTAAATTATTTTCTGTATAATTTAATGGGTCACGTATCTCTACTCAGTATATAAGCTTATACGATATTTTCATATATGCTGTAATCATGCTGTGCATCCCTAAGATTGCCCAAACTTTGTCTTCTTTAAGATCAATAGATCTTGATGCACTATAAATGATCTCTAATACCACATAATGATCTAGCCTGCCGTAACAGACTATCGAGCAATGGGTTAACTCAGCACCTACCGTGGTTAGCACACACCTACCCTATTTATATTAGTATACAGCCTCGCTTGTCCGTCTATGAACTGTACTTTAGGAAGACCCTACATAGGTTGCCTCAGCCTGCTTCACCTGTAAGTCTTGGGAATTTCTTTTTCTTGCGCCATATTCACGCTCCTCCTAATGACAGTTTCCTCTTATTTTCCATTATTACTTCCGCCAAGAAGATTATTTTTTGTCAGTTCAATTTGTCTGTGTGTGTCTCTTTGTTTGTCTGTCTGTCTGCTACCTATATTACTGAAAAAGTAAGCTATAGATCTTTATGAAGCTTACAGGGAATTTTAGGTATGTTAGGAAAAATAGAAAAAAAACTTTTTGTGATGATGCGTTTCAACCAATAGTTTGTCTGCCTGTTTTTTTTTCCTTGGTGACATAATTCAAGAAAATATGAATGGATCTTCATGAAACTCGCTGTAATTGTTGGGAATGTTAAAAGGCACAATATTCCTGGATTTTCGGTGGTGATCCATTGGTCCATTTGTAGAATGCACTATATGTTTGCACTCGAGTTTTGCAGGAATTGTTAGAAGTGTTAAAAGGCACATAATGATCAAAGCTTGGTGATGATAAAGGGGAAATACTGGTTTCAGGACCGATTTAAATTTTTTGTTAAGATTGATTGCCTTGTTTAGCGGAGGTATGCTCTCTCAGACGACTTCTCTACTCATTACCATTATTTCTGAGTTACTATAAATATGCGTGCCGCTCCATTGGAGGAACACGCCCGTGAATGGGTTCCAAGGTTTTCTCTACTCCCTGCATGCCCCTTATTTCTTCCTCTATGTAGATCGCACTATATTCTGAGGGAATAGAAGCTGCAGCTCCGCATATACCGACAGTACCTGTCCATATGTCTGACGAGCTGCGAGCTTTTCCCCTTCCCCCCTCTCTCAGAAAGCGATTACTTATGCAGTACTGCACGTCAGGGCCTTTGTTCTCATGTGTACATTACGACTCTACGAACTGGAAGCGATCGGTGATTAACACAGCACGGTCGACGTGCGCGTGTTTGCGTTAGTGAAACATTTGTTTACGTTCAATAGCATGTGTGGCATATTGGCTACAATAAATGTTGCAGCTACCAGTAACTGGAAGCCACTTACTGTCTGAGGTGAAGTTCTTTGGTAAACTGGCTTCACGATGTTGCTGCTGACGTAACTATTTTTACTTTATAGAAAGATTAGTCGTATGACATCTCTGTACCTTTTCTAGAAGTAGTAGCAACTTACCATTTTATGAAATTTCTGGTCGTAATTTATTGTTTGTGAATTGAGAAATAATCGATTCTTTTGGAGTTCCTCCCACCCTACCGCAGAACTGGCTCCACACTGCTGCGTTCCATACAATGCTGGGAATTTCGCTCTGCATATCGCAACTTGATGAGATTTTGCCCGTTTCAGATTCGCTAGATATTTTCTTACCATTTACGCTGCAACAAAAGCCAGTCTCATTTGTAGTCGATGGTTCTCCGTGCTCACACCAAATTAATGAAGCCACTAAAAAAACTGCTAGTTGAGTTCTTAGGTACTGCATATTTGAAAAGATTTCCAAAACTTAGCTAGTGGGTGGTAGCATGGGTGGTAGCCAACTGACTTGGCGTCCAACATTTTACCCCCTTTTTGTGGACACGCAGCTGTGTTTGAATGGACGGACACTTTGTACTGCGTACGTAAGGGAAACAGAACACTGTCGAATGACACCGCTTCTAAGGCGGTCTAGCTCGAAAATTTGGTATAGCAAAACATATGGGCCGCCGAAATCTTGGGTGAAGCCCAAAGTTGGAAAAGCCGGGGCCGAGGTAAGCAATTTTCGATATACCGTGGCCGGCAAAAAAAAAATTCTTATTACAACAAAGCATTTGTGCACCTTTCCCCAATATGTTTACTTTTCTCCAAAAGATTATGAAACCAGAATACACGTTTCTGATGCAGTATTTTATGTTCTTTGCAAATAATGTCGTAATAGATGGACTAATTGTATTAAATTTATATATTTTCGAGTAAAGTTGTAAACTAAATAGCAAAGCGTTTCAACCAGCGGAACATATGGCCGGCCCAAACGTTTGATGTTGGGCAACGTTTGGCCTGTGGTTTCACACGGCAGTCTTCTGAAAGTCTATTCTCAGCCATTCGTTGCAATGTTGTGCTAGGTCCTCGTAAACACAAATGAGTGTTAAATGACTTACTAGATTTTAGCCGGCCAGTCAATTGGCAGTGTGCGCTGTGCAGGAGACAAACAAATGGTCTCGATCTGCAGTCGCAGTGATACTTTATTCCTGACTTCTTCGATCCTAACGAGCAAAATAAGCTATTGGCAGCGACAAAAGCTACAACTTGCTGGGCGTAAGGCGCACCAGCAACGAATTTTTTCAGTAACTTCACTGATCGAGCCCAGCGTGTGCGCTACAGCCCGTGTTGGCGCTGCTGCTCCCTGCCGGTGACCTTCGAAATCGTACAAACGAACTTCGCGGTAGTGTGGACGCGGCTTAACGGGGGCGTCACGTGCGACTCACAGCAACAGTATCCTCATCCCTAGAACAAAGTAAATGATCTTTCTCTCCCTCATACTTTATTCTTTCTTTTTGTATTTTGCTCGTATTTTCTTCATCACTTCCCCATCTTTCTGTCTCCTATTTTGTTTTTTCTCCTTGTTTATCTCTCTTTATTTCTCTCTATCTTATTTCTTGCATCGTATATTCTTTCTGTCGCATTGTCTATTTTCTTTCCCTTTTTCCATTCCTAGATCGAGTAATTCACGTTCCATCAAAACCACCCAGGCGGCGCCTGACCTTAACTTCAGTGTCGTGCAATGACCTCAGTTATCGTTCATTCATGAACTTTGGCACTAAGCAAAGTCCAGAACAAAAGTGCAGTGGCAAAGGCCCTGAATTGTTTATTCAACTAAGAGCGCTCAGCGAGGTTCTCGATGTGCCCTGGCGGCCACACATGCGTATTCGTAAGAAGTCTGGCGATAGTTAAACATACTTTATACCTACTGATTCATAGCTAAACGCTCATACAATGAACGTAACAAATTAAATTTTTGTTATATAATGTACCAGGTTAGTGCAAAAGTATTGTCCAATTTCTAGTACAAAATTTTCAGACCGAATTTATTAATTTTTTAACCTATTTTTCTTGTAGATATAATGAAGCTCTGTGTTTAATTTGTATCATCTTCTTTGAGATTAACTAAAGTTTGCTCTTTATTTTCAATAGCTTCATTCCATATTTTGTCCCACCTAACGGCCACGTAAGAAAAGGTTTACTAGACAAATTCCGTTAAGGTGCTGATACAAGTGCGGCAACAAAATCTATTGACAACACTTGTGAGGTTGATGCAGTGAATTAAAGAAGTTGCAGGAGGTGGTTTTTTCGCTTCCGAAGTGGAGAGTGATTTAACTTTGAAAGAAAAGTAAAAAATATACAAAACTTGATTCCGCATTATTGAAAGCTTCTGTTTAAGAGATTCCTTTCATTACCACTAAGGAACTTACAGAAGACCTAAATGTAGTCATTCCACCGGGGTAACAAATTTTTGCCTTACATTTTTTTTTTTAATCGGACGTAACTTTTGCACCAACCTGATAGATGGATTGGTGCCGCGTTCACTGCACTTAATAATAATAATAATGGTAACTAGAGCACTCTGAGAGCGCATACCTCCGCCAAGCGAGGCAGCAATAGTAAAAAATTCAAATTGGCTCTGAAGGCATAATTTTCTTTGTATGAACTCCAAAATCTAATCATTTATGCCTTTTAATGGTAATAACAACTTCCGCAATTTTCTTCAAGATCCGTTTATAACTTTTTTAGTTATACTGCTAACAAACGTTATGACAAACATGAGTCAAACATACAAACGAACAAACCGATCTGCATCAAAATTTAATCATTTATGTCTATCAACGTTACTAAAAACCCCTATAAATTTCATAAATATCCATTCATTACTTTGTGAGTTATTGTGCTAACAAGCATAAAATTAAAAACAGTAACAAACGAACTAACGGATCATTACCAAAATTCCGTCATTTAGTGTTTGTTATATACCTAGCAAATCATGTTAATTTCATAAAAATCCATTCATAACTTTTTGAGTTATGAGTTATCCATTCAGGGGAACTGTGAGACCCATGCACAGCGCGGGTCCACAGAACGCCTGTGGGGACCGTAATAGAACGTCAGAAAAGAAGAGGCAAATACGAGAGAAGAGGAAAAACAGGAAAGAAAAGGCAAAATAA
Organism: Parhyale hawaiensis; assembly: GCA_001587735.2. Lineage (NCBI taxonomy): Eukaryota > Metazoa > Arthropoda > Malacostraca > Amphipoda > Hyalidae > Parhyale > Parhyale hawaiensis. The sequence continues at coordinate 32,956,881 of LQNS02278143.1, read as the reverse complement.
AAAATCATTAAAACAGAAGCTCATGTAAATTTCATAAGAATCCATCCATAACTTTTTGAGTTATAGCCTTGAGAAAAAATAGGCAGACAAAGAAACAGATGAACAGATTTTCACCAAAAGTTAATAAACTGTTACTGTGCCTAGCAATCCCTGTAAATTTTCTAATGATCTGTATATAACTTTTTGAGTAATCTGTGACAGATACAGAGCCAGACAAACACGATAAAAACATAGCCTCCTTGCTGGAGTCAATAAGCACACGACAGTGATTATTATTTGTTTGATTGATAGATTACTTACGTTTATTTCGTGAACGGCAAGAGCACCTGGCTCTTCGTGCTATCACTGGTCAGAATTCAACTGCTTCACAGCAATAGATATGCCTTAAATAATATTATAAAATAAGATTGATCATAGCAAATGAAATCACTCTGCATTATCACAAGTTGAGACTAAATTAAAAAGAGTCATATTGCTAACATATGTATGCGAAACTAAACGATTTTCAACGTTTAGGAAAATATCACAATATCTTAATGTTAATGATGAAAAAATGTATAATCGTATAGCAAAAAAATATATAATCTCCATTTCATACTTTGTAGCAAAACCTCCAACTTCAACAGCAATTAATCTCTTCTTGTGGTCTGCAATTAACGATGCGCATACTTTAGTCGGTGTTTTACTCCACTCTACCTGGCAAATTGTCTTCAAATTTATAATGTTTGTTAGACTTCTCTCTCGAATATTAATTTCCAAATGCTGCCAGAAGTTTTCCTCTGGATTCAAATCCGGGGACAAACGTAACCATTGTAAGATGTCAGAGTTGTTTTCAGTTATACGCTTGGGATCATTGTCTTGAGGGAAACCCAATCAGGTGGAAGCCCAAACCTCTCTACACTACTGCGTTTCCCCTAGGATTTCTTGATATTTTTCTGCATTAACTTAGCGTCTATACTTGACAGTTTACAAACATTTTTCGCTGAAAAGCAGCCCCCAACCATGATATTACCATCACCAATCATGACAATTGGGATTGTGTTCTTTGGTATGTACGCGTCACCGTCTTTCCATCTACTGTGATGCTGAGAATTACGATGATACACGTCAATCTTTACTTCAGCTGCTCATAAAACTTTCCCAATAAAAATTTGGCTAAAACTTTGGTAAATTTTAACCTCGCATCTCCGAGCCGTTTCAAAAGAAGTGGTGTTTTCCATGTTCAGTGCGACTTTGGACTATCTGTGAGTTATAGTTCATCACTTATTGCTCGCTCTGTTGCGTAAGCTCCTGATAAATGCAGATCACATTGAAGATCTTCTCGGGTGGCCTGTGGATTTATTTATTTTTTATTTATTATTCCAATTTTCTCCGTAATCTTGGAGAGATCTTTTTTAGAAGCACCTGGTCTGCTTTGGTTTTCAACAGTATCACTTCTCTTAAATCTTTTTATGCTAGTTGTAGTAAATGGGATGTTCATGCCATTAGAGGTCTTCTGTAACTTTCTTCATCTTTTCACAACTTAACGACCAGTTCTTTTTGTGCATTAGTCTATTCCTTGCGTCCAGCCAGCCTTACGACCCAGAATATAACATAGCGCAAATAATACCATCGACTACCTTCACAGTAAGTTAATGGCATTAGCGAGACAAGGCATCGCGCAATATAAAGTGCGCCTGTGCGCCCAAGACACACTAGCCTCTGTGGAGAGCAGTGTGCCAACTGTTGAAAGATACTCTTTTCGATTCAAAGACGAATAGAATAAATTCCCACAAGGCTGCGACTCACTGGACTATTCTCCAACATCTTGGCTTTGCTAACTGTTCTCGAGCTAATATTTTAATAGCAAGAAACAGGATTTTGCCATTTTTAAAATTGTATTAGCTATCTGAAACTGTTCATTATTCTAGCTGCAGCATAACTAATAGGGGCGTGCTAAGAATACATCGCATCTGGTACAGTAGTGCAGGGCGCGGAGCTCAATGGCGTTAGCGAAAAAAATGGGGCGCATCGGCGCTGGCAAAGAAAGAGGCGCACCAAATTCTGAGAATTAGGTTTCGTTGACTTAGTTTCCTATCGTAAGCGTTTCTAGAGAGATCGGCAGCGATTGAGTGAGAGATGTCGAGCACAATCTCTACCTGTATTCTCACGATGGGAGGAGGGGCGTTCAAATTTGCTTCGTCCCCCGCAACACAGAACCCAAGCTATACACCACTGTGCGACTGTCACGAGGCAGTTACTGATATCTCTTCAAGTCTGGAGTGAAATAAAAGGCTGAAAACAGCGCAATTTTCTACTGTTTCCAACGCTTTTCATTTGACCTAACGCTCTTCATCCAACCTAACGCTCGTCACCTAACCTAACATTCCTCCTCCAAACTCACACATCTCGTCGAACAAACGCTCTTCACTAATCTAACACTCACAGCCCACACTCTAACACAACTGTTTCTAACTCAGTTTTCCTCAGCCAACCTTACGTCCCACATCTAATCATACCTTCGTCATTGAAGCAAACGCTTGTCAACTAACCTAACGCACTGAACGTACGTACATTCTATTCACATTTTTCTTCAATCGTAGTAGCTCACCTCCAATCTGCGTTGCCTTACGATGTCGCATGAAGTTTCTCTTTTCTCTTTATAACTTTTTCTCACTCATTCGATTGCGAGACCCCCTGAAATTCCTCGGCATTATTACCTACGCCAAGGAGGTTAGGATTTTTTGGTCGGAGTATATCTATCATCAAGATAACTAAAAAAAGTTATGGACAATCATAATAAAATTAACAGTAAAATGCATCGTGTGCCAGGAAGAATAGTCGATTAATTTTTGGTAAAGATCCGTCTGAGCAATTGTTTGTTTGCATATTTTTTCCTTGGTGACATGACTCCAACATATACAGTATGAACAAATCTTCATGGAATTTGCAGAATTTGTTAGGAATATTACGAAGAGCAACTGATTGAATTTTTGTGATGATCTATCAGTCCATTTGTCTCCTTGCGTCTATGATTCTTTTCAGATCTATCAGAACATAACCTAGAAAGTTATGGATGGATATTCATTCACAGGATTTACTAGAAATGTTAGAAGGCGCAAATAACAAAATCTTGGTGATGATTAGTGTGTTAGTACGGTATTTGTGTTTGATATTTTTTTGTTTTTGTATTTGATGGAATTTAACTCAAAAAGTACTGATGGCACTTTAAGAAAATTACTGGAGCTGCCATTACTATTGAGAGACACAAATGAACAGATTTTGGTGATGATCAAGAAGAAGTCCTCGTTTCAGGACTAATTTGAATTCACCATTAACGCTACATTGCTTGCCGGAGGTATTCGCTCTCAGAGTGCTCTGGTGTTTTTTTATATTGTTACTAGAGGCCCCAGCCGTCATAAATTCCTTCAATAATATTGTTATTATAAGCTTCCTATTGTTCCGGTTCCCGGTATAAGTTTAGCTTTTCAAAAGGTCTCATACCTGTAGACGTGATCTACAAATACAGAAACGTAAATTGTAAATCCATGAGTTTTGCGAAAGCAAATATCCCCCTGCTAGATAACGTGCGGATATCAGTTTGGAATTAGTCAAACGTTGAGTAGCACTAAAATAATATAATTCAGTGAAAAAAATTCACTGGAAATGCTGAGGACTTACCGTAATATGGATACTAGCCCATAGTTAAACCTTTAGGGGCCAAATTTAACCTTAATTAATGACCCTACACGATCTGCAGCAACTGATAACCCGTGGGCAGTGCTGCTGTGTCTTGGTAATAATAAAAGCCGTGGTCTGAGCAACTGATGCATTGCGATAAATCTGAGCTAACACTTGCCAGCGAGAAACATAATTAATGACCCTATTGACTTGAAGTAACTTCAGGCCTCTGGCAACTATACTTTAGACCTGTGCATAGACTTCAACTCTGATGCCTGCCAACTTTTTCGATACGATCGTAGCTTTGGCTTATTTATATATGCTGTATATACTATATGTTCAGAAATGGAATAATAAATTAACAGCGTTGCATTAAAGATTCAATAATTGAACCATTTCATGCTGTCGGGCTCGTTTAGTGTCATGATCCACTCGTGATGATTAGTTAGAGAGTGTTATAAGTTACCCTCTATTTCTGATAAGAACGTTTAGCGTATGAAGAGTTTAATCTAGACAGTACAGTTCACTAATATTCACATTTTGCTGTACTGTCTGGTAAATAATCTTATTATTTATTCTAGAAAATTATTCTTGGAGCCTACACTCTGTGCACTAATTTGAACCTTTGTAGTCGACGTTATGCACATATAATCCTGAATGGAATTGCTTATTACTTCAAGACGCCGATAATGAATTGTTAGTAGAGATTAAAATTCTTATTTATCAATGATGTCGAGTACATTGATGTTTGTTTGGTTTTGAATTATGCCCAATAATTGAATCTTTCTGGAAACTAATAAATTACTCAAATTGTTTTTAGAGTTGACGGAAATGAACTGTAGGGAAGCTCTCGCTAGAGGTTCTCAATGTTAAGTGTTCAGCTCTTGGTATAGCTATGGCACTCAATGCACTCATGTCAGCGATGAACGAGATCCTTGATGTCTCTGTCGAACGAAATCAGTGCCTACCGGGGCGGTCCATTTTTCACGGCTGCGATTACGGCGTTGTTGTCATGGAAATGCTGCACATGCAATGCGTTCTCTGAAGTGCGAACAAGTGGAAGTCTGACGGTACCAGGTCGGCACTACAGAATGCGGTGGGTAAGACAGCACCGTGCAGCAGAACTTTACCCAGTGCCCCGTAGTGAACTGAGATTGCATGACAGGGGCGGAATCTCGTCTGAGAAGCACTTTTGGGGCAAGAGGAGCACTACTGGGGTTATTCGTCTTTTTTTTAATCCGCCCCAGGGGTAGATGCTGGCGGGGCCCTTTACCTGCCGAAAGATTGAGGGTCCTAAGTGCCGTCTCCGTTGGACATGTTGCAGCTTGCCGCAGTTCCGACTGAC
>LQNS02278143.1:32913731-32932471 GCA_001587735.2 Parhyale hawaiensis | reverse complement strand
AGTAACGGTCGTTACAGTAACGAGTAACGGTAACGCCCCGTGCAATTTTGTGGCAGTAACGAGTAACGGTAACGCCCCGGTAATTTTATTGATGTAACGAGTAACGGTAACGACCTCCAATATCATGTAACGGTGCCCATCACTGGTAATAGGGCGTAGGCGGTTGAGGATGCTCTAGAACTGTTCTTTCGTGTGTTTGATCAAATTCTCTGTTCTCTTCTTCTGTAATTTGAAAAATTTTGCTCCAGTATTCTCTGAAAATAGTTTCTTTGTCTTCGTCGCTGTGTAGCTGTTCGTTATTGTGTCCCTTTTAGTAAGTGAGTTTGGATTTTGTGTTATTGCCCATGAGCTTTTTTGCTGATGACCAGAATTTCTTTGTGTCTCTTTGGATGTCCATTCGTTGTATGATATTGTCCCCGGATTGTTGGGATAGCTGTTGATATTCTCTCTGAACTTCTACTTCAGTATTTTCACCTGCATCAGCTTCAACTTTTGTTAGAGTTGCTTCTCTTACGGATCTTTTTGTAATAAATATATACTTTGCCTTGCAGTAAATGGCAATTTAAAGCGAGCAGAAACGTGAGAAACGTTACCTAATGACACCAATCCTATCATACTGTATGGCTCTGAAACCGAAACTGAGCGGTACTCCACTCTTTTCTGTGTAGTGTGCGGTACTCTTGCGGTAGTCGAGCAACCACTACGCATCACCAAACGAACACGTATGATATTTGTTCCAAACGCGTTCATTTTCGTAACAAACTAGTTCATTTCTTTTTAGAAGACCTATGATTTCTGAGTTGGTATAACTTAATGTCATTTAAGTGTTAAGTGTAATTGTTTTATTGTTATTACTTTATACGTCTTAAAACATTACTTTATTACAATATTCTTTATCATGGGTATATAATTATTTACCTTTTCGACCAGTCAAATGGATACATATGAAATGTGTTTCCCCACAGACTGACACATCCTGAATCCAAAAATTACAGCTGCCTGTTGGGGAAACGCTTAGTTTTCGAGATATTTGAATTTGAATTCTCTATTTTTTACCTCCGCCAAGGAGGTTGGTTTTCGTAGGGTTTGTCTATCTCTGTCGGTCAGTCACCAAGACAACTCAAAAAGTTTTGGACGGATTTCGACGAAATTTACAAGCACTGTTAGGTATGTTAGGAGGAACAGATGATTTCCTTCTGATGAAGATCCGCACATCCGTTTGTTTGTCTACCTCATTTTTCTCAATGTAAGAACTCAAAAAGTTAAGGACGGATTTCCATGAAATTTTCATGATTTGTTAGGTATTTTACGAAGAGTAAATGACCAAATTTTTGTCAGGATCTGTTGGTTCATTCGTGTGTTTGTTGCTGTGTTTGGTTTTATGCTTGTTAGTGCAATAACTGAAAAAGTTTTGAATGGATCTTCATGAAACTTACAAGAGTTTTTGTTAATATTAAAAGAAAAATGATTAAGTTTTGTGCAGATCGATTAGCTCGTTTATATGTTTGACTTATGTTTGTCTTAACAATTGTTAGCAGCAAAGCTCAAAAATTTTGAATGGATCTTCAAGAAATTTACAGGGGTTGTCAGTATTATTAAAAGATACATATAACTGAATTTTGGTGCAGATTGGTAGGTTTGTATGTATATTTGACTTATGTTTGTCACAATGTTTGTTAGCGCAATAACTCAAAAAGTAATGAACAGATTTTCAAAAAAATTGCAGAAGCTTTTAATACTTTTAAAAGGCACAAATGTTTAGATTTTGGAGTTGATACAAAGAAACTCCTGGTTTCAGAGACAATTTGAATTTTTCGTTACCGTTGCTTTATTAGAGGTACTTATGCGCTCTCAGAGTGCTCTACACAGTTCCCCATCTAATACCAGAGAAAAAATTCGGTCGACAATCCTCATCATCCCGATGTCATACACAGATTATAGGACACATTTTAAGAGGTTTCACTCGAATGACACTCCTCTCACAAACGCTCTGCTTTCGAGATATTTGACTCCGAAGTTACTGCTGATTTCCTACGGGAGAAAATGCCAGCAGCTCTACAATAACCAATGCTGTGTTAACCTAACCTTCAGTGCCATCGCCGGGTATATTCCCCATAAAACAATGGAGATTTCAAAGTCAAACATCTCGAAAATCGAACATTTGCGAGCAAAATGTCATTTGTGTAAAACGTCTCTAAATGTGTCCTACTACCCATTGGGGAATTACCCAATTGCTGAACTAACTCTGTTTACGAACAAACAGTTATATAATTTAATAGGTTTGTATACTAAATTTATCAAATAATTGTTGTTTGTTCAGAAATGGAGCTAGTTCGGCAATTGGGAAATTCTCTATATGGCACTAAAATGTTGAAACTTCGCAACGGTATCCTTTTCTTCAGTACTATATATTGGAAAAATAGAACTTCAAAGTCAAACATCTTGAAAAGTAAGCATCTCCCCAAAAAACGGTCTTGATTCCTGGATTCAGGGCGTCAATCCTACTGGACGAAAGGGTAGATATTAGCCCTATTTTCACCTGATCAAGACATGCTAACATAAATTGATATTCTAGCATTTTTGTTTGCATAACAGTGAAGTACCGGTAGTAAAGTAGCGCTAGAAGTAGCGGCGCTACATATGCTAGCGCTACAGCAAATATATAGCGGCGCTTCTTCTACCGTTACAAATTTGTAGCGGCGCTACAGTAGCGCAGCTATTTGCACGCTGATACAGAGCAAGGGATAAAATACCCACCGCACTGATGAACTCAACGTCAGAGGCGGGCCTTGGCTGCTCTGAGTCCTAACTGCAAGAATAAAAAAGTTATCATTTCGGATATTTTCAGCCAAGTTACCTTCCTTTTCCTTTCAATGTACCTGGTCAAATGATTGCTGCAAAGGCTCAGGTCCGCAAGACAATGACCAGTGATGAATTAGTAACAATGAAACACCAACGATCGACCTCTATACATTCACGGCTTGCAGCTGTTGCAGAGCTGCAGTGCAGCCCGATATATCGCACTGCTGCAGCAACGCTTCGTATCAAATTGTCAGCATTTGTCTGTGTCAACACCTCAGCAAATATTGTGAGTTAATTGCAGCTCACCGTCGATAGGAAATTAACAATGCATTTCGTCCGATGGCTCCTTTGCATGCTGAAGACTGCAGGGCCACCAGCGTCAGACTGAAGAAATGAAACTTTTAAAGCAGTTCATAACGGATAGCTTACGAAACTGTAATTTGAGTTCATTTAACATCGCAAGTTGAGGAGCTGAAGTATTTAATATCATCGCTAGTGACGTTCCATCTGCGGTCTGTGGAAGTTACAAGTCATGCTAACGAACGTTTAACTTTCTGTTCCGCGACTGCATTACGTAACGCAGTTCATGACATGTTCGGTTGACTGCTGAGGTCATCCGCGACAGGCTATCAACTTCATGGCATAGGAGGAGCAGAAAGCTTAACTGGACTACACAACCAAGAGCTGATTTCGGAAACGTGGCAGCCAAAATAGACCCCTCTCAATTTAGTATCTGATTCTGAGGCGAGTTGCAGACACAGCCCAGTTAGCCCACAGCAACCTGAAAAATGATAACCGTAACCTAAAACGCTGTTGTGAGACCGTCATCTGTCGACGTGCGGTGTAAGTTTAACAGTACAGAAGTTCCGTTTAATTGTGCTTCGCCAGTGGAAGGTCAAAATACGTCATCTTGCCCTATGTCAGATGGTTATGTGCAAATCATTCATTGGAGGTTTTTAAAAATTGGTTTGAAGATTTAGTTTGTAATTCACTCTCGGAATGCATAGCAGTTCAGTTATATATTTTCACATTCTAACACACAAACTCATTTCATAATAAATATATAAACTTAATAGCAAAACTTCATTCATTGTGTCAGAAGGTGTTATGTAAGCGCACATAAAAATACATTCAGAGTAACAAATTATTTCATAACATAACATGAACACCAACACAACATTAGAAACGCTTACTCAACAATATTATCAACTATTTATGCTTTGACATACGCTCCTTTTTCCCATAGGACCTTTACAAAACAAACATCCATCGACGAGGTCAAAATTAAGATAGTTGATGGGTTGATGTCTTTATGCCGTCCAATATGCCGGCCTTGTGCTTAACTTCCAGTATATAGGAAGGAATTATACTCCGGCGAGCTCAAGTGGGCTCTATAAATCTCTTATAGTACTCGGTGAATCCCAATCTTCGGCTGGAAACGCCAGGTACAATAAAATATTAAATTACTGATGTGTTTATACTTCATCCAAACTCTGCAGGGTTGCGATTAACGGCTCTATCGACAGGCAATATCCAGTGAGCGATCTTGACGGCAAGTAGACAAGAACTAACTTGCAAAAAATTTCCTAACCGTATTCCCCACACCTAAACTGTCTTACGGAACGACGTTGTTGAAACCTGTGAATAATAAATTAATAATTTCTTTCCAGTCATGCTGTATTTTTAACGTCAGCAGCGGTAGTCAGCAGCGTAGGTCGACATTTTACAAGTAAACGGTCCGACCGGGTGCTTACCTGTTATCGAAAAACAAAGCAAATAATAATTATATACTACAACTATTTGGCCAACAGTATCACATTGACCATTGCCTTTTTATACTAACTGTTGTATTCATAATTCAAATTTGAATTATGGTAGAAAATAGCCATGCTTCGACTATGCTACGATCGAATGCTTTCTTGTGACGTCACCGCTTCGCACGTTTGCGCGGGACGTACGATGCAGCTAACCTGTTCTGTCTCATCATCCTTGGAATGGTGCATTATCATGCATAGAAATGCATTTCAGCTAGAAAGACCTTGTTTGAAATGTGTACCAGGTCAAGAAATTGTGATCCAGAAACTCTGTGTATGCTTTGGAGATCAACTTTACTCTTTCTGGTACACGAAATGATCACACCAAGGTGTCTCCAACGATGGCATCCCAGAACATTACTCCTCCGCCTCCTTGCTGACGTCGATACCTCAGAGGAGCTCTCTGGTTTTCTACAAGCCATCCTCTGGACCAACCATCAGGTCCATCAAACGTACCCCTGCATTTATCTGTTAATATGACCTTTTAAAAGTCCAATTTTAGGTACTGTTTTGCACATTAAACTTCGTTGCACTTGTGTTTCCTAGATAAAGGAGGTCTACTTTGCCTTTCACAACTTTTCCCATGGTTCTCAGAATTCTACAGCGGGTGTCACGAGATACCTCTGCGACCCCAGCCCTTTAAATATGGTCTTGCTGCTGTTAAGGGGTATTTTTCGCTGTTATTGCTTTTTTTCAGCTCTGTTGCTGAAAACAGATTTACCTTTATAGCAACGAGTTTTTCTCTTGCAATTACTGTTTTGAATCGCCATTTTTATGTTTTGCTATTTCAAGAGCTGTTTTACCGTCTCCCAGCAACTTGCTGATATTTTGCTTCTCTTAATCATCAATAGATGGCCTTCTGTCATTATTCTTAAAATTTAAGTTAAATTTTTATTTCTAATCATCGCTCTTGCATCTGAAATATGACTTGGTATGAAGAGTTTATTGCAACGTTGAGCAAAAATTTCGACATTACGTGGATTATCTTTCAAAAATCTCAAAAATACATAATTACATAATATCGTCTCACGCAGTGTATTTACTAACTTGGGACTACAGCACAGAGTTCAGTTGTTGCTCATTAATACAAATTTTGCGTTCCCACTATTCGAAATGGATGTTTTTGAGTTGTTACCTGCGTAACCGAAACTGCTGCTACAATCGTCATTACCAGTTATTGGATTATGATTGGCACCAAAGCCTGGCACGATGGCCATCGCCGATTATACGATGTTACGATGGAACATCGCAAAAATCCATCGTCGATAGCGATGGTCCAATGGAAATTGTATCAAACAATCGGCGATGGCCATTTTCTCCATCGGCAATGGTGTTATGAGGAAGAACTGGTCCGATGCAATGGTTGAACATCCCATCGGCAATGGCATACGATGGGCATCGTCATCCGTTGTACATCCGATGTCAATGAAGTAATGAAATAAAGCTAAAACTACAGGAAAACAGCCTTACGAGTTTGAAACTTTTGTTTTTTAGTAACATTGAAACAATGAGTAGGTTACAAAGTTTATTTGGTGAATTTTCCGAAGAGGTCAGTAATGACATTTAGTATTTTTGTTGGTATCTTTTCAAAAATAATGTTTTCCCCGCAAATACTTACTTTTAGAGGCGTTTGACTTTGACCTTGCGATTGTTTCTTGTGAAAAACTTAAGATGCGCCATTGCGACGGTGGAGAGACATCAAGAACGAAGCCTAGAAATAGCTTCTCGGCAACATCGTTGCTCATACTCATGACTGGTTCTGCTAATATCCCACGAGAAACATGAATAAAAAAACAGTGTAAAGCGATATCGTACTAGTCGTAATGACGAATCTCATTTTCCCCCATACAGAAAATTATAACTTTAAAGTCAAATATCTCGAAAACTAAGCATATGCGGCGGACCCGTTATTCGTAAAAAAAGTCTTAGAATGCCCTATTTTACCTAAATTAAGTCAACTAAAAAACCTAATGTTATTACTGACCTCTTTGGAAAATGACCGTTTATTTTGATACATTCCCCAAATCTAACAATGTAAATTACTATTAAGGTATTGAAAGGTCGTTAAATTTGGAGCATATCAGCTACTAGGCCTATAATAATTAAGCTTTATAAAGCAGGCTTTAATTAAACACAATAACCTGTGCTTTACATTTCGCACCTTTCATCACTTAGGAATAGTATAATTTGTGAAAATTCGCACACAGGCCGAAGCTATATGAAATGCTGCTTTTATTCGATGTCTGTGGTTTGAGATCTTTTCATTTTTGAAATGTGTTAACCCTATATGCTCCAAGGCGGTACAAAACTGTAGCGCCCAAAATTCCGTGACTTTTCTCAATTGAACATGACTATCAATAAAATTCTAATATACTCGCACATTACAGCCAAAAATATAGATATATAAATATTTCAGAAAATTAGATGATTACATTTTCGTGTAGATTTTCTTTTTATGCAAAAAGAACTTTCAAATTTATCACTAAAAGACAGCAACAAGGCTGGAAATGAAAAATAGAAGCGATTATACGTTCAGTTTGTGAAAGTATGAAAATTACGACAGATGTGCTGCCGGAGTATTCACCCTGTACTGTCCGAAAATATTTTCATATATTCGAATTTAATTGACATTAAAACTACTCTGAGGCATTATTTTTTTAATTAAATAGGCAAAAGAATAGTTGAATAAATAACTTTTAAGACTATGAAGAAAAACTCTGATATTGAAAAAGTCATAAGTATTTTTAGAGGGCCGTACAAATTTGTACCACCTTGATGCTCAAGCGGCTGAAACAAAATTAGTAACGGATAGGGTTAATGCGATGGTCCATCGCCGATTGTGACGCCCTAAGATTGCCATCGCCCCGATGGAAATTGGCGATTTTTCGTTCCGATGGCGATGGAGCGACGGTATTGCATTCTCCATCGTAAGTACGATGGCGATGGCCATCGTACCATCTATTATGCCATCGTACCATCATATCATAGTTGTAGATGCCGAGCTCTGATGCGACATAATGGCGATTGGCGAGGTCAGCTCTGTTGCACCAGTAACCCGCAAGTTGTGATTACAACACGCCTATGGTATTAAGAGCTATTCAGCAGCAGGAACATAATACGGTACACGGAGGTTCCACATGAGGGGGGGGGGAAGCGACGACTGCATTAGATAGTCAACCCATTGTTGGAATTGCCATATTAGTTGGAACTGTTCATCGGTATTGTTTTTATCCCTCTAAGTAAAGCTCGATGATCGCATACGATGTTCGAATGCACTTTCAGCGAAGAACCAACTCAACTAATGCTATTGCATTGCCGCGACCGTGACTACGCCTTCAAGTGTATGAATGAAACACTAGAAATAATAAAATATATGTCTTTGACCAATTGATAATCGCCCAGAATTCAGAAGCTTAGTCAACAATTTAATATTAACATTTATTAGAGTGTAAAATTGCAGGGACAGCTGAGGTTTCAGCATTTTTTTTTTACAGTACAATAATGTAGAAGTTGAATCCGTGTCTGAGGCAACCTAATCCAGTTTGTTGAGTTGGCTTTTCGCAGAAATTGCTGGCGAAAATCGTACGTGGGCACCCGCCTTTGCATTCAAGATCTCCCTCCTGAGCGAAGAAAGACATTGTTCGTCACTATCGACCATAGGCTGCTGGCGCTCGCGCTTCCTGCGTGTCTATATTCTTTATATGTAGCACCGAGAGAATCCATCAGTAACTGGTTCGCTCACTTAGATGTAATGATACAGTGACTAGAATGTAGCAGTGCGCAAGCTGACTGTCAGTTGTTTAATTTGAGGTACGCACGTGGGATGTCGAGGTGCCGTGTTAGTTCCTGAGCGAGTCTTGATGCTCATGAATGAAACGCTAGAAATAATAAAATATATATCCATTCTCACGTGTGGTGCGCGCACACACGTACTGAGACCCTCACTCTGCCAGCGCCTGCCAAGGCTGGTGGACTAACACCGAACATTAGGTCAGTGTCCTTGTGTACTCGTGTCTATCCAGTAGGTTCTGCGAGTGCTTGGGCCGCTGAGGGGTTACGACCGAAACAACGCGTGGTGTGTTGTAGATATTATGCACAGTTAGAACTTCTACACGCTTGAGGTTCTCACTCTTCCAGCCAGGATTGGCTGGTTTAAACCAAATAGTTTAAAAAAATAAGAAAAACGATGGTTACTACCACAGGCGTGTTGTAATGGTTTAAATTTGGTTTATATCCGATTTTTTTTTTTTATTCATAAACATTGAAAAATAAACAGTTTTACTTCTAAAATTATCAAATTTCAGTTACACAACTAAAAGGGTGAGTTAATGTGTTTCTATTTAGGAATCCGTTTGACTGTTTGGACAGTTAGGGTTAACTATTGCATATGTTTAATAAAAACCTATGACCTATTGAATTTTGTGTTATTTAATTTTAGAGATGCATTTCGAATTATATTCTGGCAAGCTATTAAAAATTAGAAGTAGAAGTTAAAGTCTCTTGAGAGCTCATAAGAAGGATGTAGCCATTTCATTTTCTTTAGTTTACCACTCAGTTTTTAATTAGCTAGTAGCTAGCCATTACTATCGAGTTACTTTTTTATTTTGAAGTGTTTAAGTGTTTTCAAAGGATTTTATAGCTATTTCATTTTCTGGAGTTCATTACTTTGTTTTTAATTAGCTAGTAGATGGCTAATTCTGTCAAGTTTTGTAATTTGAATGGTTTTCAAGTTTTCGAAGGATTTTACAATGCAATAATGATAAATCATAGCTTCTCTGCAGTTTGGATATTAAATGCAGCCATAGCAAATTTAGATACACTGCTAACTGCTTTTTCTTAGCCCCTTTTCTTTAAGTCATTCTTCTACAATAGTAAGTTGAAATGAAGCGACTAAGATTTTTGGTGATTAGCTAACTACATGTTTACAAAGCAGAAAACCCTTTAAATGTTGGATAAAATTCTTAGAACCAGAAAAAAAAAAAAAAATATTAAAAAAACAAAAACCATGGCTTTTGATTTAAACAAAAAAAAAAAATGGTTTTTAGCAACCCTGCTTCCAGCTGTAGAACGAGTCTGTATGTCGTGTGGTATGGTGTTAAGTTGTATACACTGACAGAATCCAACATTATGGTAACTCATTGAAGCCGAGGATCTATCTTCGCGCCAGGGCTGTAATATACCAGTTTGCATTGTGTTGTTGCTGCGGTTATTAACTGGGCATGCTATAGTAAAGCTGCTCGACTGCTTCTGACTCGGAGTGCAGCTGGTGATTGGCCAGTTATTTCTTCCTGGATAATAAATTGGCGTGAGTCACACGTGTTGTCGGAGATTATATTGCCTTATAAGGCAGACAAACTGTCTCTGGCGTCCCATTAACATTAGCATTTACTGCACGCGGGGCGTGTAGGAAGCCCCCGTGGAGTACTATAATACTAAGTCCGAGATGACAACCATTAACATATGCAGATATTAGAAGTATATTGATACAACATAAACAAGAGACAAGCGAGTGCCCCGGCCTTTATGGCTACACTGAGCAGTTTACTTTGCATGTCGAGATGATTAGCAGCAAAGACAATAACACATTTATTGTATACTGGCAAGTTACAACCCTGGCGCGAAGGCCTATCGTTGACTTCAGTGAGTTCCCACAATGCTGGATTGGAAAAATTTGCGGCCTGTCAAGGCTGTAATGTTTTACCAAGGTTTCAATTCTCATGTTCTTATTTTCAGCTGTATTCAGCTGGTTAGCTACGTCACGTCTGCCGCAGGGATGCAGATATCAAGAGAGAGCAACGTTGTTCCAGCAGCGCTTCTGTGCGGAGACATTTCTTACTACGTGGAAGTGGTGACGTTCCTCTTACCCTCTCATCTTGCACTAATCTTCATTCACTGATCTATCAAGCTAAGATCGCCTGTCCGCCCTACATTTTCTTTATTTTCTCGTTTGAATTAACCCGGGGCAGCCTCCCTCAACTGGGAATTCTCCTCTGCTTAATTCAAGTAGCTTATTGCCGGTAAGCTAAAGGTGATTAAGCGGAGCATTCCTGCTCAATTTTCTCAAATTCCCCTTTAGATAGGTGTACGCTATCGCTCAACTTCTTCATCATTTAATCTAGAGGCTGTTCCCTGTGTTTTCCTTAAATCTCTTTAACTAGAAGGGTTATGTCCATTCAAGCCGCGCATAAAAACTTGCGGTACATAGGTGCCAGAGGATTTGAACTGTTGATTCGGTGTAGAGACTTCTTTGTGATTACTCTGCTATACCCTCGTGACCGTTAATCGAAATTGTCCCCCTACGTGTCTTCTAATAGCAGCTGCCTGTTATTTTACAGTATATTGTCTTCTGGCTGCTGCTGTCGTTTTTCCCCTCCTTGTTCGAAAGAATTCATTTTTTTGCCCACTTCGCATCTCTGACTTTTCTATAAGTTTGGCCAGCTGCTGCAGCTGAGGTGGAAGATGTCGGGTAGGGGAGAGGGAGGTGCTGCGGGAGAGCTATAGGGGGCCACAAGCGGGGGAGCTTATACGAAGGTTCTGTAGTTTTGTTCTTATCTCTTATTATAACTTCACCAGTGCCTAGCTATTGCCTATTAAAGTAAATACCACTAACTTACCATCACGTTATCCGAAGTGTTCTTTGTACATTTGCCCTTACCTCTCTTTCCAAATCCTGTATTTAATTCTTCGTTCGACCTTAACCCTCTCCGTTGCCAATTTTTTTCAGCCGCTTGAGATCCAAGGCGAGAGAAATTTGTACCGGCCACAAAAATACTTATAACTTCATCAATATGCGAGTTTTTTCCCAGAGGCTGTGAGTCATTTTTTCAACTATTATTGCACTTATTTATTGAAAAAAATAATAATTATGAGTGGTTTTATTGTTAATTAAATGTGAATATCAGAAAATTTCATCGGAGCGTACAGGGTGAATGCTCCAGCTCCAGCAAAGGTCAGTAAACCCACAGCAGTACACAGACCGGATGCTGTCTCATCACGTCAAGAGTTGCGAAGAAAGTACCTTCTTAGTAGGGAGGTTTGAACCTGTGGCCTTGAGAGACAATGTCAGAACCTTTAGTCTGCTGCTGCTTCGGGTCCAATAACAGTGCGTAGTGATTATCACTACAGCACATCTCTCTTAAGCGAGTGTGCCGCTGCTGGGTGCGTGGTATCCCTCACATTTGAAACAAAAGGTATAGTGGATAGGCTATAATCTTCTCAACACAATCATAATACTTAACTCTTTTCTTTACCAAGTTCATGTTTGCTCGAGAGTCAAAGTCGTATGATTTCTTACCGAGTTCCAATAGTGTTCATAGCTTAGTTCGTATACTGTACCAGCTTTTGAGGTTAATTCTGTCCCTATCTATTATTACCTCCGCCAAGGAGGTTATGTTTTGGTCGAGCTTGTCGGTTGGTTTGCTATCTTTCTGTCACCAAGGTAACTCAAAAAGTTATGAACAGATTTTTATATAATTTCCAAGGATTGTTAATCATGTAAGGAGGAACAGATGATTAACTTTTGATGAAGATCCGTCCCCTGATTTGTTTGTAAATCTGTCTGCCTCTCGTTTCTTGGTATCGTAACTCGAAAGTTATGGACGGATCCTTATGAAATTTGCAGGAATGTTAGATATGTTACTTGGAGCAAAGTAGAATATTTGTGTGCTGATTAGTTTGTCCGTTCGGCTCTAGGTTTTTAATGTTTGTCAGTAACATAACTCAAAGAAATATGAACGGATCTTCATGAAATTTGTAGTAATTGTTAGAAATGTTAAAAGATTCAAATGAACAAATTTCGGTGATTATCGGTTGGTCCGTTTGCGTTCTTGACTGATGTTTTCCTTAGCATTTGTCAGACCATAATTGAAAAGGTTGCGGACGTATCTTTAAGAAAAATATAGCTATCGACGTTACTGTTAAAAGGCACAAATGACCAAATTTGGTGATGACAAAAAGGAAACCCTGATTTCAGGAACTTTTTGAGGTTTTCGTTAACATTGCTTTGCTTGGTGGAAGTATGCGCTCTCAGGTTGCTCCAGGTATACCTTTTCATTGGCTAGCACACATCTATTTAATATTCGAAAGCGAGTTAGATGTTGCTCGTAGCAGCATTTTTAAACAACAAGCGTCGAACTACTCTGACCAATAGCAGTTAGGGCAAGAACGTTCGTCTGGTCAAGGCACTAACCGTGTTAATGTGCCTCTGATTCTCACAGTATAATTTAATTACCTCCGCCAAGGAGGTTATGTTTTCGTCGTGTTTGTCTCTCTGTCTGTCACCAAGATAACTCAAAAAGTTATGAACCGATTTGATTAAAATTTACAGGAATCGTTAGGTGTGTTTGGAGAAACAGATGATTAACTTTTAGTGAAGATATGTCCATCCGTTTGTTTGTTTGTTTGTCAGCGTCATTTTTCTCGATGCCATAACTCAAAAAGTTATGAATGGATTTTGGTGAAATTAACTTGAGTTGCTAGGTATATAACAAAGAGTAGATGACAAAATTTTGGTAATGGTCCGTTTGTTCGTTCGTTCGTTTGTCACTGTTTTTAATTTTATGCTTTTTAGCACAATAACTCAAAAAAATAATGAATAGATCTTTATGAAATTTACAGGGGTTGTTTTTAATGTTAAAATACATAAATGATCAAATTTTGGTGTAGATCGGTTTGTTCGTTTGTATGTTTGACTCATGTTTGTCATAATGTTTGTTAACAGTATAACTCAAAAAGTTATGAACAAATCTACAAAAAAATTGAACAAGCTGTTATTAATATAAAAAGGCACAAAGGATTGGATTTTGGAGTTTATGTAAAGAAAATGATGGTTTCAGAGCCAATTTGAATTTTTGCTACCGTTGGCTCACTTGGAGGAGGTATGCGCTCTCAGAGTGCTCTAGTTCTCTCAGCTTTTAATTTACCCGAATTTCAGTCTTGGGCTTTTATTTGACTCTACTCTGAACTGAGATTAGACGCTAATCTCAAACTGCCTCAACCGTTTCAGGCGTAATCAGCATGAGATTAACGGCTGGCATTCGATCCAATATTGTGAATCGGAAGCGCACGACTTATATTCCTGGATGTACATGAGTGTTTTTTTCAGAATCGCCGTACATTAGTTTAGCAATACTGTCAACCAAAATCTTACTCCTCAGGCGTGGCGAGAGCACTTTATATAAGTTAAGACGGCGCGAGGAATCAAACGGTTGACTTTCGCTGTCTCTGTCCGAGGTGGTGGAAGAGGGACTGGCGGCATGTCTCAGAGGCTTACTGCCATCGAGATGTTGTAATCCACTCAACCTAAGCGGTCAATTTGTCATAATGGATCAAGTTGCAATTCATTCTGCGCACGATGAAGAGTGAGTTCTTCTCAAGCGTAAAACCTGAAACTGGACCCAAATTGGGGCCTCAACGGCTGACAAACGAATGAGTTGAAATTCATTGCATTAGATAATTTAGCAGGAAGGGAGCCATTTGAGCAATCTTTGCTCCTATTTCAACAAAGTGTGTCTTCTGGCACAAGTCGCGGTAAAATTCTTGTCCTGTCTGTGAGTATAGCCAGGCTCTGGCCTTCACCATGTTGTCTGTGAGTATAGCCAGGCTCTGGCCTTCACCATGTTGTCTGTGAGCATAGCCAGGCTCTGGCCTTCACCATGTTGTCTGTGAGCATAGCCAGGCTCTGGCCTTCACCATGTTCTCGAGGTCAATGTATAAGCTGCTCACTGTCAACTTCCTTAGCTACAATGAGAAAACAAGATAATAAATGCCATCTAAAACTTTCATTTCATTGACAATACGAACCAATTACTTCGAAGGACTGTGAACTAACTTTTTACAAGGATGGGATGATATTCACCGGAGATAGTATTGAGTAAAAGAAAGTCATGAAAATCACATCTACTTCAAAGTTTATTGTTTTACAGATTGAGAAATTTGTTCTCCAGCAACATATTAAAAAATTAAAATTGAACACTCAAATTTAACACCTGCCTGCTACATACAAACTGTGACAGTACTGAAACAAAGTGATCGTGCTACTGACTTATGCGAATCTGCCAGTTGCTTAGCAGCCTTCTGAAGTTAATGACAGAGAACTTCTTTTTTTTTTCTTCTTCTTCTTCTTCTTGTAAAAAACATAACGAGCGCTTATAATCGTTACTAGTAACAAACCAATTTTATGTCTAGCTGGGATAAAGTAACTACACTACCGTACAGTACACTTCGGTCAGTTGAGAACGCTTGACTCTGCTGCGCCCAGCTTGTGGGACAAGAGGTACTTACTGACACCAACTGTTGCCATAGCTCTCTTTTAGATGCTAGGCATAGCGAATCTGGTCCAATTTGTTATCACAAACAACTCAGCTGCTGTACTATTTATACGAATGTACAGTGGAGCAGCCGGGTGGTGGTGATGAGGTGTCAGAAGACTGCATGAGTTCTTTTTACGGTCTAACCAATGTGCAGAGTTGCACAAAGCGATCAGTCTTGCAGGACTACTTGCGGCCTTGGGGTCTGGCCGCAAAGCCAAAAGGACTAGAAAGATCGGGCCGCTGTAACAAACAGGCCGCAAGGCTAAGCTGCAACACAAAAAAGTGCTGCTCAAACTCAAAACAAGACGAGACATGCGGTCTTGAGGTTTGATGTAAGCGCAGATTTTTTTTTCTTTTTTGCCTGTATGCATTAAACCTTAAGTCGAAAACGTTAGTGCTACTAATTCTCCTTGATGATGCAAGGGCAAAGAGAAGAAAGCTTATAATGGAACTACGATACATTGAATTCGGTGCTATCAAAGAGGACTGTAACCGAATGCAATCCTCTGAAAGTGAAAGCATCCTAACATAAGAGACACCACACGTTAATACAGTTGCAGTACTTGATAAGTGAGCAACGGAAGGCTTAAGCCAAACTCGACTAGTGTTGCACAATAGTCCACATTGAGTTTCGTTTTAGAGTCATAGTTTCGTCTCCAAGACTCCAGAGTCGGAGGTTTGCCAGCCATTTTCTCGGAATGTTAAAAATTGCCAGTAGGTTTTTTTCGTCTCAAACTTCTAACCAAGTTTATGAAAGTAAAGATAATGATGACTTCAGTAATATTTACCTCCGTCATGGAGGTTATGTTTTCGTCGAGTTTATCTGTCTATCTGTCTGTCTGTTATTCTGTCTGCCATCAAGATACCAGTAACTAAAAAAGCTATTTTAGATATAGGTTGATTCACTGGAAATATGATTTTCAAGATTAAAAAAGCACCAAGGTGACCACAAACATTATTAAAAACTAGATGTTTCGGATTATCAAAAATCCATCATCAGTGTTCTGGGGATTATAAAACGTGGCTAAGACTTATAAATAACAAAAATAAGTCTATCAAAGGTACCTAACGGATAAAAATCTATGAAATGATGGAGAGCTTTACAGCCGATGCGCGCTCGTTTAGCTCAGGCCTACGTTTCAACATGTAGCTACAACGATTCTAAAATACGGAGGTCAGCCGTGATTTGGGTCGTGTCTAAAATAAAAATATTATTGCTCCTAAGAACATGGTCACTATTGATACAATGGTCACGGATGGAAGATTTTGAGGATTTCGAATTAAGTTGACCAGTTCGAAAAGAAGTTCCTCTGCGATGGGCGCGGTGCACCTCACAAATAATTGGGAGCTGTGCTCCCAATGTACCAGCGCTCGCAGCAGTAACACTTATAATTATACACTGCTGAGCAGTTAGCAGCATCTTTTAGATTATCACGTTTAGATTTAAAAAGAATTCTAGAACTAGCTTTGAACGACACTTATATTTGATTCAACGGTGGAATTTACAATCAAACTGATGGTTTAGCAAGGGGGTCAGCTCTGTCACCAATTATAGCCAATATTTTTCTTAATGATTTTGAACCCAAGTATTTAGAGAACTGTTCAGAAAACTCTAAACCTGCATTTTATCTAAGCTATCTGGACGATACTTTCATTTTATTTAGGAATCATCAGAAGGCAGATGTATCTTTTGATTATTTAATCAATGTCACGCAAATTTTAAATTCGCAATGGAAACGGCACTGAACGGAAAGCTGTCTTTTTAAGATGTCAATATTTGTAAAGAAAACAATGAATTTTAACCTCTGTTTTTAGGAAAGCGACTTTTACCAGCCTAGGAACAAACTTGTTTAGCAGCATTTACTTCAGATACAAAAGTTCTATAGTAACAATCCTTCTCAATAGAGCATATGAAATATCATCAACATTTGCACTGTTTCACCTCGAGACTGATTTTTTGCAACATTTTTTTAAGAAGAATAACTTCCGGTTATATCTGGTTGACAAAAATTAAAATACTTTCTAAACAGCAAATTTCATAAGAAGTCTAAACTAAATTCCCCACTGTATGCAGGTTACCGTTATACTTGCAATTGTCTATCTTCGGGATTCAAATAGAAAAATAAAGCAAGAAATAGTCAGTCACAGAAATCGACAAGTGTTCTCCCCACCTTAATCTATGTATATATTTTAAAAATCGTTTGAAAATAGTCTCATTTTTCATCGAAAAGAAGTATCCAATGCGTTGGTGCGCTCCTCAGTGGTGTATAATTATAAGTGTGACCGCTGCGAGCGATCGTACATTGGGAGCACTGCTCCTAATTATTTGTGAGGTGCTCCCAACACAGGAATTTCTTTTCGAACTGGTCAACTTTTATCGAAATCCTCAAAATCTTCCATCCGTGACCATTGTATCAATAGTGACCATGTTCTTAGGACCAATAGTTTTTCTATTTTAGACGCGACCCAAACTACGGCTGACCTTTGCAATTCAGAATCGTTGTATAATTTTAAGCGGAGGCCTGAGCTAAACGAGTGTGCATCGACTGTAAAGCTCTCCATAATTTCGTAGATTTTTAACGGCTAGGTACCTTTGATACATTTATTTTTGTTGTTTTTTAAGGCTTAACCACCTTTTATAATCCGAATTTTGTCATCTTCAGAACACTGATGATGGATTTTTAATAATATGAAACGTCTGGTTTTTAATAATGTTTGTGATCACGTTGGTGCTTCTTCTTATCCTCAAAAAATTATGGACGTATTTTGACAAAGTGTACAGGATTGTTAGGTATGTCAGGAGGAACCGATGATTAACTTTTGATGAAGATCCGTCCATCTGTTTGTTTGTTTGTCTGTCTGCCTCAATTCTCTCAATGCCATAGCTGAAAAAGTTATGGGTGGATTTTTTGATACCTACATGAGTTGTAGAGTATATTACGAAGAGTAAATAACAAAAGTTTTGATACGATCCGTTTGTTCGTTCCTTTGTCACTGCTTTTAATTTTATGCTTGTTAGCACAATAACTCAAAAAATTATGAATGGATCTTCATAAAATTTATAGGTGTTGTTATTATTGGTAAAAAAATATATGATTAAATTTTGGTGCATATTTGGTTCGTATGTATGTATGTATGTTTGACTCATGTTTGTCATAATGTTTGTTAGCAGCATAACTCAAAAAGTTATGAACGGATCTACAAGAAAATTGCATAAGCTGTTATTACTATCAAAAGGCACAAATGATTAGATTTTGGACTTGATACAAAAAGATCATGGTTTCAGAATCAATTTGAACTTTTCGGTACCGTTGCTCCGTTTGGCAGAAAAACGCGCTCTCAGAGTGCTCTAGTTTAACAATATTTTGTAATTACTGAACATATTTTCATGTATGTTTACCTACAGACTGACCAGCTCTAAGCTCCATGATGAATTTTATTTCATGAGCGTCCAGAGAAACTGTTGGTCCCTTACGAAATAGCGCTATTGCTGCAGAAATTGCTGCCTAGTGTGGGAGTTCCAAATAGCGCTATTGCTACAGAAATTGCTGCCTAGTGTGGGAGTTCCAAATAGAGCTATTGCTACAGAAATTGCTGCCTAGTGTGGGAGTTCCAAATAGCGCTATCGTAACAGAAATTGCTGCCTAGTGTGGGAGTTCCAAATAGCGCTATTGCTACAGAAATTGCTGCCTAGTGTGGGAGTACCAAATAAAGCTATTGCTACAGAAATTGCTTCCTAGTGTGGGAGTTCCAAACAGAGCTATTGCTACAGAAATTGCTGCCTAGTGTGGGAGTTCCAAATAGCGCTATTGCT
>LQNS02278143.1:32887732-32905202 GCA_001587735.2 Parhyale hawaiensis | reverse complement strand
AAGCCCTTACGAAAACCATACTGCGTTGAGGGAAGGACACCCTGCTTTTCAAGAAAGCAACCCAATCTCGACGCAACCAACCTCTCATAAACTTTCGACAAAACAGGTGTGATCGAGATGGGTCTATACTACTTTTAAAACAATACTTGAACGAACTATGCCACAGCAGTTATCGGTATCATATGGTAGTGTGCTGCGCAGAGGGTGAGGTGCTCCTGTACCTTCTCAGTGTGCCAAAAAGTCGCGACTTGAGGGGACCTCCTAGCGAAAAAAAAAGTTTTTATTATTGGACCGATCTTCATGTAACTTAGTACAGATAAATAAAAATTGAAATATGTGGGTTAGAATCATGTACTTTTTCCCAGTGTCCAATAGAAAACGAGTTATTCAAAGATTATTAAAAAAGAGAGATCTGTTTTCTATGGGGAAAATGGGAAAAGCTACAGGAGTCTATAAAGCATTGTTTCTATTTTACACATCTGTGCCAAGTTTCATGAGATCGGCCCAGTAATAAAAATTTTCTTGAAGTCTAAAAAATAAACGGAACTTCTCAGGAAAGGCCCGCCCATTCCACACCCCCTGTTTCCTCCACTTAGCTTTGCACTGGCAGCCTGAAACTTCGCCTGCGTGTCCGTCAGAAGTATTCATTGCTACTGTTTAGTGAAAAAAAAAACGGATTTTGGAAATCTGAAGGCTTTAGACGAAACGGTCCCCTTAAGACGACAAATCTGAATGAATTGTTTCGCCATCGGACGAACTACCGTTGCTTCCTGCCTACTGTAGGTAGATTGCTCTTAAATGTGGTCGGTTAAAACTATTAAACTACTCGGCAGTCCGGATTATTCCTTACAACCTCAAACAAAAAGGAAACACATCGCCGGGTCTCATAAAGATGGCATCCTACATCTAATAGTGTGGCGTCTTCATGTTATCAAAGCAATAAATCAGCCGCGCTAACTTAGTTGTTCCAAAATCAAGAGCAGCCACTTATGAACGTAGAAAAGACATTAGAAGAAGTGCAGAACTGCAAGAAAAGGTGAAAGTCGTGGCCCCGTTGACAGCCCTACCTATAAATCACAATTGCAAAAATGCTGTTGTCCATTTGGAACTGCAGCCTTCTTACTCCTGCATGGCGAGGACGCAGATGCCCGCCCCTGGCGACAAGTCGTGCACGTCTGCCACACGAGCTGCCGAACTGACCCTGAGCTCCATCTATGAGGTGTCAATTTGGCAGACGAAGGGCATGGGCTTACCGCAGTAGTCGTCCCCGAGCCTCTTGACGTTAGCCTGGCCGTTGGTCATGGCTGCGGCGCAGAAGGCTGGGCCGCCTTGTGGGATGCCGGTCATGTCTGGCTGGGGGGTAAACATGTAAGTCCCCCAGTCGCTGGCGGCCACTGCGGTACCGTCGTGCCACTCGTACTGACTGCTTTCAGAGAACACAGAACGTTCGGCGCCCAGCCAAGAGTCTCCGGCTCCTGTGGGACAAACACAAACTTATGACAGTCAAGAGCGGCAGTGTGATATTACAGTTTTCCCATTTTTTACCATTGTAATGATTCACGTTAGATCAGAGGCAGTAACTTATTCTATTACATTTACTTATCACAGCAAAGTTTCACTCATCTTATCAAAAAGGTTGCGCTAAATTTCATTTTATTTTAAAGGTTTTCTGATAATGTGTCCGAAAATGAATACAAAGATCAGCTTTCCTACGATGCACAATGACTCATATTTGATGCACAGAGAGCTTTCGATAAACATGGCTCATATTTGGTGTTATAATTTTCTATCAGTTTTCTCCAAGCAACGGGCCCCACCTTTGCTGTCGAGGAAGTTTATGAGAGCCGGCCAGTCGCCAGGCTTGATGAGGATGTCGGCGGTGGGCCAGAGACACTTGCAGATGGGACGAGCGATGTGGTACACGTGAACCCACAAGAAGGGCCAGAAGAAGTCCAGGCTGGACATGATACAGCCAACACCCGCAACTTCCTCGAAGGGTGAGGGACAGCAGCCTGTGGTTTCACCGTTGCAGGCCGCCAGTGCTGCATCTGTTAGGGCATCAAAGTTTCCTCGACTTACCTCGTGAAATATTCATCGTTGAGTTACATATAGGGAAAGTATGTCGTACTCGCGTAGAAATCATCTCTAATTTATCTTACTGTTATTTAGCTCATCAATCAAGAACAAGATGTCTGCATTACTGCTGAAAAAAATCTCTCTCAAAAATAAAAGCAACTCTGCTGACCTGAACGCTTCAACTTCTACATGACTGAACGAGAATTCTGACGATGAATGCCTTACCAACAGAGATCCATGTATAAAATATTTACTGCGTAGCTTGGCACCTCACACTCCTATGTAAAGAGTTGGGATTCAGCCGCAGCTCGTGCTTTTCTCCCAAAATCTTGTGAGCAGGAACAGAGGAACATAACACTGACCCCTATTGTGAAATATGTCATAAAAGATGTGAAAGAAGGCTACTCTTCACCTATGGAAGATAGGCTATTCATCAATTCATTCTTAGGGTACAAACTACTACCAGAGCTGACAACTCAGTCCAAAAGATGACAGACAGTCAGCAGCCAAAGTACAAACAGGCACCAATACAACAAGGACGGAAACAGGAACGCATCTACGAACTACATTTCTGTCACCAATTGTTGCACCGGTCTCACTACAACCCAGCCCTGCTCGAAGCACAGGAGATAGAGCGTCTTATAGGAGCTTCAAACATAAGCTTTAGTACTGTCGGAGTACATCCAGGAAACTGAACATCAGTAGCACGTGGCACTCATGTCATATTGTGCTGCCCAATTGAACTCTATTTTGTTATGAAAAGCTATCCGACGGGGAGGTGTAGCAAAAAGTACGCTCGTGTCTTCCTGTTTCAGGTGACCACACCTGGTAAATTTCGAAATATCCTCTCTGCCACAACTCGCAAACACTTTCCGTCTTATGGTCCTCAGGCTCTAGGGGGTGTCTGTGTACATTTCTCTTTCACGGCTCTACCATGTATTTTCCTATTCCATATGATGAGGACATTGATTAAAGTCGGGTAGAACTTTCGCAACTGGTTCATTTTTGAGGGGGGCATGGGGGGCAAAAATGATCCATTGTGGACTGATTGTTCTGAAACTTGCTCTGAAGATGTATTTTTGAAAAGAGACACATTTTGTTCCCACAACTTTATTTTTAGGCCTTAGTTTTTGAGATAATGTGGTTTATATACAAATATATATATATATATATTTTGGAAATTTCAAACGAATAAAACTCAATAAGTTTTCCTGATAAAGTAAAAACAGTGATAGTTTTGGCATCCCCCTCAAAAATGAACCAGTTGCGAAAGTTCTACCCGACTTTTATCAATGTCCTCATCATATGGAATAGGAAAATACATGGTAGAGCCGTGAAAGAGAAATGTACACAGACATACAGACACCCCCCAGAGCCTGGACTATTAACAGACAGCGACTCTACGCAGCTTCTCTCGTTATACAGAGCATGATGAAGTAGCTCTCGAAGTACCTTTGTCATCCCTTCAATCGACAGCAGAAGGCTACAAATTCCATCATGGCTCAAAGTTCTTTTTCCAAGATATTTCATATTTCCAGAGCAGCTTTTTTCCATGACCTGAGACAATAGTCGCTATGTCGGATGCGGCGCGATTTTGTCTCATAATAACACATTCATTCGCCACTTTTTTTATTTAGGACGGTAGATTGCTACTGCTTCACCAAGATAGCCGTTACCTTATTGGAATATTGCACTCAATTATCAACAATTATACACTGGGCCGTATCTAAAAAAAAAAAATTCCTGGGGTTTAATGTTTTCAGCAGATCTTATATTCATTGTGCATGCTGAGTTAGGAAATGTAACTCGCTTTGTTCGGTAAGGTCAGTTTTTTTTGTTACTTCAGTTTTAAGAACACAAAAGATAACCAAATATAAATATTTATATTTTTCAGATACCGCATAAATAATGGAAAATGTGTAGCTTATACCTTAAATAGTACACAACCAGAGTTCATGTGAACTTCAAGATGACAAATGAAAATTAGCAAGTAAGTAAGTTCACAATTTCTTGTATTTTAAGAAAATTGAGGAAGTTATAAAACAATTATTGTAAGATTAACTTTCGTTCAGTTTCTCGTCTGCGCTGTACATTTGGAGTATCCCTCTTGAGGCACCAGCATATATGCAGGAGCCTGCAAGCATATTCACTTCCATTACTCGAATATCCTTGAGAAAACGCTCTCATAGCTTTTCCTTCGAATCACTACAGTTTTTCGGAATATACAGTAGTCTAAATACGAACCAAGGAAATGCATTTTACTGGACATGCATGCACCTTGAGCTTGGTAGTATTTTAGGAGCTATTTAATAACACGTTCATATTCTGAATTTTGGTGGTTGCCTAGAAAGTTGATTACAATAGATAGATACAATAACTGGTAACTCAGTGTCCCTACCTACGGAATTGCCATTTTGGCCGTCACTTAACCTAAATTTCATAACTTTGTTGAAAGAAAATATAAAATACTTATGCATGCTATCAATAATCCCTTTTATTAATTCGTTTGAAAAAAATTGAAATTTAGCATACCTAAAATTCGTAAGCACATTTACAATACCGGGGTTTGAAAAAGTCCTGACCTGTTTTGTATTTTCAAAGAGTGAAACTTATTTCAAAGACTTGATAAAATTTATAAACAATGGCTCATTCATAAACTCTTTCAGGTAGTATAATAACTGGTAACAGTGCTCATTTTTATATTTTTATACATTGTTGGTAATGGAAACAAAAAGGATAAAGGTAACAGATCTCTTTCGCTCGGATCACCAGAAGGCGGACATTGTTAGGTTGCAAAATGTCAGTTTATCAACGGTGAAACGGGTCGAAAACCGCCTTAGTAATAATGAAAGGCTCAAAGACCGACCATGTTCAGGCAGACCACAAGTTATTCAACGGAAGAATGTTCGAAGAGCCTTTGAAAATGATCCGAAGCTCAAAATCACTGAATTTGCAAAGAAAAAGAAGATTTCTGCGTCAACCGTGTCAGGAGCTGTAAAGAGTGGGTGGAAAGAGCTTAAAGCGTCAGAAAAGACCGTTGCTAACTGCTGACATGATAAAAAAGCGCCAAGAGCGATGTTCCCGCCTTCTTAACGACTTGAAAAGTCATGGAAATCGAGTCATCATTTTCTCAGATGAGAAGACCTTCACCGCGGATATGTTCAACAAGCAGAACGATCGAGTTATGAGCTTTGGTCAAGACATAATATCTGATGTTCTTTATGTCTCCACAACAAAGCATCCGACCTCTGTGATGATGTTTGACGTTGTGGCCTCCAATGGAGAGAAGATGCCTCCAGTGTGAATCAAAGGCAGTTACAGGTTGACAGGGGCTGAATACAGGGATATCATGGCCACAAAGGTTCTTCTTTGGCTCAGAAAAATCGTCAAAGATGGAGATTACGTGTTTCAGCAAGATGGTGCACCAGCGCGCACGTCCAAAATCGTCCAAAACTGGATAAGCCAAAACATGACTTTCTGGCCCAAAGACTTCTGGCCCCCACAGTCACCTGATCTCAATCCTCTGGACTACAGCGTGTGACCGCATATTGAGAGTAAAGCATGCAAAGATCGCCACAACAACATTGTGGAGCTGAAAGCTCCTGTGAACCGCACTTGGGCCCAGATGAAGAAGGACTAATTCTGTAATGTGTGTAAGGACTTCCGACCACGATTAGGGCGTGGCTGCTAATGGAGGTCCTATTGTATAACAATGTTGTTTAGATTATGATAAACTAATACATTACAAATCGTATTTTATTTCATTATAAACAAAACTTTTACGAACTTCGGATGGCAAATTATTAAAACAGGTCAGGACTTGCGCAAAGCCCGGCAATTCATGGTCTTAATGGATCAACCCAGATTTTTCAAAACTTTTCTATTTGAGAACCGATTGCTTTGAAATTTACGCAGTATATGTAATTTTGAAAAAAATGCATTCTGCTCGTATAATTTTTTTGATTCAGGCTTTAGTTTTTGAGAAAATTCAATTTTTTCTTTTTTATTATTTTCTTAGAAATTTCAGAAGAATAAAAGTCTATGATTTTTTATACTAGAGGAAAAACTAAGACAGTTTTATAATCCTTGAAACATTCCTAGTCAAACAATGATCTGGATTTTCCATGTTCCTTTTCGTTTTTTCTGATATATTATTTGCGATCACTAACTAGAATATTCATATGTACGACACAATTTTTTTGATTTGAACTGTCTTAAAAAAATGAAAGTGAAAATCAGAAAAACAGAGCCATTGTTTTGTTAGAAAAGCTGCAAGGATTCCAGAAGTGTTTTTTTTCCTAGCATGAAAATTCATTGACTTGTATTCATTTCTAAGCGGAAAAATCACATTCTACACAGTGAGCAAAAAACGAAAAATATTCCGGTGAAATGTCTTATAATGCATTTTTTTTGCATTATTGACAACTTTCAATGTTGTCTTCATGTGGCATTAGCATCTTCAAATGATATGCATGCATAATTTCATCATTATTTAACCCATCATCACCCCCCTTCCCCCTTAGGACACCTCTTCGGGGCTCTAGTGCCCAGAAGTACATGAAAATTTTAGGACAAGAACCAGATTTTCCATTTATTTTATTTGTTGACCAGTTGCTCTGAACTTTGCTCAGAATATGTATTTTTGACAAAAAAAAAACATATTTTGCTCGTGCAACTTTTTTCATTTAGGCCTTAGTTTTTGAAATAATGGAAAACATAGATCTATATAATAAATAAATACATTTCCCATTATCTCAAAAACTAAGGCCTGTATAAAAAAAGTTAAGGGAGCAAAATGAATTTCTTCTTGAGAAATACATATACTGTGTAAATTTGAGAACAATCGGATGATAATCGATAATTTTAACCACCCATGCCCCACTTAATTTGGGCCCCTTTTTTAGAGGGGAGGGGAGGAAGAGGGATAGCAGTTACCGTAACTCCATAACAATTTGAGACACACTTTCCTAGTACCTATGGACTCTCTTTCAGTAAAAAAGAACAATTGATAATTTTGTCCAAAATAACTGGGTTGACTCCCAATTGAAATAGAATGAAAACCTGATCTGATTAGGCAAAGCTGCGTACATTTCTGAATTCAGAATGCAAAAGCCATATAGAAACACTTGAAAAACCCTGAACCTCACAATTGATACAAACCAGTGAATTATCAGATGCTTCTCATATATACATCGGACAAATGGCTGTGTTTATTTGTACAGATTCAACTCGTTTACTGGAGCGTGCGCTGCAGATGTAGAGACCTATTAATGAGTATATACCTTAATTGAAACAAATAATCAGTCAATTGTAATACAGATCTGACAATTAATTGGATACGCTCGGTACTTGACTGTTCATTGAAAAGTATGCTCGTCACACGCGCTTGCCTTGGCTGATACACAGTATGTAAGGAAACATTAACAAACTTAGCCACCTTAAGCCACCACAAAAATCTTCATAGAATTATATATATTTTATTTACTTATAAAAATTATTAAATTGACGAAATGTCAAGGCCTTAAGATGACCTAGCACTAACTTAGTGGCCCATCAATGAACTACATTTTAGTGACAAATATGTGCCTTATGCTAATATATGAAAGCTCGAACTCTTAAATGGAAACTGATTCACTGTTTTACTGAAACGAAATAAAAGACACAAACCGTTCCTCAGTGCCATATCAGTTAGCAGCCCCAATGACACCAAAGCCTTTACAAAAAAAGGCACAAGCCCTCATAGCTGATTTAGTGTTACCTGTAGGCTGCCGTACTCTTCTGTTACAGGACCGAAGTGACATTTTGCACTTATAAAGTTCCGCAATGTTCACTCCCTCAAACAAACGAAGGGTCAACGTTGGCGAGGTGGGAGACCATGCATTTGCTGGTACAAAGAGAAGCGAGGGGTCGGAATTATCTTCGATAAATGAACGGGTGCAGTATCCCATACGAATGTGATTTTTGCAGTCGTAATGCTTTCTGTTCCATCCAGGGAATCAACAGTTTTTGTGAAAAGTCGCCAATATTTGATAGAGCAACGAAATGAGGAAGTGACCCAAACCAAAACCTGCAGCAGCTCCTGGCCACTTGACAGAAGCAGGACTGTTACGATACTCCCCAGTGCCACAGACATCAGAGGAGCTGCGCATGATCATCCTAGACTTTTGGTCATTGACTGTTTCTTCAGGATGATTATTTCGAAAAGAAAAATCCGAACAACAGCATGCTGCTTCAAATCAACCATTAACATGAGTCACCGCTCAACTCTTATTATCCTTTACTGAGAGGTGAGTGTGTTCCGATGCTGCCTAGATATTTACCACAAGGTTATGACGCACGAATCTCGCAACAGTCGTGCTGCTAACTTAGCGGATTTTAGTTTACTCTTGGACCTTCATAGATCTCCCCTCACTTGCCGCACGCCATCTTCTGAGACCCTTACCTTAGCCAATGTACCAAATGAGCACTATGTAGATTTAGCACACCCGTTAGTCCTAATGATATCGTTAGCACTTCGTCCAAAACTAATTGAATCACATGTAAATTGGATTATATTTATAACCGTACTCAAAAGATTCAATCTGTATGTAATCCTAATTTACATTAAAATCTAAAATTGCTGCACGGTACTGCACTCCTTATTAATCATTTTGTGGCATAGACATTTAACTTACTGTCATATGATTTGCTCGGTCCTGTACAGTACTTTCATCGGTACGACGGTCATAATTTGTGTGCAAGATCCTTGCGCTAGTTTGAAAACATATTGTGGAAGTACTGTATACTGAAACGTTTTATGGAGTTAGTTGCGCAGGGTTGCCTATCATGAACGGTGTAGACCGTACCTGAGACAATAAGTCACCATACACATTGAAATTATCAGTCTCAACATGAAATGTGAAGAATTACAACTTCTAATAGACCTAGCAAGTATTCTGTGACCTGCACTAACAACAGGGTGACCTGAAGATCTCTGCAGTTGCTCTTTCATGCACTTACCCACACTGTAATAAAAACCGTAAATTTTACGGAATTTTCATTACATAATTGCTGCCTGTGATTTTTTTCCGTCAAATTTACGGAATGCCGTGATTTTCCCGTAATTTGCCCAGAAGTCGGGAATAAAGTAGGCTTGGTGTCTGCTTTCTTTCCAGACTGCTAGGCAATTTACGAAAAAATTTCGGAATTCCGTAAATTTGACGGGAAAATCACTGGCAGCAATAATGCCAAGGAAGTTCCTTAAAATTAACGTTTTTTTACATTACATAATTTCCGCCTCATCATGCAGTTGGCATGGGATGAGCTAGACATTGTGTCCTTCAATAACTTAACTTACCAATGTCAATGATCGGTGTGACGGTGGTGAAACACTCGTAGCTGCCAGTGTCATCACTGCTGTTGAAGTACGCCGGCAAGATCAGGTTCGTTTGCCGACAGGCGCCGGTTTCATTCACACAGAAGACAGACGCCGGGTCTGCCGAATCATTTTTCATAAGGGCGATTGCGGCGCACCGTATTTTGCCGAAGTCGGGGTACAGGCCTTGCAGTGAAGCCGTACCGTCAAGCGAGCTCTTGCCGAGGAAGATTTTGAACAGTTCTACGTTACCAGTCTTTGCGATGCCGTTAGCAGAGGTCAGCAGCGATGCTGCCAGTACCAGGGCAAAGATCATGGTAAGCTTGGTGCGCAAGTGATGCGCAGGTAGCTGGAGATGGTACATGTGGTGCACG
Source organism: Parhyale hawaiensis (assembly GCA_001587735.2). Lineage (NCBI taxonomy): Eukaryota > Metazoa > Arthropoda > Malacostraca > Amphipoda > Hyalidae > Parhyale > Parhyale hawaiensis. Next base: position 32,895,398 of record LQNS02278143.1, on the reverse strand, counting down.
AGCGCGGGTAGCCAAGGGAATTTGAACTTAGGTGATATCCTGGATATCAACAACCTTCACTTTTGGAAGCGAAACTGTTACAAATCAGTGATGATTACCGAATAGTAATTTACAATTCCTGAAAATGAGTTTCGGACCCTTTTCAAAGTATATTCTTGTCTAGTAGAGAGAACGACAAACTAAAATATTCCACTAAGCATCTCAAACTGAAAATTAAGGAAATTTATCCTATTTGATAACAGAGTGAATTTGAAAATATTGATGATATTATATGCAATCTGGCTTCTATTTCGTCTATTTCTTTAGTCATAAGCGGGACAAGAAACATACAAATATGTATATAAATATACTAGACTGCTTGTGACTGATTAGGTCCCAAAAATACATCCTAACTATTATTCCATTTTTATCATATCGATTTGTGGACTTGGAGTAGGTTGTGCCAGATTTTATAAGTACCAAAATACAGAGACGAATATTTTTCTCAAACAAAGGTGCTGCCGACGTTTAAATGCACGTCGATATTTCTTTTAGCTTCAAAGACAGTAGACTGATGCTGTTCTTCAACCGTTTTAATAGCTGATATTGGCCACACAGGAAAAATTACGAATTTCACGACGTACATAGCAACCAGTATCCAAGTTAAGACGCCTCTCGAGTGTCCGTCTTGTTCTGGCTCATGAATGATAATATTTTGCCAGCAAATTCTTCCAACTTGCTTGTGTTTGAACAAATGGTTGATGTGATCCTGCAGGCCACTAAACTGCGGCTGTTATACCTAGGGTGACTGCTAGAACTTAGCTCATCAGGAAGCCATCGTGACAAGGCCACTGGGCTCAGTTATATCTTCCACTGATACTCTCATTAACAGTATCATAAACTCTTCAGTGCTCGAATTTCTTCTAGTCTTATGACGGAGAATGTGCGCACGGTGACATACAAACAAGCAGGAAAGTAAACAAGTGTGAAAGGAAGATTATCAGGGTTTTATCATTATTACAGACGGCCCGTGACCCACTAGATCACGATCACTATCTTCCTTGCTTTTGTAGAAAAATAGGTGTTACTCAGCTGGTCATAGTACCGCACGCTATTTGAGGTGACAGATTTTTTCGCCGTCGGTCATTTCGGCGTCGGTCAATTCCCGTCGGTCTTTTCGCCGTTAGGCCATTCCGCCGGGAGGGCATTTCGCCGTCATGCACCATAAATGTCTTGATAATACACAAATTATACCCAACCACGCCCAACCTACTATACTGTTATAATTACTAGGGGAGGTTTCAGCTTCAGCTTTTGGCCCATAGAGCAAATCGTGCAGTAAAACTTCCCAGAAAAATAAAGGTTAATAAGAAGAAAACGTGGAATAAAATTAAAAATACAGTAACTTAAAATGCAATGATGCACAACATCATCGATCTTAGTCATTTACTAAACAGGAAATAATAAAAAAAATCCAACTAATGTTTAATGAATAACGAAAATCAAGGTAATTACTAAAAAATATACAATCACTTACTGGAACGTAAAATATAACAATTCCCATAAAACTCGCAAATCTTGATCATATACTAAGACATGACCGATTTACTAAAATGACTAAGATTGTGTCAATCGGCAGTCCACTTGAATGTCGTTAGTTGGGCTGATGATACCACTTCTGTTGTTTATTTTTATTGTTTATTGTAGAAAGAACTAAGTTCAGTAGTACTTTTTGTTGTCGTATATACACTTAGAACATTTCAGTCAAAACTGAAATAAAATCCACGTGATTGTTCACACTATAAAGAAATAAAAAATTCACAGCTTATACTGTTGGAATTTTGGCTGAAAGAAATACTAGATCCCGGTTTTTTAACCGTTGACTTCCGGTATCCTTCGCCGGGTCTCATGGTCGACGATACACAATTCCAAGGTACGAGCCTCGAGCGAGAAACAAATTGCTTCTCGTTGATGGCCCATTCCGAGTCGAACATCTCCTCTATTGGTAGATCTGGATACGCGTTCGATGTCGAATCTATCTTTGATCTTCTGGGACACGCTGGGGATGTTTCCGAACATGCACATGGTGTAGTCCTGGAAAATGGATTTGCGAGAGAAAGCCAGTCTCTTCGCAGAGTTTAGAGACACACATTTGATCACCATTCCTGACGCCCACTATCAGCCGCATCGCAGCATTCTATGCAACTTGGATCTCATGCATCAGACCGCACTGGGGATCAGCATCGCTAGTATGCACACGGGCAAACAGAGGAAGGCAGTACAAAATCTTCGACACTATAAGGCCATGTACAACTGGACGCAAATTGACTCGGGGCGAGATGTACTTTAGTCTTCGAATTATGCCCATTCTTTATCGAAGTTCACTGAGTACCTTCTTTACATGGCCATGCCACCGAAAATCATTGGCAATTGTGACACCTAGGAGCTTAACTCTGTCAGGGTCCTCGACAACTGCATCCTTCATAACCAGAGTCAGAGGCTCTGGGGTTGTTTCTGAGACTTGCATCTGATGATGAACAGTTCCGTTTCGGTCGTATTTGCTACCATGATGTTCGAGCTCATGAACAGCAATACAGTATTGGCGACAATCTTTAGGTGTTCTTTAACAGTAGTATCGTCAGACAGCGAAGTCCCCGTCGAGTGGAGGTTGGTTTAAATCCAGAGATGAAGATTAGCGACGAGGATCAGAAACAAGAGATGTGCCAACACTGATCCCTGAAGTGCGCAAACATCAAGCTGCCGTTCCTCAGATATGTGACCACCCACGCTCTGGAATTTTGGTCGAATCCATAGTGCTTCAATTTTCTTGCAAGGATCTTGACATCAATTCGATCAAAAGCGGCGGAAAGATCGAAGAGTAGAACGCCAGTGACGCGACCCCTCTCTCTCATCTCGGTCCACTCTGAGACCGCAGACGAAAGCGCACTTGTTGTTGATCGACTATGACGGAAACCATGCTGAGTGTCAGGCAGAATGAACTCATCCGCGTACCCAGAAATCTGTTTGTACGGGAGACGTTCAATTTCTTTCGGGGCGACGCTTAGCAGAGAAATTGGCCTAAAATTATCAATAAGGTTCGTTTGTCCTTTTTTGTGCAGTGGACCGATCGTTGCCCACTTCCATGGCTTAGGAAATTCACCTCTAGCCTACCCAGAGATGTATTGATCACGTGCGTGAGCGGGACAGTCAAAACGTTGACCGAATCCTTAAGAATCCTGGGCGTAGTTGAGTCATAGCCAAAACTATTTTTGTTCTTCAAATCTAGAATCACGTCCCTGACCTCACTTCCGTGACCGCTTTCAATACAAATCGCGGAGCGACAGCAGGAACTCACCTCGAGGTCCAGCATTGGGTCAACTTTCGCGGTCTTATCTCTGCAAGTATGCGTAACGGCCTAATCTTTTCACTAAAATTTTGTCCAAAGCCACCGGTAATATTGGAGTAACCGCTACCTTCTTACATTCCTGTGCATGGCTTTTAGATAGCTTCTTACTTATGCTGTTGTTGCTTTGTTTTGTTCTTCTTATTTAAGTCTCTTAGTGGGTTATAGTAAATGCTTTCGTTCCTAACTTTATTACGGCAATTCCATATCTGTTTTCTTTCTCTATTTTACAGCACTGATGATGGATTATTGTGTTCCGAAACATTTGCGGTATAGGCTACATACCCTTTTTCCCGCTTGAGTTTTAAAAATACTTTAACTGCTTTAAACAATCATCGCAAATTTAATCATTTTGCACCCGTTTAAATAAAACCTGTATAACAGTTAACCATTTAGCCAAACTACTTAAACAGTTATGCAAAACGTTTAAACTGTTCGGTCTGAAATTCAGGACTCCTGACCGTTGTGAGCTGCAGGCCTAACACGCATGTATGACTTAAACTCTAATTCATATGTCTCTCAGACTTAAACAGTTATACAAAATGGGTAAACTGTTAGCAGTTTAAACGTTTTGCATAGCGTAACTGTTTAAGTAGTTTTGCAAAATGGTTAACTGCATGTTACACAGGTTTGATTTAAACGGGTACAAAATGGTTAAATGTGTGCTGATTGTTAAAGCAATTAGAGCATTGGTAAAACGCAAACGGGAAAAACAGTAGTAAACATGTTTATTATATGTAGTGTTGTTCTCATTTTTATCCTCAACTTGAATATTGATGTTAACTTTCATGCTCAATACACCATGAAAATTCTGTGCAGAAGATTAATTGAATTTAAGTCGTCCGGGTGGATCGGTCGTAAGTGACTAGGCGGGCAATGCAAAGCCTATGCCGAGCGACCCAATGTTGACGATAGCTTGATCAATTGTGAAATTTTAATCAAAGCATATACCTTTTCATTTAGCACATTTCAGTAATCACTAGGTTATATCTTAGTAAATGACCAAGATGTGCAATTTTCACATGAATTGTGGTATTTTTGGTTCCAGTATCTGATTATTTACATTATTTCATTTTTTCTCCGTAAATGACTGAATTTGGACTTTTATTAATGATGGTTTTTAATTTCATTTTTTCTATTATTTCATGTGTAGTAAATGACTAAGCTCGGTAAAGTTGTGCATCATTAAATTTTAGGTTATTGTATTGTTTATTTTATTCCACCTTTTCATTATACTATCCTTCCATTTCTTGGAAGTTTCGCTGTTGAAGCTGAAACTTTTCATAATAATAATAATAATAATATTGATAATAGCATACTTTGTTTGGTGTGATTGAGTGTAATTTATATATTACCCCGCCATTTTTATTACATCACGGCGAAATGACCTAACGGCGAAAAGAGCAACGGCGAATTGACCCACGACGAAAAGACCTAGAACCGCTATTTGACCGTCCACTCCTGGCCGCACGAGCCACCATCGCCAGCCTCTTTGCTTCTCGAAGGAATATTCAATACTTTGCCTGTAAGCAAGAGACAATATGTACGTATGAGACGTAGTCCAGTTGTGTTTCCCGTGTCACTTTTAAACTTAGCCCATACGTTCATGAAGCCGAACTCAGGTTCATCTTCCGTGTCACGGATACAGTCGAATTAAATCTTCCTCTTTCATATCTCAGTCAACCCACCAAGCTTCCGGAAAATTGGGTGGACAGACAAAATTCAACGCCGTCATTTTTTATGACTAACTTAACTCTAGTTTAGGTCATCTAAGTCAACCCACCTGACTTTCTGCATAAATTTATGAACATTGCTCAACTCCTTCTCCCTTTTTTTGGGTTGACAGACACACAGTACAAATACATGTACTATACTTATGTCTTAACCGAAAACATTATCGCCGCTCTTCGCTTCGTTCGCGGGTGATAAAAACTTGTCACTTACTCATCGTCATATACCTAGCAACTCGTTCAAGTTTTACATAAATTCGTACACAACTTTTAGAGTTATAGCTTTAAGAAAGCAGAGGCTGGCAAACAAACAGTCTAACGGTTGAACGGATCTTCACCAAAAGTTATTTATCTGTTCCTCTTAACATGCCAGATAATCTCTGTTAATTTCGTAAAGATTCGTTCTTAGAGGTAAAGGTGTAAAAATAAAGTCAACTTAAACCACTACCTCACCTGGGAAACCCACATGCACTGGTTTGTGCTGCGGGTATAGGCCCACTGGCCCCAGATGAGTAAGTGTAGCCGCAGTCGCCCTCGGGTCACTAAGAACAATGGCGCCAATTTGACGGAAGGAATAAATGACCCGAGACCCCCCCACCCCCCTCATCTCTGAGGGAGGCAGTTCTGCCAAAGCGCTGTGCATGCACACACAACTTGCCGAGTCAGTACACCAAGATCTGCAAAGAGCTCGAGTGTCTGGCAGACTTTCGAACCAGCGAGCGATACATGGTGTTAGAGCTGAGAGCGGAAGCATGCAGCTACCGTGGCATGCAGCTACCTTTACCTTTGCTTGCGTGTTTGCGCACAGTTCTTCACTTTCAGATAGGAAGAAGTTTGAGAATTGAAAATTAATTCAACTGTATCAGTAATACGGAAGATCAACCTGAGCTCGGCTGCATGAACGTGCACGTTAACTTCTAAGGTGATACGGGAAATACGATATGACTACGCCGTGGCGTAATTATGAAGTTCCCGCCTCTGGAATAGCAGGTCGCGGGTTCTAATTCTGTAAGGGTCACTGGTTCAGGGCAGGAAGGGTATCACGTATAGCCTTCCAGAACATTCTAGAAGGCTACACGTATGAATGGGACCGCACCAGCGAGCAACCCTCAATATACAGTTGGTCACTGTGGTTGTGTACACATGTAGGACTTGCTTCGGTGCTCGCTAGAGTAACGAAACTAGTGCAAATTTGACTCCTTGTACCTGTAGCTGTTCATTCTGTGCAATGTTAAGATAGAGTAGAAAGTTTACGTGAATATGAAATAGGTTGTCATCAGCTGAACTCCATATAGTGGTATATATAGTTATTTGTACATATACTTTTTTCTCTTCTTCCTCTTTTCGGCCAAAGCCCGTACAGGTGATGGTAGGGTCTAGGGTGCGTTGATAGCTGGCGGCTTTCGTTGCTATCACGACTGTCGATTTGATTTTTTTTAATTTTCTTGATGATTTCCTTTGCTTATGGTGTATGTTTATTTATTGTTCTTTGCGTGCCTGATAACTAGATATCCGGACGTGGAAGAGAACCCCGGTCCTCGTGCTTTTGGGTCTCGTTCCTGCCGGATATTGTGCACTAATGTTCGGGGTTTATATGATAATTTGGCTGAACTAGCTGTAGCCTCTTCCAATTATGACTTTGTGCTATGTTCGGAGACGCTCGTCTCAAGCCATCGCCATGTTTCTGAGCTGATGATCCGGAACTTTGAAACGCCGGTGCTGCGGTTGCGAGACTTTTGCCCTGGATTTAGGGGTTTGGCTGCTTACGTTCAAAAGGGGGTTGTTGTGTCTAGGCAGAGTGAATATGAGTGTCCATGCTGCGAGATGATGGTGCTTCGAGTCTATGGCTCATTCAGGAAGTTTTATTTATTCTCAGTGTATCGTAGCCCGTCTGCTGATGATAGGGTCTTTGATTGTATCCTGGTTGCAATGACTAGAATCCAGTCGTCGGATAGGCGTTCTGCTTTTGCCTTTATGGGTGATTTTAATTGTCACCATGTGAAATGGTTAGGCTCTGGGAGGACTACATGATTGCCATGGTCATGCCGCCTTCAATTTCGCGAGTGCCTCTGGTTGTGAACAATTGGTTGAAGGTCCTACCCATTTGATGGGAGGTGGTCTTGACCTACTGATGACTGATGTTTCTGATCTGGTTAGAGTCTCAGTAGTGTCTCCCATTGGTTCCTCGGAACATGGTGTCCTATCTGCGACGCTGCAGATTCGTCAGCGGGTCCCCAGAGTCACTGTTAGGCGTGAAATATTTTTGAAGTCCAGATTGAATTGGGATCCCGTCTCTGGTGCCATCCTTGCGCTACCTTGGGGTGTTGTGAGAGAGTCTAATGATCCTGGGTCTACTTTGGATCGGCTTCTCTCTGACGTGGTGCGCACCTATGTCCACTCCCGCTTCATTACGGTTAGGACGGGCGATGAGCCCTGGTTTGATGATGCCTGTATGAGGGCGCACCAGTTGAAGCGGGAGGCATATGCCCGTTGGCGTACTAGCCGGTCTGATGTTGACTTTCAGCTTTTCAGGGAACAGCGGCGTCGGGCTGGT
>LQNS02278143.1:32873975-32886332 GCA_001587735.2 Parhyale hawaiensis | reverse complement strand
CTGCTTTAATTGCTTTGTCCTCCCTCTTCTGGAGTACTGCTCTGTAGTCTGGGGTTCTGCTGCCGATTGCCATCTGTGTTTGCTTGACAAAGTGGTTCGTCGACGTGCGTTCATGCTGGGGGGTGAAGTGTCTTGTGATCTGGCGCATCGATCGTCGCAGAGTTGGTGGAGTATGTTTTTTGTATAAAATCTATAACTGCCCCAGTCATCCACTGTCTGAGTTTCTTCCGGATCCATTTGTTCTGGTGAGGTATACTCAGCGTATTGGTGCTCTTCATTAGTTTACCTTGGAACCGTCGCAATGCCGTACGGGCCAGTGTTTCCGTTCGTTTTTCCCTTCGTGCGTGGATGTTTGGAATGGTCTTGATGGTTCTGTCTTTGCTGGTGAGGGTATTGTCAGCTTTAAGCGATCTGTACACAGAGCTATTCTGGGATCTTGGATCTTCTTTTTTTCATTCTATTGTTTTCTTCACTCGCTGGGCTGGTTGCGTGTGGGTTTGTCAACCTCATGGAGTTTCTCCGCTCCCACGTCGCCAGTCTGGTGGGATTTAATATTAATAATATTCGTTGTTTTATTTTTGCAGATGACCAATTCTGAACTTTTAATTTGAAGAACCTGGTGATGGTCAATGTGTCGCGGCCGAACCGTTACGATGAATTTTAATACAGCGTTGTAAACGGGAAAAAAAGTTTCATTCTCGCATTGTGTGGAAAAAAAAAAACTTGACATGTGAATGTCTTACGAGCTTTTGGAAGGCGGAAAGAATTTTAAATTGAATTGCTGTAAATTTAGAGATGCTATACTGCGAGAATGCCGCCTCAAATTCCAGATTATTTTTATTTTCTTCCAAGCTAAAGTTGGCTTAATTCATTCTTTCCTTCTTGATTTATTTAAACCGGATGAGCTATCCGTAAAAAAAAAAAAAGAGTGCAGAAATATACATAGGCCCGTTGTCAATGTTCACGCTCAGTGTCCTAAGTCTACAATAAGGAAGGTGCGTTAATGGCGTCTACTGAAGCTTTAACCTCATCTTCTTTTCAAATTATAAAGAAAGATTCCCTGTGGGTAAACAAGTACCGTAGTCATTTTTTTAGAGCAGTCCCAACTATCTTGAAAATAGTCCATTTTTGGTTGGGATATATTTAGGAAAATCTGTGTCAAGGGACTACGATTTTTCTAAAGCTATTGTCTGAGGCGAGCTGCGATGTGTCAGAGACGATCTCTGGAAAAAAGCCCCGGGAGGAAAAAACCGCTTCTCTCTTGATGCAATATTAGGAGTTCTCTTGATTTATTTTGAATAGAGCATATTTAAGTAAACTAAAAGATATTGTGCTAGTCTAGGTTTGACCTAGCATCTACATATGCGGACGTTAGTCGCAAGAACCCCTGAAATAGGTTATGCGAGATATTGTTGAGTGAGACTTGGTTAGGAATGCCCAGAAAGCAAAGAGCGTAACGGGAGGACTCACGATAAATTAGCATCAAAAAGTGACGTCATCATCGATGAATCTATGGCTGAGCAGCCTATAAGTATTTTAACTAATTTCGCCAGAAAAATCGTCTCAAATTGCGAATTTTATCTCTTTAGCGTATAAATATAATAAGAGTATATATACTAAATTAGCAATAAGCTATTATCTATAGAAAACTGCAATGCATGCTGGTGGAAACTTTCACAGCACTAGCGCCGCAATTTGGTCCCTTTTGGCGACCTGATTGAACTTCTTCTGTTAATTGAAGCCTTATTTACACTTCATATTCAGCTCACAGTGCTCTTCACAGAACATATTTATTCCTTGCCTGCAAATATCAGCAGCATTATAGCCATTCTGTACGCGAGAAAAACCACAGTAACAGCTTGCCTACTGCTTGATTTTTTGTAAGTACTTGACGACAACATTTTGCAGTTCAAGTAGCTGACCAGCCATGAGCAGTGACTTGAATGTGCTAAATCGAAAATATACGGTGATACGTTTCAGAAAACAACATACAAAGGCCTGAGGTCCCACACTCAAATACTTCGACTCGGCGATATGATGAAAATTTACTACCTGCGATCACGGCTAAGTTTCATTCTAGTCCTATTGAGTATTCCCGTTGAATTCTTTGCTTCCTGTGTGAGCCTATAGGTTAGGTTATTTAAAGTTTGGTTAGGTAAGGCTGGGTAAGTTTAGGTTAGGTTAAGTGAGATCGGGTTATGTGAGGGTAGCTTAGTGCGATAGGTTATGGTATATGCCTAGCAACTCAATTTTTACATTTTGGACTTCTTCCAAGTCAAAATATCTGGTATATTGGGTTCAGCCTATCGGACAAAAATTCCTTACATACGAAAAGTTGAGTAATTATACAACGATTCAAATCACTAGGTAAGGTTAGGTGTGCGGGACCAAGCTTTCTCTAAGTCGCAGTGGTGAAAAACGTTGAGATAAATTTAGGTGATGTTAGGTGAGGCTAGGTCAGGTTAGGTGGAGTTAGGTTACGTTAATTTAGGTTAGAAGAAACTACCGTAGGTAATGTTAAGTCAGAATAGGTTAGAAGAAAGCAGGTCATGTTAGGTCGGGTTTTGTTAGATGTGGTTACATTAGGCTTGGTTCAACTAGAAAAGACTAGACTAGGTTAGGTTCGGCTTCATTAGGTTAGGGTAGGTAAATGTAGTACAGTATAATTAATCTTATTCTAATGTACCTAAATTGCTTCAAAATAACTAAGAAGGGGTAATAAACGCCAATAGATGATAGGTGGGTGGCTTTTTTCCTACTGGGGCTTCTTTCCGTTTTTTTTTTTTTTCCTCCGAGGCTCTCTTCTACCGGGGATTTTTGATTTTTCCTCCCGGGTATTTTTCCTATACTCGTCAGAGACTAACATAATATACGTCGAGCTGTTCGCGAACTTCCCGAAGCCAAATTTTGCTGAAAGAATATGAAAGGAAAAATTTGATTTACACACACACATACAAAAAAAAACTGATATGCCTCGAACAAAGGGTTGTGCGACACCTCGCGCAGCAGAAGAAATGACAGTATGCTGGAGAGAGGGAGCGCCGGAAATAAGACAACTGCATCATCATCAGCCAAAAGCCACAAGCATTTCACGAGTACATTGTCTTCTTGCAAGTACCTGTGTGTCACCTGTTTTGGCCTCAAGCGCTAGCTGAACCACTCGCCTATCCGCTATGAACTTGGCAGCTGCTTTACATAGTCTACTTACTTGTTTAGGATGAGGCGCATCACCGAAGTAGGCATTAGCGCCCATTTTTACATAGTCTGATGAACTATTTAAGCAACATCCACGATTATCTATTCCAGGGTAAAGAGAAACGAAATATACAGTATATATGTATATATATATATATATATATATATATATATATATATATATATATATATATATATATATATATATATATATATATATATATATATATANCCAGCCGTATCACAGATACGCCAGCTTCCTGAACTCAATAAAGCGCAAAACAATGAAGAATGAAGGACGAAAATCGCCAATATATTTGCCTCTCGCGTTAGCTGTAGCACAGATAGCGGATTTCGCATGTAAGGCCAAATGCGAGTTGAACAGTGAATTCAAGCGTAACACACGAAGGAAGGAACGAACGAAGGAACAACGCTATTAATATTATAAATTATACTATTAAATATCAAAGATTCAAAATCATATATATTTTGGTCAATGTACTTTTGTCCCTCATTACTTTTACTTGTGTTAAATTTTCTTGTTATAAGTGCACATTTCACTGTTCTGTTTAAATATTCTATTATATATCTATATGTTACATAAACTTCCTGTATTAATTATCCTAAAGCAGACCCTGAATTTTTTAAAATACATAAAAAACAGAGTTGTACAAATACTTATGTGTTAAGGTTTTTTCAAAACTTCCACTGGATTTTTATTATATTTTTATTAAATAATAAAAATCCAGTGGAAGTTTTAAAAAAACCTTAACAAGTATGGAACCTGGATGTCCTCTATTCCAACGAATAACAAATACTTATGTATAGGCACTGTAGCTATGGATCCTCGGCCTCTGGATTCCCGCTTTCATTGCTGAATGATATCTTAGTAGTTGAATCTTCACGCTGAGCAGAGGCCTTTTTATATTGAATTTACATCGCAGCCAAACTTCAACGCTGGAGGTTCAACAATCAGTTGGTATCCACAATACGGTGAGCCCTGGGCATTTCTAATGAATTCTTTTGACTGAACTGTATTTTCTTAGTGCAGCTTAAACGCTTCATCAATTCCAAGCTGATATTCACTCATCTTGCAGGGGGGATATTTTGCTATCGCAAAACTCATGGTTGTACAGTTTGAGTTTCACTAATGGAAGATCAGGCCTGCAGGGATGAGACCTATAATAGAGCAAAACCTATACTGGGAACAGGAACAATAAAAAAATACAATCACAACATTTTTGCCGTCATTTTTGACGGCTGGGCCCTCTAGTTAGTATCAATATTACGGTGTAACTGGGACACGCGTTTGTTTATTACGGAATTACAGGGGTTGAAAACTTGCCTGAGATACAGACAGAAATTTGTACGGAATATCCGTTCAGCTGTGTAGCAGTCACGGGCACCATGTTCACTGACCGACCGAACGGACGGACTTCCCCCTTCCCAGCACTGTTTGGGGGTTCCATGTGTAGGCACCGGGCAGCGGACCGAGCGGCCCAGGGACCGAACATTTGGACCGCTCTCGAAACACATGTGTAGTCCGCTGTCCAGTCCGTCAGGGCATGGTTATCACATTATGCTACTAGTTGTTACAGTGATGTATTTGTCCTTGGACGAATTAATATGGGTGCCAAGAATTATGTCATAACTAAATTTAAATCAAAGATTGAATGTAAAATTGCATTAGGCGGAAGTTGTTAGCTAACGGATATTTTCATATTAGGCGGCAGCATGTATGCGTCGGCTACTGTTCGTAACTAGAGACTAAGACTCTAAATCTCCTAGTACTGGGGGTCCGTTAGCAGAGTAGGGTAGAAGTGAAACTCGAAGACGGACTAAAGGATGTATTCCGAGTACTAATGCAGGCTTATTACAGGCTGATAAACTGGAGGGATGTTCCCCCGACTGCGGTGTATATTAAAGTGCTGATGAGTGCTAGGCGGCCAGCCTATTTATTACCTACCTAGGAAGGACACGCAGTAACAGATCTGCACACATGCAGCGGCATCGTACGTCTGCAAAGCGTGCCGGCACCAGCAGCGCAAAGTTATACACACCGTACTGCTGCTATAGCGGAAGTAAGGACGCTGGCATACCAAACGCGGTTCAGCGAGAAGCTGGCAGGCAGGCTGGCAGCATCTGAGAAGCGCGGAATACATTGGAGCGTGTACACCGAAGTGACCGAACAGCGGCATCTTAGCAGGCAGCTGCCTTCCAGAGCAGCCAGCGCTGGCGGCGGGCGGTGCGACCGATTCCTACTCTAAGGCTGGGAGGACACACGGAGATTTATGGACGCGTGATTTTTTGGACGCCGACGTGATAAAATATGGTAGGTGTGCACACTGAGCGGTTTTCTCGTGGCACGATTTTTTTTACCGCCGAAGTATAGGGGATTAAGCCAGTTGCAGATCATTATTCTAGTTTATGATTGATGATTAGTTGCACTGAAATTGAGTGCAGTAACATTAATTTAACTTACCAAAGGCATTCTTCTTGTAGTCTTGTAGCTCATTGAAATCACTCTTCTGTTGCAGATAAACTTCACTCCACGCATTCTTGGTTGTATTTCTATCTTTGAAAGACACCAAAGTTTTGTCCCAAATAACAGGCTTTTCATGCACTAGCTGAATTAATAATTCATATTCAATAGTATACGCCGTTAGCAGTGGCAAGGGGCGGCTGCAATGCTGCCGCCGGTAAAAAACAACGTGCGGCAGTTTTACCGCCATGTGTGTGCGCAAGAATAGAAACATACGCGCCACTGCTGTTTGGGCGTCCAAAAAATCGCGCGTCCAAAAAATCGCGCGCCCATAAATCGCCGTGTGTGCTCCCAGCCTTACTGCTGCTGTGTCCCTTGCCAAAGGTCAACACAGGGCTGCCACTCTTTGGCAATTTTCGCCAGATCTTGGAAATTTGAGAGGATCCCAGGAATTTTCAGACTAATTTGGGGAATTTTTCTAAGCCTAATGCTTAGAACTGCTACCTCTCACCACTTACATTGAGAAAAGCATTAAGTTTTTATTTGTATTCTTTTGTTACTATCTGCGGAATTTTCTTAAGATCTGGGAAAATCTAGAACTCCCATTTGGGGAATTTCAAAAACTGTTAGTTTCATCGCTGGACTGCGATTAGAGTCCACCAGGACGTTGATCGCAGAGGTTCTGCGTCAGGTGCGCACTGCTGCTCAGTGTTGCCAAATGAAATTCGGACTTTCCTGCAAAATCGCTGCAGAAAAAATCAATATCAAGTTACAAAGACAGAGGGAAAAGATCATGACCCACCTATTTCATGCTGAACTAGAGCAGTCCGAGAGCACATACCTTCGCCAAGTGAGGCAACGGTAGCAAAAAATTCAAATTGGCTCTGAAACCACAATTTTCTTTCTATAAAATCCAAAATCTAATCATTTGTGCTTTTCAATAGTAATAACAGCTTGTGCAATTTTCTTGAAGATCCGTTCATAGCTTTTTGAGTTATACTGCTAACAAACGTTATGACAAACATGAGTCAAACATACAAACGAACAAACCAATCTGTACAAAAATTTGATCATTAGGTCTTTTGACATTACTAACAACCCCTATGAATTTCATAAAGATCCATTCATTATTTTTTGAGTTATTGTGCTAACAAGCATAAAATTGAAAACAGTGACAAACGAACGAACGAATAGATCATTACCAAAATTTGGTCAATCACTCTTTGTTATATACCTTTAAACTCATATTAATTTCATAAAAATCCATCCATAACTTTTTGAGTTATGGCATTGAGAAAAATGAGGCAGACAAACAAAAAACGGATAGACATATCTTCACCAACAGTTAATTATCTGTTTCTCCTAACATACCTAACAATCCCTGTAAATTTCGTCCAAATCGGTTCATAACTTTTTGAGTTATCTTGGTGACAGACAGAGAGACAGACAAACACAACGAAAATATAACCTCGTTGGCGGAGGTAATTACTGTTTCAGTGCAATTCTATCATATATGATAGATCAATCTGAGCTTTCTCTTCTGATGCATTCTCTTCCGGGGACATTTCGCCGTTCCTGCGTTAGTGTAAGCTTGTATGTTCAGAGAATTAATGCCAAGATATGCCATCTATATAGTTAGCCTAATATACTACTACTGGAGCTGAACCTAACCGACTCAACTAATTACAATAGGCACTCGCCTTCTAAATTCAGTGCATTGGATCCTACTTCAACATCTTGCAATGTTCATGCAGTACGAAAAAAATTGGTAGTTAGGCCCATAGGAATACTAATGATATAGGCCGAGTTGACACATCATTCAGTTCAACATGTTCACTCATCCGCCTGTCCGAATGTGTTATTTTACCCTAGATAAATTTTATACTAGAAAAATGCACTGACTTCTGAGTTTAATTTTACCTCAAAATGTGAGAAGTCATTCGTATCTTTCTCAGTGACACGTTAAGATGAGTGAGACTGATTCGACGGTTAACGATTTAATAACTTCTTGTGGCGTACACAAAGTTGTGTAGACATTGACGTTATGAAACATACGGGCGAGTGGATGCGTGAACGAGTTGACGTGAATGACGCGTGAAATCAGCCTAAGCTTCACTATGTATAGATAGTTATATATATATATATATATATATATAACTATAAGTCCCGTTAACACGACATGATGCAAAATCCACCCATTAGAACGACGTGTTAAAAAATCCACGGGTCATTCCGCCGCCGTCTTCTCGATAGTAAACGCGCCCTTAGATGCTTCCAAGCCCTTCCCAATGAGCTCTTACTCCGAGAACGTTGTAGGTTAGGTAGGCAGGTCTGGTTCTGCTGGTGTTCTATATGTTTTACAGTATATTAAACGTATTTTAGGATTTTAGCCGAACCAGACCTGCCCCCCTTACCTACAAGGTTCTCGGAGTAAGAGCTCATTTTTTATTAGCTGTTCGTTACTTAGCGTCAATCTTTGATTGACACTAAGTAAGGCCAATCAAAGATTGACGCTAAGTACAGGGGGCGGTATGATAACTTGGCGGCATTCATGTCCTTCTAACAGGAATTGTTGTCCTAGAGGGAGCTTGTGTCGTGTTCAACTGCCATCTATAAGTATATTTATGTATATATTATAGTGACGGGACAAATATCCTCAACCGCGGAACATCCGCACCTTTTTTACATCCGCGGATGCTGAGGTGGTAACATCCGCAATGACATCCACATCCATGGATGTCAGACCTGCAAAATCCGCTAAAGATCTGCATCCGCAGCAAAGGAGGCGAGGATATGCAGGTTTATCACTGTACACTAAGCTCATCCATAGTGCTGAAAACTGCAAATTCTCATTTGGATTGAAATGTGTGCAAGCGCTGTCCCTGTCAACAAAGCACCATTTGAGTTTTCTTCCCAAGTGTTGTACAAACTGCCGTCGTGAGTGGATGTGTGTGGTAAGGTTTTACTTTAACTCACAAACGATTTTTGTGGTTTTTGTTGCCATGTATAATTGTATATGTTAATTGGGCCAATTTAAGACAATTTATATGTATAACGTTTTCGTCGCAAATGCTAATTTTCGAGATACATGACTTTGAAGTTTCCATTGTTTTTCTATTGGAGAAAATAGCCGGCGTGTTCACAGGCTTGCCTGCAAGCGACCTAAAAGGAACCTAACCGAACTTACCTAACCTTACTTAACCTAACCTTACCTTACCTAGCATAGCTAAATTTTGCTTGTCTGGGGTCGCCCGTTATTTTCTCCCATAGTTAAACAACGGGAACTTCAACATTAAGTAGATATCTCGAAAACTAAGATTTCCGACGAAAACGTTATTCCTGCAAACTGTCTTAAATTGACCCAATTAAGATCTTGAAAGCAAGAAAAAATTTGTGAGTTATAGGAAAATAATACCGTGTTTGTTGATGGCGTGGCGATCCATATCCGCGGAACATCCGCACCTCTTTCGAACATCCGCATCTGTATCCACGGATATCGAGTTGATAACATCCGCAATTGCATCTGCATCCGCAGATGTCAAAGCGCCTAAAGATCCGCATCCGCGGATGTAAAAAAAATGACATCATCACTAATATATTATACATACGTGCTTCATCAGGTGAATGAACACAATATCTGCGTCACTTTTTTTTTCTTTCACGAAGAAGCGATTCAGTGCCATGAGAATTTCAACCAGGGTATAATAACTCAGCTCATTATACTATGATGTCAACAACTACAGTAGCTATAGGTATAGATGCGCGTCCAGTTACGATGTCGCTTGCTTGTTACCTCCGCCAAGGAGGTTATGTTTTCGACGTGTTTGTCTGTCTCTCTGTTTGCATGTTTGTCTGTCTGTCACCAAAATAACTCAAAAAGTTATGAACCGATTTGGATGAAATCTACAGGAGTTGTTAGGCATGTTAGGCAGAACAGATGATTAACTTTTGGTGAAGATATGTCCATCCGTTTGTTTGTTTGTTTGTCTACCTTATTTTTCTTGATGCCATAACTCAAAAAGTTATGGATGGATTTTGAAGAAATTAACTCGAGTTGTTAGGTATATGATGATGATCCGTTTGTTCATTCGTTCGTTTGTCACTGTTTTTAATTTTATGCTTGTTAGCACAATAACTTAAAAATGAGAAATGGATCTTTATGAAATTTATAGAGATTGTTAATAATGTTAAAAGACATAATTGATCAAATTTTGGTGCAGATCGGTTTGTTCGTTTGTATGTTTGACTCATGTTTGTCATAACGTTTGTTAACAGTATAACTCAAAAAGTTAGGAACGGATCTTCAAGAAAAATGAACAAGCTGTTATTGATATAAAAAGGCACAAGTGATTAGATTTTGGAGTTTATACAAAGAAACTAATGGTTTCAGAGCCAATTTGAATTTTTTGCTACCGTTGCCTCACTTGGCGAAGGTATGCGCTCTCAGAGTGCTCTAGTATTTTACGTCTTTTGATAGTCACAGTGGATCACCAAATTTCTGGAATACTTAGGCTATAGATGGGGTAAAATGAACACGGCGTTTTTCGTTTGCTTTCAAAATTATGGGGTGCTTTGGTGTTTAGCAGGATCACTGCGATACTTATCTCTATTGTGGCCACAAAAATCGTTTTTATCAATTTCTGTATCATCTGTTAACGCTCCAAGGGATAAAATTAATATCCATTTTTTTCCTGTGTATCAAACTTGACTCGAGCAGTAGGTTTTAAAAACAAGACGTGCTTCCTATTCGGACACTTGCCTCGATCCCCATTTCCACCAGCTGAACATGCAGCACAAGCTGGTCTGATCGAACTCGTCGCGATTAATGGCGTGAGAGCTAGCTGGCCCTATAATGGAAATCCGCAAAGTTTAGGCAGGAATAGTGATGAAGTGCTGAACTCGCCGTATCAGAAGCTTCAAAAGTACTCATTTTCATTGCCTGTAACCAATAAATTCCTGTCAGTGTAACAATATCCACCAAAATAGATAATTTTTCAAAATGGAAGGGAGTTATAGTAAAATGAGAATTCATTCTAGAAAAGTGCATAGGGATACTGTAAGTTGAAAAAGAAGTATTGCAGAAAATATTAGTAGGCTACAAACACAGTAGTTGTAAACGGTAGGAAACTGTGAACACTGAAGCTGTCTCGGAAGAACAACTGTGGCCAGTCTCCTAATTAGTTATAGTGGGGAGTCTCTTCGAGATGAGGCGGGGTGGGAGGGGATGGCGTCTTAAGTCATGCTACAGGCAATCCCTACTAACCCCAGGAAGAAGATAAATGCCCTCTGCAGACAATAATTATTGGTGTTTAGTTTTCCTCTTTTATTTCACTGCATTCGAATATTTTGTTATGTCCATGTCAACAGCACTGTGCATCTCCCAGAAACTGTGATAAAATGTTAGCTGTCATATCCGGTGCTTTAGGCAGTGGCAGTATAGTTTTCTGTGTCTTTTCAAGTGTCCGCGAATGGCGACTCAGAAAGCACTTTACTGTTTTGGTGTTTACACAGACACAGCCACGCATTCGAACGCTGTGCAAAGAAAACACGGGACGGAAGGCTATCGTCTGCAGTGGGTTGAACGTGCTGCCTGCGTGACGCTGTCGTTCAGTCTATGAATAGGGATTTGTCACGCATTAGTGCATGGTGCTCGGCCTGGATTATGAAGCTGAATGCCAGTAACACCAAGTCGATGATTATTTGTCGGTCTCGGACACTTGTACAGCAGCATCCCCATCTGGAGATTGATGACACTTTACTTCAGAAGTCTAGCTCCTTGGAGATTCTTGGTGTTGTCTTTGATGAGAAGCTTACTTTTGAGCCATATATTAGGAGGTTGGTGTCACGTGCTTCCACTAAGATTGGGCTCCTGTGTAAGGTGAATTCCGTGTTTGGTGATAATCAGGTTGCCCGCAGATGTTTTTGTGTGTTTTTGCTGCCTGTGTTGGAGTATTGCTCACAGGTCTGGGCTTCAGCTGCTGACACTCACTTGCGTCTGATGGACCGACTTGTTAGTTCAGCCAGTTGTGCGCTGATAATGATCTAATGAACCTGTCCCCACAGGAGTAGAGTAGCAGAGCTATGTATGTTTTATAAGGTGTACAGTAATGAGAGGCATTGATTGTATTCTTCTCTCCCTGCCCTCAAGGTTTTTGGGAGAGAGACTCGTGCTGCGTGCGGAGCGCACTCTTTCACTTTGGAGGCGGTCAGATTTCGAACTAATCAGTTCTGTCAGTGCTTCGTGCCCTGGTCGCCTAAGGTTTGGAATTTGTTGCCGGCATCGGCTTGTGGTCGTATTGGCCTGCAGGCGTTTAAGTCAGCTGTTAATAGTTTTTGCTGGATTTCCGTTAGCAGCTCTTTGGGCTTCCCGGTGTTGAAAGATGCTTCATTTGGGCTGTATTACCTGTCCGTGGGAGTCCAAGCGTGAAGTATTAATAATAATAATAATAATCAACGCCAGGTCACCCTAACCAAGAACTTAGTGACACCCTACTGTCGAATTACGTCCCATCTGGGATTGACTCGGACGACCCCAACCAGTCGCCGCAAGGTGGGCCTCGGTACTTACCGGCCCACGATATGAGCCTGAGCGACTCGATGGACGAAGAGACAGAACCTGACTTATCCGACCAGCAGCGAAGTGACTTGCTGGAGCTGCGGGACTTAGTCCGGAACTCCAG
>LQNS02278143.1:32849328-32862702 GCA_001587735.2 Parhyale hawaiensis | reverse complement strand
TTTTTTCTATTCTTTTGTTTTCTCCACCCGCTGGACTGGTTGCGTGGGGGTTTGTTAACCTCATGGAGTTTCTCCGTTCCTGCGTCGCCAGTCTGGTGTGATTTAATAATAATAATACTTTAGCAATACGTTTCCCTTTTACACAGAGTAGCACTTTAGCATCAATAATTTGTGCAGCGTATGGAAAAGCCGCCTACAGCTGTGCAGTTCGTACAACCGCTGCAGCCTCAAACATGTCTCCTGTTTATTTCTGTAATATTTATGTTCTTTGTTCAAAATATACTGTAGCTCGTACCGTTCATTTTGTTTCATTTTTTCCTTTTATTAATCGGGGCTTTGAGATTGCCAAAATATGGTGTGAAAATGCTTACAGTCAGTACAGCTTACTCTGCAAATGCTATGGTTAATTTCGGACAACTCATTATGTCAGGAAAGATTTATAAATATACATTCTTTGAAAGTGCGGCGTTTAAAAGGGCACATCAACGTATTCGGACGAGAAGATGATGATACTCTTTTTTGTTTTTACTAGCGTGTGTCACGGCCATAATACGCAGCAACTTATGTCTTTTGTGGCCAGCCTACACTGTGTGCGAGCGTTCGAAAAGCTGCTCTGTAGTTACAGATTTTCACGTTTTAGTCTACCTAGTGGTGAAAAATACGGGCCATTCTATGCCAGAGTAGCGTTAAATAGCCTTTGTTAACGTGCCGGTAACATCCACTGTCTATAATCTTGTAACTTACCGAAGTTAATGGACTAGCAAAATTGAGCTCTGTCTGTCCGATGAACTAAACGTTGTGACGTCACAGCTCTGACGTCACGACGTGAACAGGCCTTGTATTCGAAGGGGGTCTTGGGTGAACAGTCAAAACATTGGCCCACATGTTGTTTCCCAATATCCATCCAACATTGTCGATGAATGTTCAACCAACGAAGCACATGTAGGTGTGTCCTACACGAACCCTAATAACGATCCATCATTATTCTCAACTTCAATTAGACGAGTTACTTTGGCTTAAATATAAATTTTCGAAAGCGAACCAGCTTCCCCAGGAAGCAAAGAATGCAACGGGAGGACTCAATAGGACTGAAATAAAACATAGCCATGACCGCACGTAGCAAATTTACATCACATCGAGTCGAAGTGTTTAAGTGTGGGTCTGTGGGACCTCAGGCCTTCGTGTATTGTTTTCTTGAACACATCACCGTATTTTTTTCGATTTATTTCATTCAATCTCCCGCTCATGACTGGCCAGCTACTTGAGCTGCAAAATACAGAAAAATGTTGTCGCCAAGTACAGAAAGTTCGAGCAATAGCATGTTGCTGTTGTTTCACTCGCGTACAGAACTGGCTATAATGGTGCTTATATTTGTTGGTGAGGAATATATATATTCTACGAAGAGCACTGTGAACTGAATATGAAGTGCAAATAAGGTTTCAATCAAGAAAAGGAAGTTAAATCAGGTCGCCTAAAGGGAACAAATTCGGCGCTAGTGCTGTGAAAGTTTCCACCAGCATGCACTGCAATTTTCTATAGATAATTGCTAAATTAGTATACTACATATTATCTTCATTTATTTATACGCCAGAGATGAATTTCGCAATTTAGGACGATTTTTCTGGCTAAATTAGTTAAAATACTCATAGGCTGCTCAGCCATAAATTCGTCGATGATGACGTCACTTTTTGGTACTAATTTTTCGTGAGTCCTCCCGTTACGCTCTTTGCTTCCTGAGCTTCCCTGTCAAGTTTTCTGGACGTCATTCAAGTGGGACAATTATATGAACTACCTGGAGCCTGTAGAAATTCCATAAAGCAAAAATAATGTTTTTCTGAGGTACAGTATCTTTGATCCGTATCATCATAATATTCCCCTATCTGATACTGAAGGAACCTGAGGAAAGTGTAAAGTAGGGAATAATTGTTCCCTAGTTAATTGTGACACCCTCGGACCGTATCATGCATAGAACGGTTGGAAAATGCTCCAGGTCAGGCACTGAATCTTCTACTTAAGACCTGCGAGCAGCAGCGGCTCAAATTTGAACTTGGTTCTTTCCCCTAATAATACCTCCAGAGTCGTATCAGGACACCTGAAGGTTACCCTAATAGTCTCCCCTTCTCTGATGCTGATGAAAGCGTTACTGACTAAATAAATAAGTAACTAACTGAGGGAGCAGCAGAATTATGATATAGATTATAGTATCTTGATGGCAAAATTAAATTAGCTCCATTGGTGTGTTACTAGGTAAGCCAGCACTAACAAATATAGGTTATGTAGTGAACAAGCCAGAGATAAGCTCATTATTCTAGCATTAAAATATCTTTAATGGTAGAATAAAATTATTCAGCTTAGTGACCAATTCAGAATTTTATCATGTCATTTTTTATAAGTAGCTGATCTTAAACACGCGTCGATAGATAACGTTCGTCCAACTCAGGGGTCCCCAAAGTGGTCGATATCAACCGCCAGGGGTCGATGAGAAATCTCTAGGGGTCGATTAATAGACGGGGGTCGAAAGAGCGTATATTCATGCTCGGGAAGGTCAATTAAAACTTATTAGCTCTGGCCCAGAGTAATAATATTCTTGGAAGAATACACGTGGGAGACTGTGGCGTAGTTGCCAAGGAGGTTTAATAGGCGGTGGCAGCGGCTGAGTTGCGAACTATATGAAACTGCAAGTGTACCTTAATTTAGTTAATAAAATCAAAGCTCATCAAAGCTCAACCGTTCGATTCCTGACTGTTTGTAGAATTATGTGAAGAACATAACATAGATTTCCGCTCATGTCTTTGGCATGCCGTGGTGAGGTGGCTGTCTTGATAAGATAACTTACAGAGGCTTGTTGACTTGTGTGACTCAACTGTAGTTTCGAATAAATTTGGATTGATCGCTACGTGACAAGCTCAAACATTGCAGAGCTCTATTGAAAATTTTACGAAATCAGGAGTTTGCATGGTAAAAAATAGACACTTAAACCTTCACTGGCACTTAGCGATTTCAAATAGTTTCAACAGTTGCGAATAACGGAGAATCGGAAAAGATTACAGACCGTGATTTTGATGTATATATTAAATATTTTCATAAATTAAGAGAAGACTTCACGGGGACTTATAAAAATGCATGTACCCAAGTGGGTGGTTACCTACTCAATTTAATCTGAAATAGATAGTGAAGGTTATGAATATGTCATATTGTTGTTACACACGCTATAGCCAGGAGCTGATGAAACTCTCGCAAATGCTCAAAATATTTTATGCAAAATTTCGCCTCCCTATTCACACGTGACAATGGTCCGATGGGCAACAGACATCGAATTTCATTCAAATATACCAGTTATCATGGCGACAGGCCGAACAGCGTAAACTTTAAACAGCAATTAAAACGAAAGGTGCTGCCCATTACACTGACGATATTAAGTTGAAGTGAATGATAAAATATCTTAGAAATAATCAGCTGTGTCGACCACGCGAACGAGCAAAGCGACACAGATTGCAGCACTGGCAGTTTGTCTACAAAAATTTGTGCATTTGAGATGCGAGTGAGGCGCAAAAACACAACATCCTGAAATTTGGCTGAGAGGCCTGAGTGTGGAAGGTTTTAGACGCCGATTCGGTGGTAAAAATTCACAGACTCGTGCTGTTGACTCGTCGTTATTATTATTATTAAATCACACCAGGCTGGCGACGTAGGAGCGGAGAAACTCCATGAGGTTAACCCCCACGCAACCAGCCCAGCGGGAGGAGAAAACAAAATGAAAAAAAGAAGATCCGAGTTCACAGAATAGCTCTGTGCACAGATCGTTTAAAGCTGCCAATACCAGCACCAGCAAAGACAGAGCCATCGAGACCATTCCAAACATCCACACACGATGGAAAAAACGAACGTGCTGTTAACCGGCGTGTGTCACCTCGTTAGAATATGAACTCTTTGAAATTCATGTGGACTTGATGCAAAGACGTTTTTCTAAAGGATATTCCTCAGTAGGTATTGGAACAATATCAATGCTGGTACAAAAGGTAAGTTCATTGGGGGCCAAAGTCATGCCATCGAGACTTGACTAGTCCGAAACATCAGGGCGTAGAGTTGTCACTTTGAGTCGTGCTACAAGTGTTGTAAACAAATCGATGTCGTTAAAGGGGCTGAAGACTTCATTTCACCCAGAAAAGTTGTTTCTGGCAGTCTCAATGTAGATGGTTAAGGGTTAATGTTTGAATTTCGACTTAACGGGGTCGAAGCCAGCGCACCTATCTAGAGTGTCGGATGAGTAGAGCCTCGGTAGCCTAATTTAGCGACTAATCGAGTGCCCAAAACATCCTGTAGGTTCGGCGCAGTATGCTAGTCGAATTTTTCTTACTGCCATTACCAAACTTCATACATGGTAGAAGTTTTGTTTAAGCCCCGCGAACGAAATTTTAGCAAAAGAAAGGAGCAGACTCAACCTGCACAACCGCTGTGATCTGCGACTACAGCTTAGGAATTTTCAACCTAGTCGTATCATCAATAAACTCGTTGCTGCTCCCCACGTACATCCACCCCATTAGTGCCAGTTTTTTTACAATGAAGATATTTTAAGCTTTTCATGTTAGCTATTTTTGTTGTTTACTTTAATAATAATTTAATACGTATATTCTGTGTATTCAATACATAGTCGATAGTCGCCGATTGTCACGAAAGCCGTTTTTATCGAATGTATGCCATGTTATTTTTCAAATCACATTGTGATTTTACGCATGGCATGACACGTACAGTATATTCAAAGTTTTCTTGTGTAGGAAAGCTTCCATTAGTTATCCATAGTATTACTGGTGTTTTATTTTTCAGCGTAAAAGCTGAAAGAAATAACTTTTTCACTGTTAATGTAACGGGCATTTCATAAGAAACGGGGAATGCTGATTTCCTAGGATTTTTATGTAAATCTCTATAGCTGCGCAGAATCGGAAATACCATCAAATGATTTAATATTTTAATTGAAATTATCTGGTGCTCAATGAGAAAGCAAATATTCGTTGAAGGGGTCGATGAATTAAAAAGTTTGGGGACCCCTGGTCTAACTCGATTGCGTCACGCTCACAGTTTTAGGTAACCGTAATCCATACAGCGGTGACCATTCTTGAGGTTGGGGTGGCACAACTGATTGCGAAGCACTTCTGTATTGATGAAATGCAGGTCACGTACAGTTAGCTTCGAGTTTCAAGTCATATTGCGAAGTAGATAAGATTTAAGAGGAGCTTCATCCAAGAACTGCAGTGCCCACTTGACATACCGTACTAAGAGCGCCATTACATACAGTGTTATAGTGAATGACTTGTGTTGTATGAAATGTAACATCTACCGTTACTAATGTTCGTTGAGAGCATCCAGCACAGCGACACTCCACACCTCCATCCGCTAGATGCTGTCAGTGCCCTAAGAATATTGTACTGAGTTTTCTTTTTTATAACGGCGGACAGTTTAATGTACTCTAATTGCAATATTAACCTTATCCTTTCTTTCTTTCTCATTCTCTTTCTTTCTTTTTCTTTCTTTCACGTACCCCAGAAGCTCTGTTAAACCTCCTTGGGTGCACATCTGGAGCGGGTGGGTTCTGTACCGCGCTAGAGCAACGCCCCTACTTACATGGCGTATGAGAGTCTCACCGCTCAAGTTAAGTCTTCAATTCGAACACGTGCAACGCCAGTGAAAGTGGGTTACCCCTGAAGAGCTGCCATGGACACCGAGAGAGAGCGCGCCACAGTGAGCAACTTACTGTGTTGCGGCGAGATGACATTTGTTGAATGAATAAATGTGACGCCATCAATTGGCGAACAGCTTCCAAAAGAATAAGGCTTAGTGATAAACCATCTATAAGGGACAAGATAAATTATGCAATAGGAAGAAAACAATAAATATACAAGAAAATGGAAATTGAAACATGACTTTTAAATTCGTCCAAGAATGATCAATGAAACACAATCTGCAGCTAAATAATTTATTTTACATAGAGAAACAAAGTATTTTGAGTTTCAAATAAGAAATCAAGAAATTGTTTATTGAAACTTCCCAAGAATATCCTAGGAATGCACCTGTGTTCCACATGACAACAAGTAAGAGCTAGAACACGCGATAGATTGGAAACATCGGAAACAGGGCTCAAATCTGATCGTCGCTAATAATTATTTAATTAAACCATGCACAACACTTACTCGCGAACAGCTGGTATATGATATAGGAAATTCAGCGTGAAAAGTAGTTCTTACTTTAACTATAACCGTGGGAAACACACAAATCCAGAACCTACCCATACCGAGCTTTGCAAAAGTCCTGACCTGTTTTATATTTTCAAAGTGTGAAACTCATGTCAAAGACTTGAGGAAATTTATTGACAATAACTCATTCCTAAATTATTTCAGGTAATATAATAACTGGTAACAGTGCTCATTTTTATACATTGTTGGTAATGGAAACAAAAAGAATAAAGATAGCAGCTCTCCATCGCGCGGGTCACCAGAATTAAGGCGGACATTGGTAGGCTGCAAAATGTCGGTTTATCAACGGTGAAACGGGTTGAAAACCGCCTTGAGAATAATGAAAGCCTCAAAGATCGACCACGTTCAGGCAGACCACAAGTAATTCAACGGAAGAATGTTCAAAGAGCCTTTGAAAATGATCCGAAACTCAAAATGACTGATTTGCGACGAAGAAGAAGATTTCTGTGCCAACCCTGTCAAGAGCTGTAAAGAGTGAAGGTGGAAAGACCTTAAAGTGTCAGAAAAGACCGCTGCTAACTGCTGACATGGTTGAAAAGCACCAAGAGCGATGTCCCCGCATTCTTAACGACTTGAAAAGTCATGGAAATCAAGTCATCATTTTCTAAGATGAGAAGACCTTCACCGCTGATCCTGTCTTCAACAAACAGAACGATCTAGTTGTGAGCTTTGGCCAAGACATCTCTGATGTTCGTTATGTCTCCACAACAAAGCATCCTGCCTCTGTGATGATGCTTGGCGTTAAGGCCTCCAATGAAGAGAAGATACCTCTAGTGTGGTTCAAGGGCGATTACAGGTTGACAGGGAATAAATACAGGGATATCATGGCCACAGAAGCTCTTCCTTGGATCAGAAAAATCGTCATATATGGAGATTACGTGTTTCAGCAAGATGGTGCACCAGCGCACGTCGAAAACCATCCAAAACTGGATGAGCCAAAATATGACTTTCTGGCTCATAGACTTCTGGCCTCTACAGTCGCCTGATCTCAGTCCTCTGGACTACAGCGTGTGGCCGCATATTGAAAGTAAAGCTTGAAAAGATCGCCACAAGAACATTGAGGAGCTGAAAGCCTCTGTGGACCGCACTTGGGCCCAGATGAGGAAGGACTACGTCCGTAATGTGTGTAAGGACTTCCGACCACGATTAGGGGGTGACATTGCTGCCAATGGAGGTCATATTGAATAGCAATATTGTTTAGATCATAATAAACTATTACATTACGAATCTTGTTTTATTTCTTTATAAACAAATCTTTTACAAACTTCGGATGGCAAATTATTAAAACAGGTCAGGACTTTTGCAAAGCCCGGTATATCATACAAACTGCAGTATATAAAAAACACACACACAACTCACCCCACGCTCGATTATCTTAAACGAAACAATAGAACGCCTTGTGGCGTAAGACCGTCACCCGCGATGGGGGCAAACTCAACGCCGTCATTCTTTATGGCTAGCTTAGTCAAGAGTTTTAGCATTTTTCACATCTCAGTCAACCCACCTGACTGTCTGGAAAGGTTCAACTCCTTATGCCTCTTTTTGGGTGTAGTAATAGATTCAACGCCTTCATATTTGATGGCCAGCTAACTCAAGATTTTTCCATATTTCACATCTCAGTCAACTCACTTGACTGTCGAAATAATATAACTCAACGCCTTCTGCCTCTCTTTGGGTGGACAGATAACAAAATTCATCGCGCTAATTTTTTATGACCAGTTACTTCTAGTTCATCAGCCTTGCTCACATCTAGGTCTACCTTCATGACTCCCAGCAAAAAAAATTATGAACATTGCTCAACTCCTTCTGCCTCTGTGTGGTTGGAGTTACAGATTCAGCGCTATCATTTTTGATAGCCAACTAATTCAAAATTTAGTCCATATTTCACACCTCAGCTAACCCACTCGACTGCCTTCATTATTATAACTCAACTTCTTCTACCTCTTTTTGGGTGGACACAGCAATATTCATCGCCGTCATTTATGATGGACAGCTAATTCTAATTTTTTGTCATTGGTTGCATCTAAAGCAAACCACCAGACTCCCTGCAAAAACTTATAAACATCGCTCAACTCCTTTTTCCTTTTTATCAGGTGGGCCGACAAATATATACACAAATATACCTCAATCTTCAACGAAAACCTCATAAACTCTTTTTGCTTCGCTCGCGGGTGATAACTAGCAAGAGAAGATCTCGTACACAAGTGTGTTGGCAGTGATGATGAGCGTTAAACTTACATTTGAAAGTATGGACAGCTGTAAAGCTTTAAATTTTTAAGAGATGTGGCCAGCAGCTCTCAATAAACCAAGAAGTTCGTAAATAAATTATTCATTACCCGCACTGTAATGAGTACATATGAATTGCACGGTCACTCAGCTTTTAGGGTGAATTTACTCAGTCTCTTTATTATCAATCAACTTTATTAATTACACATAAGAAAAGGTATAATACCTTATCAAGAGATAAATTAGATACAGAAAATGATTGAAAGTATCAGTACACGCTACTTTGCAATGCGGCTCGTTGTCAGGCCTTTGTTTGGCAAGAGTATGTCCGTTTTTTTTAATATACCGCGACACGTACGGTATTATTATTTTCTAGAGGAACTTCACTTTTCACATTTTTTAGCACTTACAGCTGGAGTTCTGACTTCTTGCCACTATGGAATTCCGGATTTTCCTGAAAATTTTGTGGGTCACCGTCTTTCGATGAAAAAGATGTGACCCATGCCAAAAAAACTAGGCCTAGCTGGCTATAAAAAATTATGGCGTTTAATTTTTTCCACTGCGACGAATTTGCCTCCACCGCGGCAGATCGTGTTAAGCCATAAGGCGTTCTATTTTATCCTATGTTATCATTAAAGAGCTACTTATTATTATATTCACTAGCTCTTAACCTCTGTTTCCTGCGGGTAATGGTCTAACGCCACGAGGCGTTCTAGTTACACATGAGTTCTCCATGCAGCTGCCAACTAGATTCTACTACCGTTTGTGTCTCATTTTACAGTCGTTACTTCCTTTCCAAAATGACTCCAGTGACCTCTTGGGCTACTTATCCTAACTCCAGTGACCCTTGTGCCACACACACTGTAACTCCAGTGACCCCTGTGCCACACACTGTAACTCCAGTGACCCTTGTGCCACACACACTGTAACTCCAGTGACCCCTGTGCCACACACTGTAACTCCAGTGACCCCTGTGCCACACACTGTAACTCCAGTGACCCCTGTGCCACACACTGTAACTCCAGTGACCCCTGTGCCACACACTCCAACTCCAGTGACCCCTGTGCCACACACTGTAACTCCAGTGACCCCTGTGCCACACACTGTAACTCCAGTGACCCCTGTGCCACACACTGTAACCCCAGCGACTCCTGTGCCACACACTGTAACTCCAGTGACCCCTGTGCCACACACTGTAACTACAGTGACCCCTGTGCCACACACTGTAACTCCAGTGATCCCTGTGCCACACACTGTAACCCCAGCGGTCAGTATTTGCTTAGTCAGTAACCGATAGAAGTCGTATTTTTTTCGAAACTTTGACAGCGTTTTTAGCAACCAGTCCAAAAATTCTTAATTAATTGCGAAAAATGTTCAACATACTAACACTTTATTCAAAACATCCGCATTAAAACTTGTGGATGCGGATATGAAAATTCATGCGGATATCGGGTGATATGGATACAGATATCTCAAACACCTCTAGTTATATCTTTAAATGTGCAATATATTGAATTAAAGTACATTTCTCTAATGTATTTTGTGGTGAGCGTACCCGAATGAATTGTAATAATTCGAGTTCATTGCAACGTTAATAGTTTCAAAACTCCCTGAGATAAGTGGTTGATTCTTCAACTGTCTTCAACTGTAAACATAACCCGAGTTTTCCAAACAATTAGGTGAGCTTCGCCAGTATGAATATCACCAAGGAACCAAGGATGACTTATAAGGTTGACGCACGCGTAGGGCTCAAGCTAAGCTACAGTGCACCATGGGTAATGAGATTGTGACGTCACAAAATTCAAGTACCTAGCCTCTGTTAATAAATAGCTATTTTACATTGTTTCTTCATCATTCCATTTGGGCCTCCAGAGTGTCCCACATGTCTTACAATCTTTATAGTTGCACAAAAATACGCGTCAAAGTATTTATGAATTTTCTTTTTAGCTCTCTGATGATAAAATTTTATTATTATTATTATTATTATTTCGGACAGAGTCTGTAAAACTTGGACCTAAGCTGAGCCGTCGCGTACTCGTCGTTAACAGATCTTCCTCTCCTGATCTTAAAAACTGCAGCATCATTGGAAAAAATTATTGATTCAACATTCCCCAGTTTTAACAACATCGTTCCATAAGACAGTTTCCGTGTGGGGAATACGGCCAGGTAATTTATTTCCGAGTTAGTTAAAGCGAATCGGACGCGACACTTATCGTACTGCTTTACTGCTGAAACGCGCGCAGTATATAGTAACTGATGTCTTTTTTTATTTTATAGAGCAGTTGTATGGTTCATGCGTATTATATATAAACTTTTGCTTTAATATTACATCGATGGGAGGAAAGAATTTTGTTTCTCTGATGCTTTAATGTTTTCTATACAAATCTTGTTAAAAAGTTCGTCTGTCTCAGCGTTTAATCATAAGCATCTAAACCATTTTTTGTTGCAGCGTTTGAAGTTATAGAGGATGGCAGGTCATTGGTAGAAGACAAAACTAAATCGAAAACGTGAACATTTTTAACTATATGATTCCATTTTTAGAATGTCATATTACTCTCGATAAAACTCACTTGATTTATTGTATTTCAGAGGCGATAAACTTGACTCCAAAAGGGATTCTGTAGTAAAACAATCAATGGACTTTAAAAATGAAACGTAATCTCAAATTTTCATAAACAACAAAGTGTCCATAGAGTAATTTTGTCTGCGCGGGAATGTCGCGCTAACATGTCATAGGTACCAACTTTACTGGCGGGAAATGAAGGTTTTACTGTGCTATTTTGCAGTTACCAAAGGTTGAGTGGCGAAAGTGGACTCTTGCAGCCATAACTTCGTTCATGGAGCCCAGCCACCGGTGCTACAGAAGACATGGAGTTACCTACTCTACCCTGGATGGAATTGGAGCAAGTGCCCACCTCTGAAGTTGATGCAAGTCAGAATGTGTGTCAAGCTACAGGTAGTGCACCTCTACCATGTGAACTACCGAACTGACATGCCCCATTTATGAGGTGTCAATTTGGCAGACGTAGGGCAAGGGCCTGCCGCAGTAGTTATCGCCGAGCTTTTTGGAATCAGCTTGGCTGCTGGTCATGGCAGCGGTGCAATCGGCGGGCGAGGGGACGCCTCGTGGGATGCCGGTCCCGTCTGGCTGGGGAGCAAACATGTACCTCCCCCAATCGCTGGCAGCCACTGTGGTACCGTCATACCACAGGAACTCGGTGCTGAAGGAGAACCACGGGTTGCGCATGGCACCCAGCCAAGAGTCTCCAGCTCCTGCGAGACAGAACACAAACTCATGACAGTAAAGAGAGGCGGGGCATGCATGGCGTTCACCCGTGCTGAACTGGAAGTGACTGCATGAGTATAGACAGCACGGGTGCAGAAGCAGTTGCGCACATTGTTGCACATTTTAATTTTAGACGAAAGAGATTTCATTCATAATAACAACTTCTTATTTTCCTTAAATTTAGTGGTAATTTCGCTTGCGTGGCTATCTAATCTTCAAATGTATGAATGATACAGCTGTCACTATCTATCTATTATATTAATAGCATTGTTCCTTCGTTCGTTCCTTCGTTTGTTCGTTCCTTCGCGTGTAGCACTCTTCAATAATAGATAGAATAAAATTGGAGCGAATAGTTTTAATACAGCTCAGCAGCTGTCATCGATCAAATAGCTTGGAAGAAAATCTTCAAAATAATGTGAATCAGGCAGCATTGTGAAGCTAACGTAGGTATCTATGATACGGCGGGGATCATCAATCGGATGCAACAGAGCAAGGTTTTTCTAATAATTACTAGAGGGACCGCGCTGTCATAAAATGAAAGCGAAAAAATTGTGATGACCTTCTTCATAGATCATACATTCGTTATTACAACTGCTAACCTAAGCACCCTGAGAAGCGCGTTTACGGCTTCACAGCCGCTCAGTATCGAAACTTTTTTCTCTGAAATGGAAAAAAATACATGGCTTATTGCAGCCCGATCAGCAACGCTCAAAATAATAGCTCAGATTCGGTATTGTGGATACGGTAGGTTAACTTTTCAGGTCCAATGGTTTTTGCTTAGCGAAAGCTGTTTCATCGATTAGTGAATTAAATTTGGGAAAATAGCTGAAGCAATGAAATCATCTGTGGGAAGAAACTACAAATCAAGATTCATGAGAGTGCCAATGGAAGATTCAGATGTCTTCAGTGCTGCGATTTCAACTCCGGCATTGCAAGAAGTGCATGCAGACATAAGGTCGCCCAATACTTTTTCATAGATTCGATGTATGGAGAAGCTAATACTCGTACAAATCAGACTATGCCTGCGATGTCTTCATTGTTTGAATTTCAACTGTCCCTGATTAAGATACGGTTGCTATCTTCTGCAATATTATACCTAATAGTTTTCAATGGAACTTGAGAGGAAGACCAGAGCCTCCAGCCTGGGCTAATTTCCGTCTATCTGTTTTATTAAAGCGTGACAGAAAATGGATAAGCAGATAAACAAACAGATAAATACACATCGGTCTTTATTGTATCGTAGATTTTTATGCACCTGATCTGTTCTGGGACAGCAAGTTAGATCTGTATCATTGTTTGCCCTTACCGTGGGAATTCTGCCGTAATGCAGATTTCGTAATCAAGTTTTTTTTTCTATTAAGATCGATGGCGAGGTGGCAGAAGAAGGCTAAAGTGAAATCCTTATCCCTTTATTGTCTGATAACATTTCTTGCCACGTTGGATATTTTGGCAATCCTGTTCACGTCTGATGGAATTCAGAAGGCAATATATAACTAGAGCACTCTGAGAGCGCATACCTCCGCCAAGTGAGCCAACGGTAGCAAAAATTCAAATTGACTCTGAAACCATAATTTTCTTTGCATAAACTCCAAAATCTGATCATTTGTGCCTTTT
>LQNS02278143.1:32829860-32840808 GCA_001587735.2 Parhyale hawaiensis | reverse complement strand
CTCTCACCAGACTTGAATCCAGTGGAGAATGTACCTATAGCGTTACATCAACAACCAGTTAGGCGACAAGGCTCATGTTCTAGAAGCCTAAACTATTAAAACTTGAACATAACGTTAATTTTAAAATGCAATGAAAGCATACATTCCAATAATAAATGCATTATACTATTTTGGTACAGCATTAAAAAAGTAGCAAGGAATTTCATACCCCTTAAGTGCCCCTCTGACCCAATCCTGCCCCTGTCGCCCTCAATTCGTTCCGGCGCCCCTGGCCACAAGCTCAGTGAACTCACTACAGAGAGTTTATGATCATTTTTGGCAAAAAAATATAGACACTATTTTGCTACATACTTCTATGAAAGCTACACAAAATATTTCTACAAAACTGACTGCTTCTAAATTCATATAATGGCTTAAGTAAGACTAAAAATCAGTGAACGAAATAGCATAAGTTGTCTTAGGTTTCCAACTAGCATTAGGATATACGTAGTGCAGCCATGTGCAAACGCTGCAGCCAATATGCGCCTTTAAATTTGCAATAATTTTCGTAAATAAGACGCTTACAGTTGACACTGTTATAGTCATATTATCGAATGCTATTGGACATTTATCTAAGTGACTCATGAAGCTACCGTTGGCGATTAGAAATTAAGATTATAGGATATTAAAATACAATGTATGTAGATTTGAGCATGAGTTGAGTCATGAGGGCGTTAACTTGTGAGTAAATATCTTGAGCACATTAACTTCTTCTCATGCCCAGTCATTGAATTGGATAGCATACGTATGGCAGTTTGCACCATTTAAGCTTCAAGAGTTATTAGAAGTTGGTTAATATAAAGTCTCATGCAGATTATCAGCAGAGAAGTTAACCCTACTGCTTGAATTGAGAGTGTGGCGGCACCTGGCATCTTTCCATACTGCCTCACTACGAACGCGTATTTCTTTGACCGCTCAGCTGCGATGATAGCAGTTTTTTTTGCAAGAACGTAAATTCTTTGAAGAAAATTATGTAAAAGTTTCTATATATGAGTCAAATAATAGTAATAGTATATCTGATTTCTTAGACTTGTTCAGGTATCGCCAAAACTTTGCTCATCAGGCGTTGTTCTCCAATGATGCCTACCGCATAGCTGGCTGGCTAGGTACGTTTAAATATTCCCTAGCTATGTGTTCGTTACAGCAGGATTCCTCTACCATTGACAACAAAGGAAATATATTTAGATCTTTTAACAGTTTTCAATTTTACTTGTTAAGCGTAGAATATTTGGCAACAATTATTGATACATGGCTCAGGAATAGAGCCGAATCAGCGCAGCACCTGCTGTCGAATCGCACGAAAATTTGTAGCGAGCAACGTTGGAAGACCGGCGACATGCGATCTGTGTTGCGGTAGTGCGGCCAGTTGATAGCAGTGCTCGCAGTTACATTTTTCAAGTAACGAATTTGTTGCGTTGCATGTCGCTTGCTGCTTCAATGTGTTCCCGGCTTTAGGGGTCTGAGGCGTAGCCAAGATGCGTCCTGGGTAAAGAAAACGGGTTGTATTGCAATCTCTGCTCTCAATTTATTTTTCGAAGAGAATATGCTGCTGGGAAAGCATCAGCCAGTACAGTGCGATGTCTGAGGAAATGCAATGACATCTTCAGAACAAAAGAATACTCTCCAGCGAATGAAACAATCGACCCAATCTATTTTCGTTTATTGTATACTGCTTTGTATTACATTAAACAAAGCAGGAAAATGATGGGTTATTGATCAGTAGCATTCACGGGTTCCAAAATAGTGAGAAAAAATCGGATACGCCAACAAAAAATTAGAACGTGTAACCTTATGGCGGGCTAAATTATCTGTAAACGGTGGGAAACGGAGTTTAAAAAAAAATGTGTGCAAATAAAAGACCATTGCAAGAAGAACCGTCGTGTTTCTATGTTTTTATCAAGGCACAAGTGCGAATTCTCTGCTGAGAGAACAAATGAGTGATACATTTTATAAAGTGAGAGCATTAACAAATCGTCTAATTCTCACGGGTCACCCACGCTTCACGTTAGAGACGGAATGAGCAACGATAGACAGGGTTGAGCGCCGGATGTTAGTTCGGACGGTGAGGATTAAGTTAGAAGCGCTACCTCAAATTAAATAAGGTGAGTGAAAACATTTCCTAACCGTGTGTGTCACGCTCTTCACTAACAGATAGAAGGAAATTAGAGTGTCGCGAGGTACTCTTGGATACGACCCGGGAAGGGATCAAAGGAAGAAATAGTCAAGTTCATATTTCAGCTTCTATGCGACTCGCAGCTCTAGGGTAGACGCTTCACGGCCAGACTTGGGACATTTTCAACCATGGCGTGCGTGATACTGGTACGAGGGTATCATAATTAATGAACAATTTTTTTGTTTGTAGAATTTCCACAGGTTCATTCAGTATTAGATAGGGGAAAATTCAGATGATACGGAACTGAGATATCACTAAAGAACATTGCTTCTGTCCTGTGGAATTTCTAAGGGATTCCAGCTGCACCCACAACAGCGTAATCAGAAGGGTAGGAAGTAACGTTCCCATTTTTTGTAAGACTGATTTCGTCTGGATTAAGTGACTGGCGTTATTTATGTGGTAGGTTAAGCTAGAGGAGCTGTGTTAGGTTAGGTGCGTTATAGTAGCGCATTGCTTAGATTGCTACATCTTATAAAGTAGGAGCATTAACTAATCGGTGAATTCCCACCGGTCACGTTAGCTTATACGACTTAATTCAGCAAGGGGGGTAGACAGACATTATTTACTCGTAGCCCGTTTACGTAGCCCGTTTACTCAGACGGGGTGGGCTACGTTATAAGAGCTGTATTAGGTTAAACTGAGGTAAATTGTAATAGTGTAGCGTGGATTGGTTCATTTAGGAAAGTATAGTGTTTATTCAACCGTGGAATTCCACGGGTCTCGCTAGTTCAGTTAATTTCTTTATTGCCTGCCATCTAAGGGGGGAAGGAATGTGTTGCAGACGAATTGAAGTGTACTGCTCGGAAGAAAGCACGTATCTCTTACGATAATTTGAGTTGGCCGCCGTAGCGTTTTCCTCTATACTAGCTGCACCCGTGAAACTTTCACGGTCTGGCAAGGTGCTTCATTTAGAAAAGTGAAAACTTTTATCTACAATAAAGCTTGCCTTTTCGCCCCAGTATTTCACCAACGTCTCACGTAACCCACCTTTGCTGTCTAGGAAGTTGATGAGAGCCGGCCAGTCGCCAGGCTTGATGAGGATGTCGGCGGTGGGCCAGAGACACTTGCAGATGAAGCGGGCTGGAGGGTAAGTCGAGTACCACAGGAAGGGCCAGAACCAGTCCACACTGGAGAAGATGCAACCCACACCCGCCACTTCTTCGAAAGGCGGAGGGCAGCAGCCCGTGGTGGTCCCCCCACAGGCCGCCAGGGCTGCTTCTGTTGAGGGAATGGGAACACATGAGGAGGTGGGGTGCAAAGGTGAGGTTTGCTAGAGCCATTTCCTCGTAATATTTAAATTTTGCCTGAGTTACCGAGCACAATTTTTATTGTGCATGGTCCCACAAACATACTATGACAGGCAGGGGATGATTTCCTTCGAGTGAAGTGTAGTTATGTCAGTAAGTCGAGTTCACACGTCATTCATCTCAACGCCTTCACTCATCCACTCGTGCGAATATTCTATTACGTCGTTGCTAGCATAACTTTGGGTACGCCACAAAAACTATAAAAATTTTGACAGTCAAACCAGTTTGTTTTAAAAATGTCACTAAGCAAGTTACAGATATCTCTCTAAATTTAGAGTAAAATAAAACTCGAACAGCAGTGCATTTTAGTGTTATTTCTAGGGCACAGTAACACATTCGGAAAAGTGGATGAGCGAAAGCGTTGACGTTAATGACGTGTGAACTCGTCCTAATAGCTTGTGAATTTCAGAAGGATTCCTTTATGTCCTGTTGCTATTAGACAAACGAACATAACCTCCTCTGCGAAGGTAATTATAGAAACATATAAAAATAAAATTCCACTCAAGGAATCTACAGAATATTCAGTAACCGGAAAAGGGAAGATGAGCCTAATTCCCCTAAATCTTCGAACTCGAACTACTGTGGAAAGAGCTTAGAAGCTCTTGAACTTAATAGGTTTTGTAATAAAGCATTCATTGATGAAAAATAATCAGTATCTTTCGGTTGTTTATTTTTGTATTTGTTGTTAACTATACATGCGATTAAAAAGTGTTCTTCCTTTCGTTGTTCGCAAACTTAAGCATGTAATATCCTGTCACGTACATAAATTGCCACCGTTTTCAATCCCGTCACAACAGAATTAAAATGCTAGGTTAGACTGCTGGTCCACCGCTGATCAGTCATATCTTTACATGGTCTGGTGCTCACGAACGTCTTTATCTCTACTTGTCCTTTCTGTTAGCTTCTCATCCGTGAAGATTCATTTTGTCCTTCCACTTCTTTCTAGTACTCTAAAACGTATGCTCCATGAGATAATGCATTTTGTGCTGTGTTATGCATCGGATGTTATTTACTTAGTTGCTGTAGGAGCAATTGCTAAAGCTCTGTATATTCTTATTATTCTCCTAATGCACTTTTCATCTCTTCCGTCCCCTTCCTTTTGACTTTCTTTACCTCGTGCTTTGACTCTTAACTGTTTCAGTTCTAAAAAAAATCTAGATACCTTTATTTAATGCCTTTGGACTCTAGAATTACCAACTTTAGCCTATTTTGTACTGAAGTTCATTTTTCTACATTTATTTGCAGAATATCAAATGATGATTGCAACCCTATTTCAATAAATATATAGTATTTAATCAGTGTTTCTCAGAAACCCCTAAATTCTATGATTAGTTATAATCTAGTGAAGTAGATAAAACAGTCCGTTGAAGTCACGTAGACTGGGCGTCTATATGAAGAAACCTGTTTTATTGCTAGACTGGTAAACTAGAAAGCAAATGATATGCATCCAATACCTTTTTGCATGTCGATATGAGGTTGCTATTCTGAGTAGTGCAGCACCTCGTAAAGATTACCAAATCATACACAGATTATCACGACTTTGATATATCGATGAGCTACACGTGATATGGTTGCTATATCGAGGTGTTATTGCACACTAATTCCAGAACGTTCCTCATTCTGTGGGTATACCGCAGTGAGCAAAATTAGAAGGCAAAATAGAAACTCTGCTATAGTTCGATTTCCAATGCATGAAAAACGTAAAATTATAGCAATATGCAGTTTTTATTATTTTTGTCTTCCATGAAAAATTTTAATAACAAACTTTTGTAATTTAAAAAAGCAGCAATTTCATGATTCATGGTGAGTTTTTGAGTTGGCAAAGTTATAAAAGGACTAAGAAATAATCTCTAATAAAGCCTGAAAAAATAGAATAAATATAAAAACTCAAGAGAGACGTCGCTAATCCCCGCTGCACAAAAGGGTTCAAACACCAGAACGTGTCTCCCTACTCTTCTGATTACGTTACCCCAGGCAGCACTGGCGCCAAACTCGCCATTCTGTTTACGTTCATCACGGCGCGTGCGTTCAAGTAAGCTTTCTTGCCGCGCCACAACCACGAGAAGCACAACAATAAGCACTACCAAACCTAACCTAAAATTACCATACCTAATGTAACCTAACGTCACCCTACCTAACGTAACCTAACCTTATCTAACCTAACCTAACGTTACCTAACCTAACCTAATCTGCGATACAGCGAGCAGCACAGCACACGAATTTGAGCACTGTCCGCACGCACAGTCATGCGCGCACACAGAATCGTCTCAAAAGTACATTGCGCTTGGCGAGTTTGGCGTCTGTGCTCCTGGGCATGGCTTCGTCGCACCCAATATTGTACTCTTAAAAAATCGCAAAATCTGAACGGCCGCAATATCTCTACTACAGCAAGGGGCAGCAGCACAAATCCGAATATTGTTGGAGTTCAAATGTTCAAAGTCGCAACGACTGACGATATTCCAACACCTTAAGCTTTTGTCTCCATCACAGAAACTTCTCGTCCAATTAAGAATGTAAAATGTTCTAGTGTTTCGGCTCTTGTGCGAAGGCTGCAGAAGGCATGTTGTTATACGATGTATAATTCCTTTTGCTTCCCCTGACTTATATCATACTGTCGCCTATTTCACATTATTAATTTTTTGCATTTATCAGATGTTATTTGTTATCCTCTTCTGTGCGTTTTCCCTAAATATAACACAACAGTGTGCTATCTCAATTTGCCCGAAAGTATTGGCCACAAGTTTTCACCGGGATGTAGTTTGGGTTTTTGGGCGTGCTATTTTTTTATATTGCTACCGACAACTTCACACGTTTGGCTCACCAGGTCTACAGTGGAACATGGTGAGATGTTCTAAGTAATACGGGTCACTGTTATTAAGAAATCCGAAGTGTTAGCGGGACATATCTCGGTGCTACTTTTAGTTAGCAGACGCAATAATTTTACTTTTAGCTCCATGAGACGTCCGATGCAACAGAGCTGAAATTCTCCCCATACCAACAAGGAACCTGCCATCTATATTTTAATTCTGCTTGTCCCTCCGTTAGTTTGTTAGTTACTTAGTTACCAGTAGCTAGTTTCTTAGTGACTTAGCACGACTGTGATCAATATTAGATAGTAGAAAAATTAGAGCGTCTCCGAGGTATCCTAGATACGACCTGGGAATGGATCAATAGGAAAATGAGTCAAGTTCAAATTTTAACTGCTAGTGCTCGTAGGCCTAAGGTAGAAGATTCACTGCCTGACTTAGAAAATTTTCACCCATTGTATGCATCATATGGGTCCGAGGGCGTCATAATTGAGAAAAAATACTCTTATTCTGTAAAATTTCCTCAGGTTCCTTCAGTATTAGATGGAGGAATATTTGGATGATACAAGTCTGAGATCGCTGAAGAACATTGTTTTTGTGCTGTGGAATTTTTACAGATTCCAGTTAGCAAATTTCAATTCCTTTAGGCCGGTGTTCACACGTCCCTCATCGTAACGAGTTCACACAAACTGATGGACGGGAAGGGAAGCGTTGATTTGATCGAAGCAGCTGCAGCAAACGTGATAGACTGAAAGATGAAGCATGTCCCTTTTTTGAACAGGCTGCGTCATTAAAGGTTATTTAACAAAACCTATAAAAACTGAATTTATCCTCTATTGCGTTTTCAAATCATGAAAAAGTCTACAAAAATTTTTTTTTCTTTGTCGTCACTTTCATGATCCGAAACACTGTACTCCCGTTTAAGACAAGAAAACTTGAAAATGTTGTAAGAACACGGACGCAATCTTTGATTTGAAAGCGCAGGTGATTGCTCTGTGTTGATTTCCCTTGTATCAGGCTAAAAATATTTTGAGACTAGGCTGTTGCTATCAAAATCAGGCTATATGATTATGGAATACGAATGTGACTTCAAACCGACGCGAAATTTAAGTGAAAATGTAAAGAGACTGTATCATAACTTAATGTTCGGCCTCATTTATTTCAATGAAGGACACTTCTACTTGTAGATAGAGGCAGAAAAAGTTGACGTACAGCTAGTCCTCATTTTCGTGACAGAACGCGTTGCAACGAGGGACGTGTAAATTCGCCCTTACTGAACCTTACGTATTGCGTGTCATCAGATTTAATAACATCAAATTTATTTCATCACTGAAATGCGCTCTACATTAATCTTTTTATTATCCCATAGGGTGAGTTTTAGTAAACGAAAGTTTAACATATGCATTTTTTAGTAACTCTTACGCGACAGGTGGACCTGTACATAATTAAGCGAGTATAGCCAACTGACCGACGTAAGACGGTCATGCGGCGCAATTTCATTATGAAATCCATGCTACTCTGAGAGAAAGTTGGAAGTTTTTCGATGTACTTATTTTAAGCAAAATTAGATGCATTAGTGTCCTAAAACCGAGACACGCTAGGCTAAGAGGAAATGTCCTAAAAATCGCCAATTCCGCAGAAGCTTACTAAAAAAAAGAGCAAGATTGATCAACTGCCAAAAGTCATCGTGTGTATTACAGAGTCAAATTGAATGCTGGCGAAAACTGAAAGAGATTGAACATAAACATGAAAATCTCATGATGAAGAGAAGCAAGAAAAAGAACTGCAAGCTATCAAGAAGATAAAAGAAAACAGTAAGTACTTCTTCTCTTATGCATCGAGTTGCGTGTCTCTGAAAACAAAAATAGGACCATTATTGAACGAAAATGGATCAATGACTGATAACGATCAGATGTGTGAAATTCTGAACCGTCAATACCAAAAAGTTTTTAACAAAGAAACCGGTAACCCTGATATTCAAGAATTAAAAACAAGTGATAACTACCTAATGGCTGTTGAATTCACACAACTAAGCATTGAATTAGCCATCGATGAAATTAGCGGGAACGGTGCTTCAGGGCTTGATGATGTTCGTGCAAAAATTCTCAAATGTGCAAGCTAAGCGTTTCTTACCCGCTCTACTTCATGTGGCACCAATCATTGGCTGTTGGTGTTATACCAAGCACCCATAAACACGCAATCATTACCCCAATCCCCAAAGCCGGAAATAGCACAGACCCAGCCAACTGTAGACCTGTCTCTATAACGAGCCACGTAGTGAAAACGTTTGAAAGGGTGTTCCGTAAACATCTAGTGCACCATCTACAGAGAAATAACCTATTCACATCAAAACAACTTGGTTTTCGACACAAACGTTCCACTACTTCACAATTGCCCCAGCTTTATGATTCCATTGTAGAGACATTGTGCGAAGAAAAGTATGTGGACGTAATCTATTTAAATTTCTTAAGGCTTTTGATAAGGTTGACCACGAAGTCCTAATGTTGAAACTTTCCTGACATTGTTATCCGTGGAAAACTGTCCTTTGTGGCTTGAAGCATTCCTGTCAAATAGAACTCGAAGAGTAACTGTCAACAAAAAAATATCATCCATAGAGCCGGTACCCAGTGGAGTAACACAAGGCACCGTGCTTGGGCCTGTTGTCTTTCTCATCATGATCAATGACGGGGTGTGGATGTAACTAAGTGGTCCCGTCGTCATTTGCTGACGATACACGAATACTAGCTGCTGTGTTATCTATGGAAGACGTGCTGTCTGTGCCAATGGTCGGTAAAAATTGATATGACCTTTAATGAAAAAAAAATTCAAACTGCTAAGATACGGAAACAATCAACCACTCTTTGAACATACCACCAGCGATGGGCATGAAATTGAGAGAAAGACAGTTTCAAGAGACCTCGGAGTGAGAATACAAGACGATGCTACGTTCAAAGAACATATTGCTAGAGTTATCGCTATGGGAAAAAGATGGAGTGGATGGGTTTTACGAACTTTTTCGCCACGCGATGTTGATGTAAAGCTCAAACTATGGAGAGAATACTGTTCTCTACTTTGGATGCTGAGTACAAGAATAAAGCTAGAACAACTTGAAGCCATCCGACGATCGCTCACGGCCATAATTCGAGGCATGCAGGATAACGATTACCATAAACGACTAAGCTGTCTCCACTTGTATTCAATACAACGAAGACTCGAACGATTCACAATCATATATGTTTGGAAAATTCTGGAACGCATCACTGTAAATGTGAATGAGCGGATTGTCGCCAAACACTCAGAAAGAAGTGGAAGGACTTATGATATACGCATCCCAAGCAGAGATGGTGGAAAAGCCGCAGCCACAAAATATTCTAACAGCTTCGCCGTACGGAAAG
This sequence comes from Parhyale hawaiensis, assembly GCA_001587735.2. Taxonomy (NCBI): domain Eukaryota; kingdom Metazoa; phylum Arthropoda; class Malacostraca; order Amphipoda; family Hyalidae; genus Parhyale; species Parhyale hawaiensis. Next base: position 32,831,087 of record LQNS02278143.1, on the reverse strand, counting down.
CAAGATTCCTTAACAAAATGCCTCGGCATATTCGAAACTCCAATTAAATGAAAATTGTAGGTTTCACAAATTTGCTGGATTCACATTTAACAAGAATACCAGATAGACCAGCGGTCAGCGGTTAAATGCACTGTGGGGATAATTCACTGCAGCCTTTCTCTTTGATCGCTTACTGCGGCACCACAGAAGACACGCAGCAGAGTGACTCCACACACGTATGGGGACGTAAACAACGTCTCCTGGACTTCTTCCGCAGACCCCCAAGGTTCTCAAGGTAGGTACGCAAGTACATCATCAGTATGCTAAGTGAATCATCGTGACACACATTAATAACTCTACTGTAATTTTAATAAATGCAACACCGAAACTTTCACGGTCTGGCGGGGCCTATCAGGTTGGATCTCTGGAAATTTCACGGTAGTACATAAATTTTATCAAGTTTCATCTTATACTAAACTGCCCGTGACCCGTTGGTCATCATCACTAACTTTTTTCTTTTCGCAAAAGTCACGTGTTATATGTATAGCAGGGCCCAGATTTATCAAGCTACTTAAGATGTTGTAAGTCGCTAGTTTAGCTTGTATCTCGACTTACTGTATTGTAACTCCGGCAAGATTCATCAAGGTACTTGGTGTTGTAACTCATTTATCTAACCAGTATTTCGAACTACTACATGGTTATGAAAAAAAAACTTTTTCCTGCAAAAAATAGAGGAGACAAACTAGAGAAGCTTGTAAAGTATGTAATATCTTTGCTAGACCTTGGGAAAACTTGTAAGTGGTTACAGCACTCGAGGCTCAGCGAGTAAACTACTACAAAACGCTGATATAATCCATCTGCGGCTCGGTTGTTCGTTGAATGAAAGATGCAAACCTTCACCATATTAGTTGTTCCCCGAAAGGAAGACGTAAAGTGGCCGTTTATTGATAGTTGTTGTAGTACAGATCTGTAACTTCCAACCCTCAGGCAGATAGAATACTGCCTTGTATCGCCGTTGTAAGACGCAACATTGCAAGTTTTACAATATTGTAAATGTTAGTAAATCTGAGCCCTGGTCATAGACCACGCGCTATGTCACCCTATGCCTCCTACGGCTTATATATTTTATCTTCCAGTTACTGAGAACGATCTACGCGAACTCAAGCGGGTCCTAAACAACTTCCGTAATCGATGATTTCCAATCTTCGGCTGGGAACGCCAGGTGTAATTATACTCGAGTTCCAATAT
>LQNS02278143.1:32806110-32816192 GCA_001587735.2 Parhyale hawaiensis | reverse complement strand
ACGTATTCTTTACTACTTTGAATCTTTTAATGCTTACATCAAGTGCACTTTCGGTACACTCTGACTTGCAGGAAACTAACTTTTCTGGCAGCATTTTATTGAAATCAATTACCTTTTGTTCATATGACTCAACTCCACCTGCTTGCTCAACAAACTCTTTACTGTCTTCTACATACTTAAAATTCGTCAATCTACATGCTGTATCGTCATAACGTAACCTTTGTTTGTAGGCATCTGGCCAGTGGAAGTCCCAACTCGGCACTATTTTCAACTGCTCGTATGACTCTCTGTCCGATAGGCGAGTCTGCAGCCATATTGCTTGCTTAGAGAGCAGTGCAACCCTCTCACCGTGCTTGTAGCATAGAAACTGTCAAAACTGTCTCGGCACTGCGCACACACACCGGCATCGCGCGTACACGATCACCATCACTTTCCATCACCCAGAATGTCCAGGGTTCAGATTTGTGCATCCCGGCTCTGCTTCCCATCAAAGTAGCGCAACAATTAGGTCCGCTTTGGCAGCAACGTCCACAACAAGGTCACCACCAGCAATGCGCATCCGTTCCCGACTCTGCTGCCCTTCCTATTATCACCTCCAAAATCTGGTCATTTGTGCCTCTTGACAGTCATAACAGGCTCTGTAATTTTCTTGGAGATATTTCAATAACCTTTTGAGTTTTGTTGCCAGCAAACATTATCAAACGTACGTAGGAGCGAACCAATCACCACCAATAATTGGTCACTTGCATCTTTTGACATTTAATTCTAACAATTTGTGCAAGTTTCATCAATGTCCATCAATAATTTCTTTAACTAAATTCTGACAAACATTTTTGTGAACATCAGTCAAACACACAACCAGACAAATCGATCATCACCAAAATTTGCAATTTTGTGTCTTCAATATTTCTAATAATTCCTACAAATTTCATGGCAACCTATTCATAAGGTTTTGAGTTATGCTACTGACAAATAAAAAGGCAAACATAGGGACAAACAAACCAGCAAACAAGCAACCGAGCTAACAACCCTAACAACTCCGAAAATTTTATAAAGAGCAGTCCGTAATTTTTTTAAATTACCTATGCTACACATAAAAAAAGGCAGATAAACAAACGGTAAGACGGATTTCACCAATACTTAATCATATGTTCCTCCTAACATGCCTAACAATACTTGCAGGTTTCTTGAAGATCCGTTAATAACATTTTGAGCTATCTTGGTGGCAGACACACAAACAAAGAGAGACACAACGACAAACTATACAAAAACATCACCTCTTTGGCACAGGTAATCATGAATTATCTTCGAGGTAGTAAATATACTAAGCGAGACATTTTGCTCGCCTTGATTGAATTTGGAAGATCTGATAGTGAATAACAACAGTAGCCAGCTTTGTGGGTATTCGAAACAGGAGCTCAGCAAGCGAGAGATCCTCCAGCCCTTTGCAGGGCACATCAAACTTCGCACGATACACGCACAGTATGTGCATCTAAACTCTTCTCTCTGAAACACTTATGGGCTTTCAGATTTCTCTCAGTGTATTTACTTTACTATCCCAGATACATTGTTGAAGCAATCCTACGTTTATAATTTTTTAGCAAACAATTACGTGTCTAGAACTTTTTTGACATAGTTATCATGCTATTTCTAGAGAAAGAAAGGTTTGCGGTGAAACTACGTAAGAATTCTTGAAGCAACATCTTTTGGCTTTTTCATATCTTTCAAAATTAAGGAAAAGGAAATTCCATCGTGATGCACGACGATTTGTGTGCGTGTTTGTGTACGCAGATCGTGTACGCGTGAGCGGCGGCAACAGCTCAACGTTCTAAGAAAGCTTTAATTTTGCTCCTAATGTGCAAGCAGCGGATAACTTCTGTATTTTCCTATGATGTATTGTGTGAAATATAGAATCCCACATTTTAGCGGTTTTCGCTATTTGTTCGGTAGCTACACACTCCAAAAATAGCTAAAATAAAGTCTGATACTGATGACCGAAATCCCATAAACTCTACTCAGCTAAATTTCTAGTGAATTCACGAATTAAAAATAGTAATACTGCAAATCTTTAATTCTCTCTCTAATTGTGTTTACTATTTAGCTGTCATAAGAAAAATTTTTAGGATTTCCTGATCTAAATAAGAAGACTTTAACTACAGCTACAATTTCCTAGCTTCTTCAAATTGGGTGTTGATTACGCTTTAAAGAGAGAAGTATATTTCAGGAGTACGATTGTCACGCTTGCGTAGAATTGTAACCAAAGAGTTTCGAATACAATAAGAGCGGAAAGTGGAAAGTACGTGCCAATGTTTTTGTCCCAATTTCCGTCCCCCTCTAGTGGTGATATTGTATAAACACATCTGTTTGCATACAAACTCTGTTTCAATATGACAGCGCTTAGAGAAGTGAACGTAATCGTCAAAAACAGTGAAACCATAGGTGTACAAGGCGGGATGGCAGGGGGGAGGAGGCAACTGCCTTCCCTGGTTTTGAATGACTGCCGAAATTCGGGCAATTGGCGTGAAATATTTTGGCATTTTATAGCGACAAAAATAATCAATATTTATGAAGAGTAATGTAGATGAGAACACAAATGAGAAAATTTCAGCGATACAGTACTTTTGGGCAGTGTTCTTGTATTCAGGATTACGTGTGCATTGCTTTGCCAAAATTACCATATTCAGCTCTGACATTGGTAGATTATATATTTGTGTTATTTGCATGCGTTCAGATGTTTTCACGTTCGATGTAGAATTATTGTATGCAGAGTACCATGCTTTGTTGATAAGCGTTTCAGCTCCTGACTATTTACTTCCCACTTTTTTCTCGAAAACTTCTGGGCCTATTTTGATGATTTTGGTCTGATAATATTGTAATTTTAACCTCTCCCTGCCCACACTATCAATTTATTCCTAGGTACCCAGACAACCCTGCTAGGGTCAATAAGGGGATGAGATGGGCTTTCTTTATTATTAGGCCAATAAAAAATCAACTTAAGACACCAAATCTGATCTTTCTCAAGTGGTTAGCACCATTTCAACCCTGACAAAGTTGCAGGGGTGTCAAGGGTTGAAGTGATGGTCATGCAAGTCGATATAAAGTTTAGAAAGTTTTTGAAACAAATCATCAAAATTGATACATTAATTTGGATGCAAAAGTAGGAAACTGATCAAATAACTAGTGTTTAGGGTAAAAGCGTTCTTCAACCCTGACAGTGTTATGGATGAATTGTAGGAGAAATAAATGGTCCTTGCCACTCTGGAGTGAGAAGACAGTGTTTTAAATGAATTGTTATTGGAACAATAATAAAAAATAGCGAATTGGATAAAGATTGCAGGTCGAGCTGAAGATTATATGTTTTTTGGGACCAAAAAAATCATCAAAATCGGCCCAGAAGCTGTCAAGAAAGAAGTGAGGAACAAAAAATTCTCAAGCTGAAACGCTGGACTTGAGTACGTCTTAAAAATGTTTTCCTTAGTTTCTGAAATACATGAGAGTACTATAATGTACTAGTGGACCCGTGTGTGAAAAATTCACGCAATAACCTATACGTTTGCCTAATGCCTTTAAGCCGGTGCGGAATCTCCTCTTCTCTTATTTGCTTCTTAAGTTTCTTTTTTTTCTTCATTGATCCTTTGTCGTGCTGTCATCCTTAGTTCTTCTATACAGACAGGCAGATGTAACATCTTGAGTAAAACACTCCAACAAACTTAAACAAAATGGCAGCTTATATACAATGTGTTCGCTCTGTAGCAAAGATACCGTTGATACCGTCTTTCCACCTCAAATATCTGTTTGATTTGAGGTGCTCAAATTTTGACCTATGAAGAGAAAACTTCTTCGTCAGAGGAAAACAGTAAGCTAGAAGCAATAATATTGTCTACTGCCCGTGAAAATTTATGTTTCGTCGGTTTCGTTGACAATTGCATCAAAGTGGGAAGAATAGCTCATGCAACGAAATCATCTGTGGGAAGAAACCACGAATCAAGAAGCATGAGAGTGCCAACTGAAGCTTCAGATATCTTCAGTGCTACGATTTCAACTTCGGCAATGCAAGAATTTCATTCAGCATAAGGTCGCCCTATACTTTGCGTAGATTCGATGTATGGAGAAGCTAATACTCGTACAAACAGACTAAGCCTGCGATGTCTTCATTGTTGGAATTTTAACTGTCCCTGCTTAAGATACGTTTGCCATCTTCTGCAACCCGGCCTATTTTCTGCCTATCACCTTCAATGGAGCTTGAGAGGACAACCAGAGCCTCCAACCTGGGCTAAATTCCGCCTATCTATGTCGTTAAGAGCGTGACACCGAACATACAAATAAATAAATACTTTTATGAACACACGACGGTCATTCTTAGTAGTAGATTGGATAAATTGATATTTTGTTTCCTCCAGGAAAGAACCCTGTAATCTATGCTGGTTTTGCTTTGGGTTGTGCTGATTAATCTGCAACGGCAGGTATTAGACGTTTGGAGGATATCGTCATCGATGAGAATAATTGACACATTTGGGGCATCGGTACGTTTTTACAGATTCCGATTCGTGTAGTCAAATTCATTTCTTGCACGAGTGAACAATCAAATCAATGTTTAGGTTTCTACTGCTTTCGGACAAAATTTTGATGCGCTATATACCAAATGACACCCGCTTCGCTGTATCAGGCCGTTTTTTTTTTTTTTTTTTTTTTTTTTTTGGCTAGCAGATTATCAACAAATCTATCTTTTGGTGTGAGTCACGTTGAGGCCGGCCCATCAGACTCCCTAAAAAAAATCATGATCGTAGCTCAACTCCTACCTTTTTTGGATGGAGAGCAAATTTCATCGCCATCATTTTTTATGGTCAAATAATCTTATCATTTTTTTTGCATGGGTCACATCGAGAGCAACCCATTAGACTTACTGCAAAAAAATATGAACAATTCTCAGCTCCTTCGATCAACTTATTGGGTGGACAGACAAACAAACAAATTTACGGGGTGTTTTTTCTTTTGTGCTGACAAATTTTAACTATAGGTAAAATAAAACTCAAAATTAATCGATTTTCACGAGGGATAAAATGTCTAAAACTCCTTTGTTTTCGAGCTATAATGACTTGAAAAAATTTAAAGCTTTAAGTAGGATACTACGGCGCGCCAATGTTAGCACTAAATTTGATCGTTCAGCACGTTTCTGACCACATTCATGACCATACGTTTACACTGAGTCCATGTTGATGATTAGAGCTAGGACATTGGAGCTGTTAAAAAGGAGCCGTAGTAGCGGTTAGAAGGAACAGTCGTAGCGCTATAAGTGTGCAATAGTAGCGATAGAAATGGGCATCAGGAGCACCTATGGGAGCGTTTGGAGCAGTTACCGGAGCATTTAGAGCGCTTATAGGAGCATTTGGAGCAGTTACCAGAGCATTTAGAGCAGTTATAGCAGCGTTTGGAGTAGTTGCCGGAGCGTTTGGGGACAGTTTTGTGAGCGATTCGTGCACCAAAGTATAATTTACACACCTAGCGGAGTAAGAATTTAAATGAGGTTTTGCTTTTAAAAATATTTTGCTGGTAAAAATGAGAGGTGCAAAGATTGAATAGATCATCAAAATTTTTAAAAGATAAAGCAAAACAAAATTCGACCTCAGTCCAGTACAATGTCAACAGCTGAAAAGGTGTACCGGTACTTAACTACGAGGCACTGAATGCACTGACTCGGTATGGCCGCGTCTACACGATCCATCTTTTCGTCGAAGTTTGTGATCGACGAACGATTTTGATCGACAAACACACGCGGCGAGCCTTCGGAGCCTTCGAAGTTCGTGATTTTTGATCGGCTGCAGTGCTGAAAATCTTTGAGCACGATCACAAAAAGTTTGCAAATTATATTTCGCTCTGTAAATAGATGTATCTATTTTAAATATATTATTTAGTAACTAAAGCATAATTCTTCATTAAAATTACCCGCATAGCGAATTTTTTTTATGATTGATTCGAACTTTTGTACAGCGGGAAGCATTTGGCTACTATATATTGCCAATTAGTAATAACTGTAGCATATTCCTAACGTTACGTCTGTACCTTCTTTTTTCATTAGTAAAAGTTACAATGGAGCAAGAGTTACGTTTTAATGGAAGAAACGGATGTACACAATGTGAATAAAAATGAGAAATTATTGTTCTATCGTCTACATTTCTGCATTTGAGGGGATGCCAGTGAGTGAATTTTTAAGCTATACTTTTCGCCAGTATGTATAAAGTATTACCCGCCAATCAGCATCTACAACTAAAATAAATATCTGACCGATAAAGTGAGCGTGGAATGTCGAATAATAGTAATGAAATGCTGAATTCGCGTATCGTGACTTTGAAGTGTTCGTGGCTTCTGTTTTTGATGCCGTTGGGACAAGGGGGGGGGGGAGAATTGTTTGGGATTTTGCTTGTAGACGAAGCTTATTGCACACTCATGTACTGTTGTTGCGCCTAGGGTAACTATACTTACCCTAAATGCGTTACAACCAGTTTAGAAGAACCTATTTAAATTGTAAAATTACAGAAACCACAGTTCAAAAATTACAACTACTTTTGTGATCATGCATATGTCATTCATCTACCAATTATGCTATTTTATTCGTTAGTGTGTCATACTATGGAAGAACTCAGAAGAAAATTACCCCACCCTGAAGAAGTTCCCTATTTCAACCATTTTACCACTTTCAAACTGGTAGAAGTCTCATCAATGGGTATTGAATATTGCAGTTGTCGTTCATTTATGCTTGAATCAGACTCGTTGATATTCAATACACTTAAAAGTACGGTTGACCGCCTGCTAAGAATGCTCTATTTCTTTGAGATTGCTCCCAGTTTGTGAGCAGTTAGAGTCCAATGGAGTACTACGGAGCACTTTGGAGCATTTATAGCGTGTGGAGCATTATGGAGCATGAAGAGCGCTAGTAGGCTTTTACGTATAAATGCTCCAATGTCCGAGCTCTATTGATGATAGTTTGGGCGAATGACATGATGATTATTAAGCTTGAGCCCTATGGTAATTATTGCGAAAGTTAAAAACCCCATCGCGAGTAAAATACGCTTCATCTGTGAAAAGTATCAGCTTAGAGAAGTTGGGATCCTTTGTTCGCTGCTGCATGAACCACTTTGAAAATGTACACAAGGTCCAAAATCTGGTGGCAGCAAGCCTGGCATCTATGGAAACAACACGGTTGTAAACTTCGACGACGTAGTGTCCTTCTTACAGTAGAGTGGTAACGTTAAATACTTAGTTTGAAGCTGCAGATATTTTTCCTAACCATGAAATACCTGCAGTTTTTATTGTAAAAATAATGTAAACTGCTTTGGTGGGGTTGGAAACTTGCTGAACTATCAAAACTAGTGCCAACATTGGCGCGCACGTAGCTTGAAATTTTTTTGTCCTTAAAACTCGAAAACTAAGAAGTTTTGGGCATTTTATCGATTTATTTTGAGTTTTTCTACCTATGGTTGAAATTTGTCTGCATAAAACACCCTCTATATATACAAACTTAAATCCTCAACTAAGACATTATCACCTCTCTCACTTCATTAGCGGATGATATATAATGCAGTTTCCAATGATTTAGTTTACTGTCGATGCACTCATTCCAAATATCATATTGGTTTTCCTCAATCAGGTGAAGTGCCTGAACTATCGCCGCGTGGTTCTATCTTTAAGTGTACTTTTACGTGTATTTTTATCACTAGCGAGTAAAGCGAAAAGCGGTGCAATGTTTACGTTGAAGATTTAAGTATATAACAAATATACGATAGTCGACAAATTTGATAAAAAATCTTGACGTTTCGGGAAAGATCAGATTCCCATCTTCAGAAATTCGAATAAAATGCTAGGATGTAAAGGAATGATTAAAACGAAAGTTTACTACGTATGAATTAAGGACAGTGNGAGAACCAAAGGCAAATGACAGCAGCGCGCAACGGGGGTCCCTATATAAGTGACGGATGGCATGGGAAGCGGAGGGAAGCGGGCAAGCACAGTCGGAGGCAAAAGTGTCAATCATGGATCATGACGAGAGGCACTGCTGAAGACATTATGTTGAGGCTAGGTTTGACTTTATGAATATATAGTGATTCCAGAGTTCTGTGTTCTATTGGATTAGAATAAGCTATTATAGAGAAGTCTTTCCTACTAATGGGATGGTTGTTTTGCTCTGCATGGAGACGGGGAGCTGAATGAGCAGGCTTTGCTACCGGTAAACCAGTTCTGCTTGATATACCTAAATGTTGGTCAACGCGGGCTTTGAAATGCTGTCCAGTACTGCCGTAGTACATAAACTTTAGGTTCTCTTACAAAAATACGTTTACGGTAGGATCATATTTTAAATTCAGCTCTGTACTACGGCAGCACAGAGCTGAGAAGGAAGCAAAGAGCGTAACGGGAGGACTCACGAAAAATAAGCACCAAAAAGTGACGTCATCATCGACTAATCTATGGCTGAGCAGCCTAGGAGTATTTTAACTAATTTCACCAGAAGAATCGTCTTAAATTGCAAAATTTATCTCTTGCATATAAATAAATGAAGATAATATATTTTAATTTAGCAATTAGCTATAGAAAATTGCAGTGCATGTTGGTGGAAACTTTCATAACACTAGCGCCCTTTCGGCGACTCAATTTAACTTCTTTTTCTTGATTGAAGCCTTATTTACACATCATATTCACTTCACAGTACTCTTCACAGAATATATCTAATCCTTACCTACATATATAAGGGTCAAAGTGCATAAACTGCACTTCTGGATTTTCGATATTCCCGACAATAGTTTAAGATGAATTCGAGTCTAACAATGTTACTAATCATATTTCAGATGGGGGATATCCATTTGTGATATTTTCAACAATGTGTTCACTGAAATTAATATGTAAGATGATTAAAATAGCTTCTCCGACGGGCGATGTACGTCCGCCATCTTCCTCTTTCCTGCGTAACGACGCAAACAAGAACAATCACGCCCGTAGGCCGTTTCGTAATAGGTGCTTTGTCATGGCGTGTGGTGTTTGCAGTGAACAACGTACGTTGGTCAATAATTCAAAGAAAATATATACAAAAATAGTGATGCCGCTGACGATATTTTCATTCATCACGGAGTGTTGCCAAGTGTAATGAAGTGATGATACGCCCAACGCCCGAAGACCGTGACCCTGATGATAAAAGCTGTTCAGGAGGTAAGTGTGATTTTATTAATTAATATAACCTGCTGCAACGTGGCTCTTATTCATTAGGTTAGGTAGGCAAGGACTGGTTCTGCTAATATCCTATGAGAAACATATATATATATACCAGTCTAGTGCAGATAAAGCTATTGCTATATGGATATTGCCTGAACCAGTCCTTGCATACCTAACCTTATGGGTAACAGCCCCGTTGTAGCTTAAAAAATGTTTCCCCTACCCAAAATGTTCTTTATAGTATCCCAGAATACTAATCGAACTGCAAGATTTCGTGGAAATGTCAAAAATCCAGAAGTGCAGTTTATGCACTATGACCTATATAAGCACCATTATAGCCAGTTCTGCACGCGAGAGCAACCACAGTAACAGTTAGCAATTGCCCGAACTTTCTGCACTTGGCGACAACATTTTTCGATATTTTGCAGCTCAAGTAGCTGGCCAGTCTTGAGCGGAAGACTGAATGAAATAAATCGAAAAAATACGATGATATTTTCAAGAAAACCATATACGATGGTCTGAGGCCCCACACCTAAAACACTTAGACTCGTCGATGTGATGTAAATTTGCTACGTGCGGTCACAGCTATGTTTCATTTCAGTCCCATTGAGTCCTCCCGTTGCATTCTTTGCTTCCTGGAGCTGAGCAGCTCGTGCAAGAAAAGGCGTAAGCAACACTGGACCGAAGGTTTGTGGGAGGCTTATCGTTGAATTTAATATATGATCCTAACGTAAACGTATTTTTGTAAGAGAACCTAAAGTTTATGTACTACGGCAGCACTGGACAGCATTTCAAAGCCCGCGTTGACCAACATTTAGGTATATCAAGCAGAACTGGTTTACCGGTAGCAAAACCTGCTCATTCAGCTCCCTGTCTCCATGCAG
>LQNS02278143.1:32709196-32722880 GCA_001587735.2 Parhyale hawaiensis | reverse complement strand
AATTTCCTGACAGCAACGTAAAACAATGACAAGAATATTGGCCTTTTGACGACTGAGCGAACTTTCGAGACCCCGCTTTGTGTTCAGATACAAAGCGAATATGAATCGTTGTTTCTACAGTAATTTAAAATGAATAATTTGACAGTATTTTAAATGAATAATTGGAATATTGGGCTATCATTTGAAAGTGACTAATTGAACTTAGCAAAGATATTTATATATGTTAATTAGACATATGTTAATTAGCTTGTACTCATTGTTTCCTAAATTAGCTTATACGCATTGTTTCCTAACACGGGTAAGCTTTCTTTAAGCGTGAGACTCTGAGGCGAAGTTCTCCGGTTTTGTTTTCAGATTTTCTAAGGTGCTCAACCTTCTTCTCGACCTGGAACTCTTCGGTGGCACTGATTCATCATGCATGTTTCTGCTCTTTCTTTGGAGAGTGGCTGGTGTGCTTGCTTTTCAGATCGCTTCAGTGTTCTGTCAAATGTTACGACTGGGCTCATTCCAGAAAATAATGCTGGCGTGTTGCTCACGTAACGCTTGTTCCGAGAAGTTGTGTTTCGTCTCGGGCTTCAGATTACATGTAGACCTATCTCGATTACACAGGTTTTGTCTAAGGTTTATGCAAGGTTGGTTACATCGAGGTGAAGTGCGATGATAATAATATTGCTGTTAAATCTGTAAATTATATGTATGAGAAACTGGGGTAAATGAAACTCGGAGTGATCTATGAATATATTTTACTGTTATTTGTGCCAAATGAGTGATGCAGAAACATTCTAGGTAAATATTATAGCAATCCAATACCCAATTACGAGTTTGTCATTCGAGAGCGATGACTAATTTTACCGCATGCCAAGCTAGAGATGCAGAGAGATTTTGTCCTTTTTCAGACTGTTAGGAGCTATAACTCCATTCCAAGTACGTCTACACAACCAATGATTGATGTTGAACTCAAATTAACGTATAAATATTATATAATGAGACAGTACTATTTATTAAGTGTTACATCATTTCAAGCAGCTAAATGCACAACGGAAAAAGTCATTGTTATATTTTTTTCAGGTATCACTTTTACAAAATATTCTTCACCATTTCTGCCCCTGGGTCTCGAGTAATGGATGATGCAATATGTGAGTCAGTCAACATATCTATAACTAGAGCGCTCTGAGAGCGCATACCTCCACCAAGTAACGCAACGGTAACGAAAAACTCAAATTGCCTCTGAAACCATGGTTTCTTTTGTATTAACTCCAAAATCTAATCATTTGATCTTTTTAATAGTGTTAACAGTTTCTGCAATTTTTTAAGATCCTTTCATAACTATTTGAGTTATGCTGTTAACAATCATAACAACAAAAAAAAGTCAAACATACAAACGAACCAACCGATCTGCACCAAAAATTGGTCATTTAATCTTTCTGATGTACCTAACAACTCATGTAGATTTCATAAATATCCGTTCATAATTTTTTTTTGTTATGGCATTGAGAAAAATAGGCAGATAAACAAACAAACGGATGGATGGATCTTCACCAAAAGCTAGTCCTCTGTTCCTCCTAACATACCTAACAATCCCTGTAAATTTCGTCAAAATCTCTCCATAACTTTTTGAGTTATCTTGGTAACAGACAGACCCGACGAAAATATAACCTCCTTAGCGGAGGTAATTATTCTATGTGTAAAATCAGCAATGATTAAGGTATTACTACAGCTCGTATTTTGAAGGCAATGGATGTAATCAATGGTTGCAATTATGATAGGGTCTGCAAATACTCGTATCTATATAGTTGCACTCACCGTTGGCGCAATTAAATTGTGTTTACTTTAACTGACGATTGTGACTTTTACTAATCGTGGGCCGCACAAGTAAGCATATTGCTTGTTATCAGGCACGTTCTCTGTTGTTAGTAATTTGAGCTTCAATGAGCATCATCCTGCTTCACTGCCTAATGCCTATGGTGCCAGATAATAACTATTACCATAATGCTTCTAAAAGATTAATAAAGGAAAAATTCATCTTACCTCATTGGTTACCATTCAGGATAAAATTGCATCTATAATCACCATCCAATCGTACTTGGCTCATTCCAATATGCTATTTCACCAAGTTAACAATCTTATACTTAAAGACCAAAGCCCCGTCCACACTACCGCTCATAAGTGCGTAAAACGCTTCAGCGATTTGGCAGAACGCAGCGAAAATCTCGCAGTAGCGTCCACACTGTCGCACGGTGCATTGTAGCGACGCTAGACTATTGAGCGTATGTATTCGGCAACACTTTGCTACTCACGCTCCTTGGTCCGAAGAAGATGCAGTTTTTGTCAATATTAAAAGCCTAATTTACTTGTAGCTACAGATCAAAAAAACTATGAATAAGAAATGATGCTAAATGCAGATACTACTTCTATGCTTCAGCAAAACGCATACTGCCAACTGAGCTTAGGTTGACATTTTCACTTTTCTTTAGTACTCGGTGTTGTTCCCGAGGTTGTGAAATAAATAAATTTTTAACTGGAGTTCCTCGACAATTTATTTTCCCCATACGTAGTGCAAAATATTCGGACATTTTATTTTGTCTCTTATGTCGAAGCCACACTAGGCATTTACGCACACAACTTGATGCAAGGATGCGAGACTCGGACGTTATTCATGCCGCAGTATCTATGCTTCCAATTCTAAGAATGTAACCAGTAAACGACGATAAAATGTTTACCGTCAACTCAGCTTTCGTCGCAAGTGTCACTACTGCAGTGAAGTTTCATATTTCTCGTCAAATTTGAAGTGAATTAGAACTCAGAGAAGCTTGAAGCTTGTAAAATGTCTATAAAGAAGCAAGATAATCTCTTGTGACGCTTAATTTATTCGTATTGCGTGATAGGTACAATATACTTCAAGGTGAGCCTGCTATGTTCGCAGCCGAAACCGCGCGAAAATATCCAGCACGTTGTACGGTCGCGAAAACGCTCAAAGCTGCGATTTGACGACGAAACTTCGCTGTGGTCAGCGAAATCGCCATAGTGAGGTCAGATTTTGGCGGTAGTCTGGACGGGGCCTTACACGCACAACTTTTCTCTCACTAGCCATATGTTCAGGTAAGGAAACCACTTATCCAGCACCGCTACCCATACTCACTACCCGCAGGTGCTAGAGAGTCCGCTTCTATTTCCACCTTCTTGATCAGTAGTGGGATGAGCTGTTGGATTACCTAGTCTAAGTTATATCTTATGTTTCAGTGGCAAGCCATACTTAGTGCTCTATTTTACTAATAAATCTGGTAGCTACACAAGCTTTGGTTTTATTAATGCCTTTCTTTGTATTAATTCCAACCAATATGTCAAGTCTTCTCAATAAAGAAAACTGAATCTCAGGTTAGTACCGACATAATTTTGCTAAATGTAATAAAATGAACAGAATAGTATATCTTTTTACTGCTAACATTAGTAAAATTTGACACAAAGCATTAAGGAATGAAAGCCTTTGATGTCAATGAAGAGCCTATTGTGTATGGTAGTTTAATCTTATCGAATTGCATGAAAAAACTCCAAGGTGAACACTTACAGCTTTATTTGTAACCCTGCGGTCCAGTCACGCGAGTACAAGAGGCAGTTGTTCAATTTCTTACGGCCATTCACCGTCATAGAGCAATGTTACTCGCGTGACTGCGCCACAGGATTGCAAGCAGTGTCCACCTCCGCTAAATACCTGGCGGCCATTTCTGCTTCACTCGCCCTAACTGGTGTCGATGTGACACACGTAGTGCTTCCACCAGAAACAGAAGTCGTCCTCGAGTTTCTTGCTGGTGGCAGCACTCTCCGTCATGGCTGCACCACAGTCAGCAGGGTAGAACATGGGTACCGACCCAAAGCTGTCAGGCTGAGGCGAGAATCCTCTCATACCCCAGTCGGCAGAGGCCACAGGGGTGCCATCGGCCCACTCAAACGTGCCGCTCGTTGCCGGAAACTTCATGACGCCCAGCCAAGAGTTTCCGGCACCTGTCGGAAATTGTGAACAAATCGTATTAAAATATTTGAATTGACGCATCACAAGCGTGCGACTAAATAGGCTACACGTCACTGCGAATTCTCCAGTTGGAAGCGCCCACCGTTCTTGAAAGTGTACCTTGTTAATATTTAACATATATTTTATGGGATGCGGTGAAGAAGTAATGATGCTGCTCCTTATAAGGCTGGCATGAATATTGGTCATGAAGCTCTGGGAGTACCGTGAAGGCCTCAGCGACGTTCCGAAGTCATGCTGGATTACAAAATATGAATGGTTGGTATTGAACGAAACGTCTGTTTTTCGGTGCATTTTCAAACATCGCCAAGCATAAATGTATAAGAGGAGCCATGTCTCCAACATGAGCACGAAAGCTGCTTTATGCGTGTCTGTCTCTCTCTCTTTTCGTCTGTCACAAAGATAACTGAATAATTTATGGGCGCATATTTACGAAATTTAGGCGTGTTAAGAGTAACAGAAGATTAACTGGTAAAGATACGTTCAACCGTTTGCTGATATGTTTCTTTGTCTGCCTGTTTTTTTCTTAGAACCAAGACTCAAAAAATTTGTGGACAGATTTTTGTGAAATTTACATGAGCTGTTTTTAGGTATATTAAGAAGAGTAAATGACCATATTTTTATGATGATTTGTTACTCCGTTCGTTTGGCTTTGTGTTTGATTTACTGTTTGTTAGCTAAACTATAGCTCAATAGCTTATGAACAGATCTTCATGAAATTGCAGGAATTGTTGGAAATGTTAGAAAAAAATAAATCATCAAATTTTGGTGATGATCGGTTGGCCTGTTTGCAGGTTTGGCATAATGTTGATCAGCAACAAAACTTGAAAAGTTATGAAGGGATCTCCGAGGAAATTACAGAAATTGTTATTACTGTTAAAACCTCAAATGACCATTTATTGGTAGTGTTAAAAAGAAAATCATAGTTTCAGAAGCAATTTCAATGTTTCATTAACGTTGCCAAGTTTGGCGGCGGTACACACTCTCAGAGTACGCCAGTTGACCATACTTTCGCTACTAATATGCTTCTCAAGGATACGTTACAACGGCCAACTCATATCGTCACACAAGATGAGTCGTCTTTGTTTCAATCCATCTGAGCAGCATACTCCTTTCCTGTAGATGAAAAACAAGAAAAATACTCTTCATATTAGCGAGCAATGAAGCTTCAGTGAATTTACTTAAATTGTCCGTTGTGTAACCTATTTACCTAGGTACGGTATGATAAACCTTCAGTATATCAAATTTGTTTGCGCCTAAGCAAACCCCTTTTGCACCTTTGTACTTCAGTGAAGCTATGTAGTCCGTGGGTCCACGCATATTGCATGCAATTTTCTCGACGTCGTCATGACTGATGTCTTGAACTTGATGACTGTGTCAGTCCACTGAGAGAAATTTTTATGCACTTGGATGGATCGAAATTAGAAGCATTTTTGTCCTAAAACCGAAACACTTAAGTGCATCACAAAAATAAAGTGCGTCGTTATGATGCATATAGGTTCTCATCATGCACTTGGAACGAATTGATGCACTTACGTGTTTAGATTTTGTGAGAAAGCCGATGATGCACCAAGATGCATCAAAAAAAGGTAAAATTGATGCACCTGAAAAGACGAAACTTTGATAAACAAATGGTGATCTGTGTGTTAGTACGCAATTGCGTCTCGCATCGCACGTGTAACAAAGCTACAAAGCATTTGTTCACTTTGTTTTTGCAAAAAATTCTTATTAAAATATGTTTTTCTGTTTGCTGCGATGACACACCAAACTATGCCATGACACACGTGCAGCTTGATGCGTCTCTGTGAAACATCTACGTGCATCAAAATTTTTCACAGTGTGAGGATCCTATCTCTGAGCTTCACGACTTCACTGTGTCTGTTTTGGAGAGATTTGTCCTAAAGAAGAATATTCTTGTCAGATCTTTTAACAAACAGTGATTTGACGACCAGTGTCGGTTAGCTTTCGAAGCTAAACAAGGGGCTATTCGGACTTGGCCGCGTTCGCGTGACCGCACGTTGTGGCTGACCTATGTTGATCGTCGGGCCGAGGCTAAGTGTGTGTATGGGAGGGCACAGCGTCGTCATATTATCCACATCGTTGGTGGAGTGAGCTAACAGGTTCAGTTTTCGGTGCTGAACCTTTGTTGCCGCCCTTGTTGTTTCCGGTGGAGGTATCATGGCTGATCCCTTGGCTGGAACGGAGCTCTTGTTAGCCCACTTTGACGGGAAGCAGAACAGAGATGTGTTGTTATTGTCTCATGGATTTCATTCTGAACCTCGTTCAACCTCTGTGGCTTTCAGATCTGGTACAATCAGAGTGCTACTTGAGGGCTTCGATCCTTATGGAAGTGTGAACCCGGTGGGCATGTTCCCTGTTTTACAAGCAGCTTCCTGGCGTTTTTGCATCTATCTTCCGGCACCTGATACGGTTAGGAACTTTTCCCCGTTATTGCCGAACTGGGAATATTAGTACCATTCGGTCCGGTGTCGCCACATGTCGCCAACTGTCAACCCATTACGCTGGCGGCCATTTAGTTGAAAGTGTTCGAGAAATTGGTCGCATGTAAGATTGATCGTTTTGCTGAGGCTACGGGTTTGCTGCCTGCTGGTCAGTTTGCGAACAGAACTGGTTTGGGCTGTTGTGACGAGTTGTTGTCGGTGGCACATTATTTACAGTCTGCGCTGCATTGTCAGTCTGAGTCACGCCTTGTATAGTTGGATTTGAGCGCGGCGTTTGACAGGGTCAACAACAGGGGTCTATCATACAAGCTGGAGTCGTTGGGTGGGGGCGGTAGGGTTCTGTCAATTTCGTTCCTGAGCCAACGCAGATTGCGTCTGTTGACGGCGTTTTGAGTGCCTCAGTCACGGTGAAGTCTGGCGTCTCTCAGGGTAGCGCGCTTGGCTCGCTGTTGTTCGTTTCGTATACTAGTGGCATGTTATCTTCACTGTAAAACACGCTTATCAACTATGCCGGCGATTCCACTTGGAAAGCAGTGATACTTGCTCCCCGCATGCTTAATGCTGTCGCCCAGTCACTGACTAAAGATTTGTCATACATTAGTGCATGGTGCTCGGCCTGAAGTATGAAGCTGAATGCCAGCAAGACTAAGGCAATGATTATCAGTCGGTCTCGGACACTTGTACCGATGCATCTACGTTTTGAAATAGATGACACTTTGTTTCAGGAGTCTTGCCCCTTGAAGATCTTGGTGTTGTCGTTGATGTGAAGCTTACTCTTGAGCCCCATATTAAGCGACTGGTGTCCGGTGCTTCCAGTAGACTGGGCTCCTGCGTAAGGTGAATTCTGTGTTTGGTGACAGTGAAGTTGTCCGCAGATGCTTTGATGCTTTTTTGCTGCCTTATTGGAGTACTGCTCACCGGTCTGGGCTTCAGCTGGTGACAGTCACTTGCGTCTGTTTTACCAACATGTTAGTTCACTGGATAATCTGTCCCATAAAAGAGAGGTGGCCGGACTCTGTATGTTTAATAAGATTTATTAGAATGAAAGACATCGGTTTTGCTCTTCTGTACTGGCCCTCAAGGTCTGAAGGAGGATTACACGTGCTGCAGTTGACGCACTCTCTTTCGTTTTGGAGTCTAAATGCAGAGCTTATCACTTCAGACGGTGCTTCGTACCCTAGGTCTGTTGGGGTTTGAAATTCATTGCGACAGCGGCTTTCGATCGTGTTGACCAGCAGGCGTTTAAGTCAGAGTTAATTACTTTTTGTTGGATTTTCGTTAGCAGCGTTTCAGTTACTACCTGTCGGTGCTGGCCCGGGCGTGAAGGTTTGATAATAATAAACAGCGAAACGCGCGTCGTGGGAAACTAAATTTTTACTTGTGCTTCGCTTCAGTATCTCAAGTAATGCCATCTCATGAAAATAATTATTATATGAAACGGTGGCAAGCAAATTATATTGATCAAGTAGCGGGTGGAGGAACTATAAACATATATATTATGCAAGTTCTTCTAAATGAAGATGACTCTGGATTTCAGCTAGTTTCAGTGTACAAATGAAAAACAAAGGATCGAAGGGTTTTAAAATTTCTTAGTTGGTAAGATTAGATTACCGTAGCAGATATGTTTAACACTTTAATTCTTAGTTAAATGATATACATTGGGTAACAAATGCGCTAAAATGGTTTATGTAATTATACGTTGTATTAAGATTCTGACTAATTTACGTTAATGGACGAAATATTTTACAAAGATCTGAAATATATTCAGAATCCAACCTCGCCCCTCTTCTTGGCCGTTGAGCATTGGTTTAAGCTCTTTGATGCAGAGAGCCTCTAGAACAAGCAACTTCTATCTTGAGTTGCCTCGACGCAGAACCTTCACAGATTCCATGAGTGATTTTGAGGGGACTCTTGTCATTTGGTGAGCTTCTTTTTGGATGGGAGATAACAGATCGATATTGTCTAACTCGGTGGGTGATGCGTTACTGTATACGGTATATAGTGATATACGGAATTACATTCTCCGTGGTGGTAGCAACGTGGGTACACCACATTGCATTCTGTTTTGGATCAGTACAATTTGTTCCTAATGAAGAGGCTTTTCTGTTTCTTATTTTTATCCAAATGTGCAGCCTAATTCAGAAGCGATTACATTAGATCGCACTATCTTCTGAGACGTCGCACCTCATGCTTGTAGTGCGATGTCATTTACGATTGGAAATATAAATTGATGGCAGTTTCTTCAGTCGTGTCAATGGTGGTTTCTGTTCTCACGTTCTGGATGAACTTGGAGACGGGGTTGTCTATTACAACCATGGAAAAGTTGTTGTTAGTAAACATGCGGCTGACTTCTTTATGAAAACGTTGCCCGATGCTGCTTACGCGGTGTGCTCGGTGGAGTAGCGGTATTATAGCGCTAATTTTGTAGCGCTCGGGAACGATGAAAAGGTAGTTCATGCAGTCGCTGTTGTTTGTATGAAATCGTATCCTTGGTGAAAACCGATGTTGTTAATTGCCGATGTTGTCTTCTGATGAGAACGTCCAAGAACGCTAGTTGCTTGTCACTTTGGACGTGAACTTCTCATAGGCGTCAAGCTACCAAAACTATAGCGTGGAAGTTCAAGTATTTCAATCGCCGCACTCTCATATCGGGTGCTGCCACGATTCGTATAGGCGAACAGCATATCGGCGGACACAGTCACTGTCCCACGGCCATATCCCTGGAACACGCCCGCGGACACGACTCTTCATGTGGAGAGGCCTTTACGGAGCAGCATTGAGTTTTCTGTAGCTTTACACATTATGATATGCTCGATTGGGCTCCGAAATGAAGCCCTCGAAGCTTAACTGGTCCGAAACACGCCGGTACCCCCTACGACCAATTCTAGCCGCATATAAAACACTGTCTCACCCTATTGCAAAATCCCTCGTTTCAATACTTAAACCTTTAACAACCAATCAGTACACTTTACGCAATTTATATGACTTTCGAGACCGAATCAACAAACTCCAATTTCCTTCCAATGCCTATTTAGCTAGTTTTGATATCACCTCCCTTTTCACCAACATCCCAGTAGAAGAAACTATCAATATTATTTGTAACAAAGCCTTCAATGATACGAACCTATTCCACAACATTGATAAACCGACCTTGCGAACTTTCCTTAGCCTTGCCATCAAAGGCTCCTTTTTCATGTTTAACAATAGACTGTACAAGCAAATAACTTGAGTTTCCATGGGCTTCCCACTTAGCCCTTCACTAGCAAATATCTTTTTATGCCATCACGAAACTCTCTGGCTTAACGAATACCCAAGTGATTTCAAACCCATCCACTATAATCGTTTTGTTAATGACACCTTCGTATTCAACAATCAAGCAGATTCTGATCTATTTCTGCAATATTTGAGTAGTAAGCAACCAAACATCAAATTCGCCGCCGAACATCAATCAAATAATTCTTTAGCTTCTCTCGACGTTTTAATAACCAACCAAGACTCAACACTGACCACTGGAATTTACAGAAAACCCGCGTTCTCAGGCCTCAGGACAAGTTTTTTCAGTCACTGCTACGATCAATTCAAAATCAACGTAATAAAAACTTTACTATTTCGAGCATACCATTTGTCTTCCTCATACCTTGTATTTTAAACGAAGTTTGCTTTCTTCGAACATTCATCAAAAATAACGGTTATCCACACCATTTTCTTGACCACTACTGCAAATTATTGTAGACAAACTGTAGACAAAATTATAGACAAACTGTTCGACCCCGGCATTAGCAAACCCTGGGTCAGTAAATTGGACTTATTTCACTCGCTTCCGTTCTACAAGAAAGCATCTGTCAGTGCAGTAAACACAATGAAAACGTTCTTCTCTGATGCCTACCCTCATATCAACTTCAAATTTTCATACAAAAACACACTTGCCATAGAGTCCTACTTCAAATTTAAAGACAAACCCGCACGGCACTTTTGTCCAGCGTAATTTACCGTTACCGATGCCAGGCCTGCAGCGCCACATATATAGGTAGCACTGGGCAACACTTTAAAGCGTGCATTGACCTACATTTAGGTGTATTCAGTCGTGCCGATTTACCCCTCGCTAAACCCTCACATTCAGCCTCCCGCCTACACGCCGGGCCAAACAACCATCCCATCAGCAGGAATGACTTCTCCATCATAGACTCCTCCAATCCTATCGAGCTCACAATATTAGAGTCC
Source organism: Parhyale hawaiensis (assembly GCA_001587735.2). Taxonomy (NCBI): domain Eukaryota; kingdom Metazoa; phylum Arthropoda; class Malacostraca; order Amphipoda; family Hyalidae; genus Parhyale; species Parhyale hawaiensis. The sequence continues at coordinate 32,712,173 of LQNS02278143.1, read as the reverse complement.
CTCCACATCTACAGAACCAGACCTAGCCTCTACATTATGACCTCGGCTGTACCACTGCACACTGTCCTCACCTAGCCTCACATCTGCCGACTGTACAGGAACTGACATCCGGCCCCTACCGCGGAGCTCTGATCATTCACATTTCAGACCTCTCCCCGACAACATCCATGCTTCCATAATCAATTTGCAAATAAAGGAAATTCTTATCGATGAGTTATTAGTTTATAGGTCCTTTCTGAAGATGGGATTTGTATCCCGAAACGTTAAGTTTTCATTCTGTCGACTTTTATTTAATATTAGACTTTTTGCCTTAGTGTACATACTTTGTAAAAATTACCGCTAGCTAAAAGAAGCCTAATTCAGTGTACAGAAGCCCTCCCACGGGCAACACCCAAAAACGAGTGTGTAGGTATCCCGCTGATAATATCTAAGCTCGTCATTAATATGCAGTATGTATTTAACTACCAAGCTGTTCTCGAGTTGCGCTAGCTATTAAGATATCGGGATGGCAATAATTTTAGCTAAAATTATCTTTTGCATTTGTAAATAAATAATTGTTGACTTAAATGCGGGGCTCACTCTCCCCGTCCTGGGCAACATGTGTTGTGATGTTCATTATATTTGTCATTCATTTTCATCAGTGGTTACTATGTATTTGTAATCAAGGTTTATTATTAGTTTTATTGTCATTACTATTCATTAATATGTATGGACTAAGTGTAAAATTATTAGTTCCCAACATAAAATTTTAAATTACATTGTTATTCTACAATGTTTTGTCTCCGTTTAATTTATTTTTTATTAACATAGATGGAAATACCTGTACTCTTTATTGTGCAGTGATAAATTTTGTTTGTAATTGCAATTTACTTGTAGATTTTGTCATTTCTTACAATTGACCCTAATATAGGTGTGTTTAATAATTAGTGACCTCCTTTGTTTGGGCAATTTAAAACAGGTTGTAAGGTGGATTTAATAGAGAAGGAGAAAATTGTACAGATGCTAGCTTAAGGCTAAGCACGCCTCGGTAGCCACGGTAGATGCATGCTTCCGTTCTCAGCTCTAACACCTTGTATCGCTCGTTCGATGCCCCGTGAGGCACACGAGCTCTTTGCAGATCTTGGTGTGCTGGCTTGGCAGTTGTGTGTGCATGCTCGGGGCCGTGGCGGAACTGCTTTCCTCAGTGATGAGGGGGGTTGGGGGTCTCGGGTTATTTGTTCCTTCCGTCAAATTGGCGCCATAGTTCGCAACCCGAGGGCGACTGCGACTACACTTGCTCGTCTGGGGCCAGTGGGCCTATACCCGCAGCACAAACCAGTGCATGTGGGTTTCCCAGGTGAGGGTGTGGTTTAAGTTGACTTTACCTTTACCTTAATGGGCCGACATCCTGGCACTGTGAGGAAGTACATTCGGAACCCTACCTCATCTCGAAAAAATCGAGTGGAACTAATTTAGGAACATTTCTTAGCGAAACTTGCAGGCGGTGAAGCGGCAATCGAGAAAAAAGAAGTTGTCTATCAGTAAGCAAACTTTCGAACCCGCTGGTGTGAGTAATGCGTGTACGAGTATCAGGTGCAAGATCCTGTGGTCCGTAGGCCAGACTAAAGAGCCGCTTTGTAACCCTCCCTGTCGCCGCAGCACAAGGAAACACGCATGGCAACGGCTCGTGAATGTATGAAGACGGATTTTTCTACCGTCCTGTTCACGGATGAGTGTCTTGCAGCGCTCGATGGTCCTGACGGATACACCCGAGCGAGGATCAAGGACGGCGATACCACCCCCAACCGCCCCAGCTAGCCGAATGAGGCGACTACAGGGCGGTAGTTGAAACTTTTCTGAGAGGAAGTCATCAGTGAAGAGCTTTTAGACCCAATCAGAGTGACGGATGGAGTCAAGATCGATTCCACGTTATACTGGGACCTGTTGCAAAAGGCTTTCTTGCCATGGTTCCGAAAGAAGGGTGCAGCCTTCTAGCGCAACATGATTTTCATGCAAGATAACGCCCCATCCCAGGCTTCTTGTTACTCTCAGGAGTGGTTGAAGAATAGGGGCAGAGAGTGATGGTCTGGCCTTCCAACTCACCTGATTTAAAAACCATCGAGCACTTTTGGTCGATCCTGCAAGCGAAAATCTACGAGGGCAGCCGCCGATTCTCCGTCAAAAAACAGCTGTGTAACGTCATACTGGAGTGTTCCAAGCAATCGCCAATTACTATAAGTAACTTGACAAAACCGATGGACAACCGTCTGCTGTTAGTTATCAAGAAGTACAAAAGTCGATTTTCTCCAAAATACAAACTCCAGAAGTAAAAAACTTAAAAATTTAAAACATTGTTGTTTTTTCTTGTTGGAGATGAAATCCTTAGGTCAAATATGTTTAAAACTCTTATTTAAATTTATTTTAAACTATTTGAATCACTTCCTAGGCCTTCATTTTTTTTTAATAGGCCAGTAACTATGAACTATGTATGTACTCCCAATTTCACAGTTATTGTATCACGGATAATTCCCGAGGGTTGGAATTAAAAAGTGGTATAGTATCATTTGCCAACCAACATTGCTTAAAAATATTCATAATAAAAACAATAAGCCTTTTGCTATATTTATTATTTTGAAAAAGCGAAGGACTAATCATTTTATAAGCAGTCTATATGCATAACGATGCCCTGTTCCTAGCGCCCTTACGCATTCTCTTTAGAGTACTGCTCTTAAGCTGAGTTTGCTTGACAGAGCCGCTCGTTGACGTGCCTGATGCTCAGTGGGTGTTGTGTCTTCTGATCTAGCCCATCGTCGTACAGTCAGTGGGTGTTGTGTCTTCTGATCTAGCCCATTGTCGTACAGTCAGTGGGTTTTGTGTCTTGTAATCTAGCTCATCGTCGTACAGTCAGTGGGTGTTGTGTCTTGTAATCTAGCCCATCGTCGTACAGTCAGTAGGTGTTGTGTCTTGTGATCTAGCCCATCGTCGTACAGTCAGTGGG
>LQNS02278143.1:32661134-32676912 GCA_001587735.2 Parhyale hawaiensis | reverse complement strand
CGTTTCCACAACAAAGGCGATGTCACAGAGGAAGAATGAAGAGACACATAGTGTGACGATAGACACGTGGAACCCATGCACGAGGGTGTTCCCACACAGGATCAACGCACATGGGAACAGCAAGTCGAGAAAGAAGAGGAAGAACAGATGGACGAAAGATCAGTAGGAATAAAAGGTGGGAAGGAAGTAAAGTGGGCACGAAAGACAAACAAGACAATCGTGATGACGACCCAAACGGGTCACGGGTCGTCAAGTATTATACTAAAAGTCTGTAAACCGGTCTTGCTTGTTTATTTGTGTCTTGTTTATTTATTTGTGTTTTGTTTGACACATCTTCTTCACTTTTATACGAGAAGAAAATTGAGGTATTGGGGGTGCAGTAACATTCTTTCCATGGATTAGCTCTTTAATTCGATTGTATCTGTGATACGGAAGTTGAACTGAGATGGGCCTCAAGTACGGGCATGATCAATTCAGCGGTTCCACGGGCAACTGAAGTACATAACATATTATAATTTGACATTGCTTACAACCTGGGTGTAGAATATTCGTTACAGAAGTGAAGAATCTGTTGATAGCGAACCGAACGGGCCGCTCCTTGTCGGGCAGAAGAGGACGGCCGAATACCGGGTGGTCTATGCCCAGCTAAATAATAGCTGCTTTTTTTGCGAAAGTGAAGACGATCGTGATGACGACCCAACGGGTCACGGATCCTCTAGTTAAATTTAAAAGCAATGCCCTCGAGGGGGATTGGATGGGCCATGGGCCATTTCGGGTAAACGTTCGCCCATCCTATGTTATGGGGCATTGTGTAGGTTACCTTATCCATTAGCTAGGCCAGCCTTAAGGACGTCTGTCTTTCGAACCCACTTTGCTTCATGTCATATGCCTACTCCGACTAATGATCTTATTATCTGTTCTTCCTCTTCTTTCCCCACTTGCTATTTCCATGCGCGTTGATCCTTTGTGGGAACACCCTCGTGCATGGGTTCAATTTGTCTGTTGACATACTATATATCTATTTTCTCTTCCTCTGTGATATCGCTTTATTGTGGGAAGGGAGCCTTAAACTTCTGTATCCATTATAAAATATTTCAAAAACAGTCGATTCGAGCATATCTTAAAGCGAAACATACCAGAAATTCGGGTCGCCGCCGTCAAAAATATAACTCGCGGCATTCTGCCTTCCCTTGCTGCCTCCAGCGCTGTCCGATGGCGCAGTCGGGGTGAGGTAGGGGCATTGGGGGCATTAGTCCCCACAGGAATTGGGGTAAAATGTCCCCTTTACGGGAAGTGATACTGAACATGCATTTAGAATTGCTATATGATACAAAATGTTTTGAAACACGATATTTTCTCACGACTGTTGGTGCTAAACCTATTTCCTGGACAATTCCCATTGATGCTCTGCATTGGTCTTGATTGTGTCTTTGTGAAAAATCACTCACATACCGAGAGACAACGGCTATTAATATTTGCCGATTGTAGCCACCTGCCGCCAGAAGCTGCCAGGAGTTAATAGAAGATAGTTCACGCTACTTGATCAAAACAAAAAATACTGTAGGTAAACATGGGTTTTATATTTGTCACCCGCGAACGAAGTGAGAGAGGTGATGATGTTTTCGTTTAATATTTAAGTAGATATGTATATAAATCTATTATGCATGCATATATACACTTGTTTCGATTAGAAGCAGTTAAAGAAATTTTGATACCCACGACGTGCGTTTCGCTGTTTTCCAGCTCATCAGGTGGGAGGGTCAAAGTTGGTAAATTTAGTTCTTGAAATCTTGCGAAATTTAGAGAAGTTACCATAGGAAGGTGCAACTTTGATACCGGCAGACTGCAAATATAGATATCTCACAATATTGAAAATCGGCAGGAACATACAATGCTAGTCGAAAAGGAGAAGCGATGCATCCCCACGGTACAACTTGAGGAGCTCGAAACCAATAGTTGAAGTTGTCTTCAATTACAAAGAGCATAGAATTTAGATGCGATGGTCGGTATCTTGAGATGTTAGTAGCTCTTCGTTATGCAGCGTCCCAATAAAACATTTGTAACTCCCTCCATCCTGCTGCTCATAATTATAATTTCTGTCTCTTGCCATGGCTTCAACGTAATAAATTCTGACTGTAAATGGCGTGCATATTGAAGAATTATATGAGAAGCAAATCATTTAGTTGAAATTTTATTACCAACGACGCGTTTCGCTGTAACCTCAGCTCATCAGGTAACCTGTCTAAATTTCGCAAGATTTCAAGAACTAAATTTACCTACTTTGACCCTCCCACCTGATGAGCTGGAGAACAGCGAAACGCACGTTGTGGGTATCAAAATTTCTTTAACTGCTTCTAATCGAAATCTACATTTACGCCATCTCAAGTATATATACAGTGCCTAGACATATGTATTTGCACAACTCTATTTGATATGTATTTTAAAAAATTTAGGGACTGCCTTAGGATAATTAATGCAGGAAGTTTATATAACATATATACAATAGAATATTTAAACAGAACAATCAAATGCGCACTTATAACAAAAAAATTTAACACAAGCAAAAGTAATGAGGGACAAAAGTATTTGACCAAAAAAAATTATGACATTAGTACTTGGTGGCGTGACCTTTATTGGCAATAACAGCATGGAGAAGATTGTTATAGCTGGAAATTAACTTTTCACATTCACATGATGGTATTTTTTCCATTCTTCCGTGCAGCTAACCTTTAATTCAGTAAGGTTTTTGGGACACCGTTTGTGGACACCAGATTTAACAAGACGCCACAAATTTTCTATTGGATTAAGGTCCGGTGATTGGCTAGGCCATGGAAGAACATTTATTTTCTTCTATTGAAACCATTCTTTCGTTAAATTTGCAGTATGCTTGGGGTCGTTGCCTTATTGGAAGGTCCACCTGCGCCGTCCGTAGATTTTTTTGGCACTTGGAAGCATCTTCTTGTCTAATATCTCCCTGTACATGAAACTATTCATCTTGCCACCAATGATATGAAGATCCCCAATTCCATGGGCAGTAAAGCAACCCCACACCATGATGCAGCCCCCTCCATGCTTCACGGTGGGGATGGTGTTCTTGGGGTCATAATCAGTACCACGTTTCCTCCATATATGCCGAGCTTCGTTTCGGCCAAAAAATTCTATTTTAGTTTCGTCAGACCATATAACCCCTTCCCAAAACTCATTTCCTTTGTCCAGGTGGTCTTTGGCAAATGTGAAGCGGCTCTTGACATGTTTTGCTGTAAGAAGAGGAGTTTTGCGAGGAGTGTAAGAATGAATGACAGTACGGTGCAATTCCCTAACAATAGTTTTCTTGCTGACATGCAGTCTCTGAGACGCCAGTTCACTCTGAAGGTCAGCACGAGTTGTCATGGGGTCATTAGTCACTTTACGTAGCATGTAGCGCCGAGGACGACCCATGATCTTACGCGGAGCTCCACCTCTTGGCAGGTTGGAGACCGCCCCAGTCAATTGATGCTGGCGGATTATTGCTCCAACCGTTGAAAAAGGAACATCGGCGCGTCCTGCTATTAGGCTTAACTTATCGGTACTCACTGTTACAGACAGTAATATTACCGTTGACGGTGATCACGGCACTCCCCACCGAGCAGGCCGCTCCAACAGTTCCTCCATCCTTAATGACAGTTCCTTTCTTGGAAAATATCAGAATCGTTCCTTCTTTTGGAAGATCCTCTTGGTTCGAAGAGAAAGAAGTGTCGTCGACGTCGCTGTTTCCCGAGTGCAGGCAGTATCCTACTTGTTCACTTGTTCCGTTGCGGCGCATCATCGTCGAGGGTATTAGCGCCCTAATATCCTACTGATGAGCTCGCAGCAGAAGACTCCACGGGTTCGCTATTGCCGGTGTTGGTGACGGATATACTCTCAACACAAGGACGATCCCTGCTGCTTGTGTTCGAGGTTCCTGGGGTTAACGCCTAAAAATTTCTCGTCTCTCAATACTGAACTAAAGTCCGCAAAAGAAGGCACTACTTAGTGACTCGTGTGAATTTGGCTCGGCGCGTAAACTGCGCGACCGATCAACCTAGGCATGGATAGTCCTATTATTTATTCATGGCAACTCACCTTGATCCTGATGGTGCTATTGTTCGAAATAATAATAATAATTACGAAGTTGAGGAGGCAAGACATATATATACAACAGGCGAAATTTCGTTTACTTTGTTACATCTAAATATTAGATCGATCGATAAGCATACATGAATTTTTGCTACTTTTAGATGCATTTTCTGAGAAGTTCTCTGTCATCATTTTAACGGAGACATGGCTGAACGAAAATAGTCTCTGGGCTGGCATCCCAGGGTGCCACGCGTACCATAGCGTCCGAACCGGTAGGAGGGGCGGTGGTGTCAGCGTGCTAGTTAAGTCAGACCTTAGCTCATGCGCTATTCCCAGTCTAACTCAGAAATGTGATTTGTTTGAGAGTTGCGCTGTTTCTGTCACCTCTGGTGACAAGATTGTCTCTGTTGTGGGAGTCTATCGTCCTCCGAGTCAGTCTCAAATCCCATTTGTGGATTCTTCCTTTCACAAGCTCGACCAGGGGCATCGTGGTAATAGGTACACACTAATCACTGGAGACCATAACTTAGATATTGGATCAGCCAGCGCTCCTTCATCAGTTGATTTGTTCGTGCAAAGTTCTCCCAATACCGTTTCTTGGCTCTAATAACTCTCCCAACGCATGTAAGTGCAAATTCAGCGTCAACAATTGATCATATTTTGTTTGATAGCACACTATTCAATGCATTTCCGGTGTAATCAAAACGGTCTTAAGCGATCACTTTGCAGTGTTTGAATCGATTCCTTCCTTGGTTGCCAAGAAGTCGGCTCAGACGATTTAAAGATATAGAAGTATAAACGATAAGAACCTGTCGCGGCTCCAAGACGAATGCTCTCAGTTTATCAACAACTTTCATTTATTTGATCATCTCTTTGTCGATACTAGGACCTCATTATTGTGTAAGCAGATGTATCATATGCATAATAACCATTGCCTTATTAGGGAACGCATCGTATCCCTGCGGCGCTCAGGTGCTCCTTGGCTCACAGACGTGCTTAGGGCGTCGATTGCCCACAGGCATCGCTTGTGTCGGCTCTCTCGGCAATACCACGTCTATGTTGAACAGTACAAGCGCTATCGCAATATACTGTGCAACTAGAATGCCCTCGCTGTCAAAAATGACAGCGATGCATTTGTGATGACCCGTCGTCATTGTTCATACTTCCGTAACTAACATCTTTATCGTTCGATTTGAAAGCCTTTTTAACCTTCCTAAAAATTCCAAGTTTACTATGAGTCGGTTTGTTTAAAACAACTCGGGAATAAAATTTTGTAATAGCACTAATCACTGTATTGAAATTGTCGACAATGTTTCGGCATAAAACACTTGCCATCTTCAGGCCTGTAAATAAAATTTGTGAACATATGAGAACCAATAAGTCTAAATTTCTCAAACTACTAAAATGATCACCTATATAACCATTTTCATTGCACAAAGAAAATACGGATCACGAGAAAATATCACAGTCAAATGCATAAGTATCACAGTGAAGATTTTATGTATCACAGTCAAGATTTTATGTATCACAGTCAAGATTTTATGTATCACAGTCAAATGTTGTACAGTAAGTTCCACAGGTGTCAACACAGCAACAACCTCGCCCTAGCACCACCACTTTGTTCGAAGTGAGGGTTACCTGTCTGTGCGCCCTTTATATAGGCAGCACCTTACTGGAAATTTCTAGATCAGTATAGTTTTAAAAAGCTGAAACCCTGATCGTACTTCACATTTATATAAGGTTTGATGCTAATTGCTTCAGCTATTTTTAAATCAAGGACATTGTGGTGGCTGAAAATAATTGAGAAACTATTAATTAGAGTATCGGCTGGGGGAGCATTCATATGATGTTCGTATGAATAGTGGGATTTAATGCTACTTGAGCTGTATCGGTGCTGCTTACACCGCTTCAGTAGGGCATTTGTTGTTTAACCAATGTAGGAGGCATTACAGCCTTCCTTTGTGCAGTTAAATCGGTATACAACTCCTGACCTATAAGCAGTGGATTTTACAGGTCTAGTAGAGAAACATGAGCCAAGTTTGCGTGGTCTGTAATAGGCGATCATTTGTACGGTATTACTATTATTAACAGGTTTCACGAGCCGTTTGATGATATTGTTTAGCGTCATTCGGTCGGCAGTGTCAGAAGAGACATTATCAAATTCTACCTAAAATCTAACGGAATTGTTTTCGTTTATGCTGTTGCTATTATTAGTGAAGTTCTGATTCAGTATATTTGCGATTACATTTTCTACGAGTGTTTGTGGGAAGTCGCTATGGAAAAACTTTTTTCAGATGTTAAATACCAAGAAAGGAAACAGGTCTCACTATTGAAACAGAAGAGGATTTAAAAATAAAGTTAAAAAACTTTGGAATAAAACATTTTCCAGATAATTCAAAACTGAGCTTAACCCAAGAAGAACGAGCTGCTCTGAAATGCCTTAAAGAAAACCCTAGCATCGTCATCCAGCGAGCTGACTAGGGTGGACGAGTAGTTGTTATGCGCGGTATTACAACGACCAGCTGAGCACCTTAATACAAGATCAATCCAAGTTTATTAAGTGTCCACAAAACCAGACGGAAAAACTAAACAGAAAATAAATCAGCTGTACATCTCAAGAATACTAATGAAAACTTGTACAAACGTCTCCAAAGTCAAGGAGAATATTGCAATGGCCACTTGTATGGCTTACCAAAGCTGCACAAAAATGAGGAACAACCTCCTTTGAGACCTATAATAAGCATGTCGGGAACTGTTACACATGACATTGAACAATACCTGAATACTTTAATTCGACCATATATAAATACCAAGTGCATTTTGTCCGGAAACGATGAGCTTCTGCTACGGCTATAATCCATAGTTTGCAACCGACCGAACAACTACTCTCGTTGAACGTAGAATCACTGTTCACATATGTACCAGTACCTGAAACCATTATGATAATGGTCACTTCTGTATACCACCACGAGACTCTACCTCCACCTGACCTGCCTCAAGAAACCCTCCGCAATCTCCTGAGCATCTGCACCACGGAAACGCCATTCGCCATCAATGAAGAAACCTACCTACAGAAGAACGGAGTCTCGATGGGTACACCATTGGGCCCTACATTCGCTGACTTTTACATGTCCTTTCTAGAAACGCACTTATTGGCCCAAAATCGCCAATCTAATCCTGTATTTTATTGATGTTACGTTGACGATATCCTTGCAGTTTTTAATTCTAATAGCCATGTTCATCATTTCATCAGGCGACTTGAGTCAAACTCTGTGTTGAAATTCACAAAAGATGCCATGAAAAATAATACATTTCATTTCCTAGACGTTCTGTTACATGTTGAGAATGGTAAAATCAAAACATCTGTCTATACAAAGCCTACTAATGCCAGCTGCTATACTAATTTTGATTCGCACACGCTCACTAGCTACAAGAAGTCACTCGTAAAAACCCTTGTTCGTCGGGCTGTAAAGTTATCGAGCTCTTGGGCTGCCTTTGAGTTTTTGCCAACTGTGACTTCCCACAAACACTCTTAGAAAATGTAATCGCAAATATACCGAATCACAATTTCACTAATAATAGCAACAGCATAAACGAAAACAATTCCGTTAGATTTAACGTAGAATTTGATAATGTCTCTTCCTACAATGCCGACCGAAAGACGCTAAACAATATCATCAAACGGCACGTGAAACCTGTTAATAACAGTAATACCGTACAAATGATCGCCTATTACAGACCACGCAAACTTGGCTCATGTTTCTCTACTAGACCTGTAAAACCCACTGCTCATAGGCCAGGAGTTGTATAAGGATTTAACTGCACAGAGGAAGGCTGTAATGCCTCCTACATTAGTTATACAACAAATGCCCTACTGAAGCGGTGTAAGCAGCACCGATACAACTCAAGTAGCATTAAATCCCACTATTCATACGAACATCATATGAATGCTCCTCCAGCCGATTCCCTAATTAATAGTTTCTCAATTATTTTCAGCCACCACAACGTCTGTGATTTAAAAATAGCGGAAGCAATTAGCATCCAGCAAAATAAGCCTTATATAAATTTGAAGTACGATCAAAGTTTCAACTTTTTAAAACTATACTGATCTAGAAATTTCTAGTAAGGTGCTGCCTATATAAAGGGCGCACAGACAGGTAACCCTCACTTCGAACAAAGTGGTGCTAGTGCGAGGTTGTTGTGATACATAAAATCTTGACTGTGATACTTATGCACTTTGACTGTGATATTTTCTCGTGATCCGTATTTTCTTTGTGCAATGAAAATGGTTATATAGGTGATCATTTTAGTAGTTTGAGAAATTTAGAGTTATTGGTTCTCTTATGTTCACAGATTTTATTTATAGACCTGAAGATGGCAAGTGTTTTATGCCGAAACGTTGTCGACAATTTTAATACAGTGATTAGTGTTATTACAAAATTTTATTCCCGAGTTGTTTTAAACAAACTGATTAATAGTAAACTTGGAATTTCAAGGAAGGTTGAAAAGGCTTTCAAATCGAACTGTAAACTCAATGCTGATATACAATATTTAACATCTTTATCGAGAATAGGCTACAAAAGCCAACTAAAATTGTCATAAGAGATGTGTGCTCGGTGTCAAATCATATTGCTGCAGCAGCATGGTGTCTAGCGATGGGGATTTCTAAAATTCCCTGAGTTTCCCTTGATTTTTCTTAAGTCTCCCTGAGTGTCAGATTATCCATTTTTCTCTCGAAATATGTGATTAACAATATGTTATGTGCTGAATAGGACTGAAAATGTTACAAATCACCCTCACAATATTAGGATTTGCTGCAAAATAGAGTTAGACAGTAGTCCACCTTTCCCGGGACTGCAGAACAAAAATTAATAATCCTCATAGCTATGGTTCAGGCTCTTGGGAAACGAAGCGTTCATAAAGATAACCCCACAAAATGAACAACATCCACTGGCCTGCAGATTTTCGCCAAGTATTTTGATTCATGGTCCCTTTTTTCCTGAGTTTTCCCTGTTTTCTCTGAGTGATTTTTCCTTGAGTTTTCCCAGTTCTCCCTGTTTTCCAGACTGCTAGACACCCTGAATTAGTACAATCGTTCCAAACCTTAAAGGAGGTGCAAAAAACTTTACATTAGCAAGCATGACTGAATTAAAAACTTAGTTCTCCGTAGCGTATCCATGATACAGATCAATGAGCCTTCAGTACATCTGCTTTTTCTCTTAAAACTCGACTTGAAGAGAAAATTCTTGGTCAATAGATGACAGAAACAAGGAGGTTCTAATAGAGAGGAGTGCACCCTATCTATTTGTCCTACGGGAGCGTTGAGAGTAAACTTTTCCCTTAAACTGGCTGAGTGGCTTATCCAATCGGAGAGCGGCATTGCCTACGTGAGGCATTACCTCACGTAGGAATGAGTCCTGAGCTCGAATTTTTGCAGCCATTAACCATCGACGAAATTCCGAGCGGATGGAACTATGTAAAGGAAACTTGTATCCTGTATACCATCTTATGATGAAAGTAACAGGGTGAGAATTGAGAAACAAATCTTCAGACACGATTGTCTTGCAAAAATATTGAAGAACTGCCTGTCTGTATCTTCCTGAACTATATGTGCTGACCACTGCCACTTCAGCCAGTTTAAGATCTCCAAACGCCAGCTTGAGTCACGTGACAAAGCCATGTGTTTACTCGCCCAGGGAAGGCTTGCGCGTACTCCTCCCATTGAAGCTCCTTGGACAGAAAGCAGAATGAAATGTGTCTACTGCCCTGTGAAGAATCATAGCTTCGTCTTTGCTCGATGGATCAGCTACGGTACTGAATTTTTAAGCCGTGAACCGAAAACAAACATACAGTACAGTATGTTTCGATGTCTGGAGAAAGTGCTAAACATCAGATGCTATAACCGCGCTAAGAGAAGCTGAAAATATCTCCATAGTTTCACCAGGAGCTTCTAATGGGAGGAGCAAGCCCAAGCACTCTCTGGGCGAGTAAACACATGGCTTTGTCACGTGACTGGAGCTGGCGTTTGGAGTCCTTAAAGTTGCTGAAGGGGCAGTGGTCAGCACATATAATTAAGGAAGATACAGATAGGCAGTTCTTCCATATTTAGACAATCGTGTCTGAAGATTTATATCCCAGTGCTCACCGTGTCACTTTCTTCATCAGATGGTATACAGGAACCAAGTTTCCTTTACATACGTCCATCCGCTCGGAATTTCGTCGATGGTTAATGGCAATAAAAATTTGAGCTCAGGACTCCTTCCTATCTATATAGGCTCCGTGAGGCAATGCCGCTCTCCGATTGGATAAGCCACTCAGCCAGTTTAAGGGAAAAGTTTACTCGCAACGCTCCCGTAGGATAAATAGAGAGGGTGCGCTCCTCTCTATTAGAACCTCCTTGAGTTTCACTGCCAAGAGTTATTTCAAGCAAGAAATGCATCCAGGTACAAAAAGATAAGGCTTCCACTTCTGCAACCTGGTCATCGATCTAAGAGAAAGAGCTACTCAATTACAAAATCTACAGCCTGGCCTAATATTCGCCTATCTATTTCGTTAAGAGCGTGATACGAAGCCTATAAATAAATAAATATAAATATATAAACACGGCCATTCTTAGTATTAGATAGATACTATTCGTAAGGTTAAGACTGATTACCACCACAGGAAGTTTACCGCATGTATTGAGGACGTTATTGGAACTTGGAAAGCTATAAATGCCATAATAAATACAAAGGGCGAGCGAGCGACAAAAATTGAGCTTACTATCGACAATTCAACAAAGTGTGATCCCAGTGATATTGCTAATTTATATAACGAGTATTTTATTTCGCTACCAGATAATCGAGCTATAAAAATTCCAACTCGCGATACGAACCCCTCTATGGCGACACTATGGCGACAAGTCCAACAGCGTTTCGTTTAAAAGTTATGGCAAGTTAAAATTGAAGAGCTGCGATCTACTGCACCGGCGAGTATATGAAAATTCAAAATCAGAAAACGATTATTTTCCCGAAAAGAGGCGTCAAATTAGGTTAGATAGTTACAGTAGATATTCAAAATGAAGCCCATCGGCCACACACAAGTCTGGAGGCGCTGGCGAAGGGATTGCCGAACCCGGGCGGAGATACAGGGGGGGGGGGGAGCATGAATACTGTTGCAGAATAAAACTCAAATTCATCCTAACAAAAAATGTATTTGGTAGTCCAATTACAGAAAATGATTAGCAAATAGCTACAGAAAGAACAATATGGTATGAGTATTACGAGGTAATACTTCACTACACTTTGAAGTCTTTTCAGGAAATCATCTATGGCAGCACGCACAACATCTAAGGGTATTTTCTCCCAGTATTTGTTCCATTTTTCTTGAAAGCTTGAATATCATAGCAAGGAGTAGAGCAGGCTTCACTCTCCAGGAGTCACCACAAAGAATAATCAAGAGCGTTAAGATCAGGTGATGATGGAGGCCATTCTTATTTGCTAGGGCCAGAGAGAACTTTCCACTTGTTTTTGTCCCTCAAGAGGTCAAGATTAACAAAGAAGGTTACATTGATGACATTCTTAAAGATGCACTGACCCCGTGGTGTAATTCTGTGTGCGGTGATGAAGTTCGGACCCTCCAACAAGATGCGGCGACAAGCCACACTGCTCGAGTAACACAGCAGCGGCGTAGAGACAACTTTCGTCCTGGATTAGTAAAAAAGAGTGGCCTTCCTCATAACCTGATCTTAACGCTCCTGAATATTCTTTGTGATGACTTCTAGAGAGTGAAACCTGCTCTACTCCTTGCCAAAATATTGAAGCTTTTAAGATAAAATTGAACAAATGCTGGGGGAAAATACCCTTAGATGCTAAGGAAGATTTCACCAAACTACTTCGTAGTGTAGTGAAGGTTCATGGGATACATTTTGAATAATACTTATACCATATTGTTACCTCCGCCAAGGAGGTTATGTTTCCGTCATGTTTGTCTGTCTGTCTGTCTCTTTGTCTGTCACCAAGATAACTGAAAAAGGTATGAACCGATTTGAATGAAATTTACAGGAATTGTTAGGTATGTTAGGAGGAACAGATGATTAACTTTTGGTGAAGATATGTCCATCCGTGTGTTTGTTTGTTTGTTTGTCCGCCTTATTTTTCTCAAGGCCATAAATCAAAAAGTTATAGAGGGATTTTCATGAAATTACCGTGAATTGGTAAGTATATAACAAAGAATAAATGAGCAAATTTTGGTAATGATCCGTTTGTTCGTTCGTTCATTTGTCACTGTTTTTATTTTTATGCTTGTTAGCACAATAACTAAAAAATAATGAATGGATCTTTATGAAATTCATAGTTGTTGTTAGTTATTTTAAAAGACATAAACGATAAAATTTTGGTGCAGATCGGTTTGTTCGTTTGTATGTTTCACTCATATTTGTCATAACGTTTGTTAGCAGTATAACTCAAAAAGTTATTAACGGATCTTCAAGAAAATTGCACAAGCTGTTATTACTATCAAAAGGCACAAATGACTAGATTTTGGCGTTTATACAAAAAAAAACTATGGTTTCAGAGCCAATTTGAGTTTTTTGTTACTGTTGCCTCGCTTGGCGGATGTATGCACTCTCTGAGTGCTCTAGTTCCTTCTGTATTAGCTAATCATTTTCTCTAATTGGTGTGCTACATAAATTTTCTTTCTGGGATAAATCTGAGTTTTATTTTGTAACAATATTTATGCCCCACCCCGTACTTGGAGATTTACTAATCCTTGTACAGTATTCAATAATCTGATCGATAAGTTCATCTTTGCGACAGAACTGGTGCTTCGTAAACTAAACTCATTACATGTTCCTAAAAGTAGAAATCAAGAGGCGCAATGCAAGGAAACCTTGGGGGATATCTATCTCTCTACATTCTTTCTGCTCTCCTAGAATTCCACCTGACGTACCATAAATTAAGAGCACGTTTGTAACTTCACTATTCGATGGTTGACCCATTGCAATTTGTGCGCAGATTTGCCGCAGGCCGACTGGTTAATGTAAACAAGTGCAGGAAGTGCAAGTTATTCTTTTGTAAAGTGAAGTCCTCCAGTGCAGTAACTCGTACTGTTTAAATTCTAGTTTCGTTAGCTTTTTTGAAACGGAACCCTTGCAGACATGCCGTAATACACTAAAATGTGCTTATTTAATTGTAAAGAACCGTAAGTTAACAGTTCTTCAAAGAATTCTGGAACGCCCTTCATAAAATAGAACAGAGGATCTCGCATATGCAATAGGTGAGAACAAATAATTTGAAAAGCTGCTGAACGAACGCAACCACGTTTGGTTTCTCTCACTGATGCTCAGTCTAACAAATGGGTAGTGAATTTCCAGCTATAAATCTCAGTCGTTGTTATCGCGATGAAAGTCGCTTGCTTTGAAACGGCAGCCTGTGTTGGGTCTTTGACTTTAACGGAACCTTGCTACTTAGAGTCACATACCGCTATCTTTATGGATTTTAGCTAAGGCTTCGCTTCAAATTAAGTTATCCCGGCGCATTAGAGGCTTAAGCTTGTCTCCGTCACAACAGTTACAATGAAAGTGGCGGCCGCCTTGGACGTATTTGCAGTAAAAGGGCAGTTACGATACCCTACATGCGTCCCAATAGATTTCATGTAATTTGATGGTAGTTTTCCGGTTTTCCGCTTGCAAAACATCGTCCAACTAAGTTCCTTGACATTGTTTTAGTTGTACCGTTCCGCCAGTCGCTTCCTCTACAGTTTGGAAAAAATAGAGAACGAAATGTAAAATAGCTATTTTAAATTTGTACTTCAAGAACTCACTTGAAATTTAAACTGCACGAAGTTTTATGGCATTTGTGGTTTCTTCACCTTTGCGAAATTTCGATCGGAAACAATATTTATGATATAAGTTAGTGTTCTTCGTACTTTTCTACAAGTAATACTCTCATAACTGGTCGTACCATCTGCCAACATCAATACAAAAACGTGAAACTTTTGCCTAGGCTGATAGGGGTACAATAATGAAAGTCCATTAAAACTTTTCGATATCAGCACCAAAATCAGGTTCTTTGTATTAGGTTACGTACTATATAAATAACTTTATTCAAACAAATCTGAAAGAAGGATGTTATTTCTCAAAAATAGCCCTGATTTTGTGAACGTAGCAATGCTGGCAGTGCTGGCCGCACGCAGGTAGCGTGTTAAACGGCATTAAGCCCCGCCCATTCTTTTTCAGCTGTGACGTCAGGTGGAGCGTTAGATGGCAAGCCGGGTTTAATTAGGTCATGCCTGTTACTTGATTTATAAATACGGTGAGCGTGAGCTTCCATGAAGAAAAAATAAGGGTAATCATTTTTGCACGATCCCAGTTATTTACTGTGAGATGTGAAAATCCGTTTGCTAAAAATAGGGCAATAAAATGTCTATTAAATAGATCGAAAGGCAAAGCAATCAATTACAGCAACATCAAATTTTCATTTTGCATTCAGACGCCAAAAATTTCGGGGGAAGAACATGGTGGCTTCAGAAAAAACTACAGCTGCCTGTGTGTAGTCGGAAGAGATTTAAACGCTCTAGCAGCAACTCTAAGTTCAAATTTGTGAACTGTACTTGTGAAAATTGTATTTTAGAGAGCTTTTCTCACCAAAATATTACAAACTAGAGCACTCTGAGAGCGCATACCTACGCCAAGTGAGGCAACCGTAGCAAAAAATTCAAGTTGACTCTGAAACCATAATTTTCTTTGTATAAACTATAAAATCTAATCATTTGTGCCTTTTAATATTAATAATAGCTTGTGCAATTTTCTTGAAGATCTATTCATAAGTTTTTGAGTTATACTGTTAACATACGTAATGGCAAACATGAGTCAAACATACAAACGAACTAACGGAGCTGCACCAAAATTTAATCATTTATGTCTTTTAACACTACTGACAACTCCTATAAATTTCATAAAGATCCATTCTTTATTTTTTGAGTTATTGTGCTAACAAGCATAAAATTAAAAACAGTGACAAACGAACAAACAAGCGGATCATTACCAAAATTTTGTCATTTACTCTTTGTTATATACCTAACAACTCATGTTAATATTATCAAAATTCATTCATAACTTTTTGAGTTATGGCATTGAGAAAAATGAGGCAGACAAACAAACAAGCGGATGGACATATCTTCACCAAAAGTTAATCATCTGTTCCTCCTAACATACCTAACAATCCCTGTAAATTTCATCCAAATCGGTTCATAACTTTTTCAGTTATCTTGGTGATAGACAGACAGACAAACAACCAGACAGACAAACACAACGAAAACATAACCTCCTTGGCGGAGGTAATTAGCATCACTTTGGGCTCCTTTGAGTCATCTATCAGAAGCCTGAAAATTTTGTAATGATTATTTTTTAACTCGCATCCAATGGATGGTATATGCGACAACACGGAAGACGCCACAGCTTTGAAAGAAAAATTAACGTCTAGTTTTCGATTATTAGAAAGTTGATGAAAGTGTCTAGTGATATTAACCCGGGCGAGATGATTAATTGATAACAATAGCTATAGTGAAGGATACGGACAGCAATGAACATGATCGAAAATGCACTGAATACTTCGAATGAAACAATTCTAATGGGAGATTTCAACCTCCCACAAATTGATTGGAGTACCTTGTGCAGCCCAGCCCCAGGCAGCAAACTGCTCGA
>LQNS02278143.1:32596851-32645396 GCA_001587735.2 Parhyale hawaiensis | reverse complement strand
ATAATATTGTATGACTATAAGCTTGAATGCGAAACATCTAAAAATTCATATCATAGTGCAAAAATTGTGCATATTTTCAGTCTTTTCTTTCCTGTCGATGAAATGTAAACATTGCACGGTATATATAGACACTAGCGGCCTTGACGTTATTTTTATCTAATGCTTCCTGATTTTTTTACGCTTAGCCACTTTAGCGTAGTTACCCATCATGTTCATTTTTATTTGCTGTATTTCTTATTAAATAGTATTGCAATCCTTGATCAAATATTGCCATCTATTTTTATGTTTATTCAGTTTATTTCTGTAAAGATTCATCAAGAAATTCTTCCTATTAGCTTTATATGAAAGATGTCAAGTTTTAACCTTTCGTACCCGGACAACGAGTACCACCCGAAAGTTATCGATTGAGTTCTGCCTTCCTCTAAATTGGGTAGAGTAGCCCTATACCAATTTAGAGTAAAAGAAGTTATATGTAAACGTGCGTTAACTCCACCGACTGGTTCAAACTCCTGCTCTAGTATCGTCCTGAAGCTTAGAGCCTTAGACCATTCTGAGCTGCAGGACTGACACGCACGTAATAATTAAACTATTATTATAAGCAACTAATCATCAGCAAACAAAGCAGGCATCGACTGCATAATATGTCAATATATAAAAAAGTTTATCTTGGTAGAATATAGTTGTATCATTCGCTGAACACAGTCGATTTTGGTTGTGAATGGTTTTTTTACAGTTCACTATGGTAGATCATGGTTGTGCAGCTAAAACCTTAATAGTTGTAATTGGGTGTTTATGGTTGATATTATGGTCGAAGGTTGTGACATATCTCTACCATACTGCACCCCATAAATGGTTGAATATGGATGATATTTCGATAATAAACAACCAAAGTCTCGACCATAATTATATTTGTTCTACTATAATCACAACCATAATTTGCGACTGGGTGCATGATATTCAGTTTATACGACTCCCGTTAAGTTACTCTCCATAATTACATATTATTCGTCAGTATTCGATATGCAGTTTACTGTCGTATGTGTTTCTCCTCAATAAAAAATAATGAAATGTGTCCCGCTACTCCAAGTCTCTCGCATAATGGTGCTAAGTTGACACAGTGCGTCGCGATGCACCAAAGTGCTGCAACTGTCAGTGTTAGAGCTAATTACGCAATTCTTATTCCAAGCATGCAGCGCTAGAGAAAGCACATAACAAGCTTGAGTGGTGCAATATCCAAATTGGGATAAGTCAACAAACTCCTCAGTGGCTACACGGAAAAAATAGGAAAAACTGGGTTACCAACAAAATGAACTCTAATGCTATGCTTATGATTTGAAGGATATTTGTGTCTTTTGGAATATATGGCTTGACAGCTCCGCACGTGTCCCGTGAGACGCCGTGTCTGCGTCAGCACGTTGTGTCGAGGGTAAATAACGGGAGCCCTCAGTTCGAACCCGTTAGGATGGAGATTATCTTGTTTCATTAGCCCTGACTTGTCTGAAGCTTTGTCGCTTTGTCGCCGGCAGTGTGATTCTCCATTTTGCATGGAATTCGTGGTGTTAATCACATACGAATTTCATTAGATTAGACAATGGACGGACTGAGATGCAAATGTCCAGAGATAAGATTGTGTTTGCGGTTCTCTCGAGCGTCATTGGTTGACTAATACCGGCCATTGAATTCACAATGACGCATCTAACGCTCAGGATTGTCTCTCCGAATAAGTATAGGCTAATGAGATTGGATTATGGCGGCGAAAGTTTCCGGCGGAGGAAATATGAAGCCAAGAGTAGTAACAGACTAAAACACTCTAAGAGCGCATACCTCCGCCAAGTAAAGCATTGTTAACGATAAATTCAAATTGGTGCTGAAACTAGTTTTCTATTAGATCACCATCAGTAATTAGGATATTTATGCCTCTTTGCAGTAATAACAGCTTCTGCAATTTTGTTACAAATCCGTTCATTACTTTTTGAGTTATGTTCTGACAAACAGTTTTGAAAACATCCGTCGAACACACGAACGGACCAACCGATCATCACCAAAATTTGAGCATTTATGGCTTTCAACATTTCTAACAATTACTACAAATTTCAGGAAGATCCGTTCATAACTTTTTGAGTTATTACACTGTCAACCATAGAGACAAACAAACACACGAACAAGCAGATGAGCACCAAAGTTTGTTCACTAGCTCCTTTACATAGTATTAACCTTAACCCCTCTAAATTTCCTAAAGATCCGTCCATAACTTTTTGTGCACTCACGGATGAATAAATTGGCACCAAAATTTGGTCATTTCTGCTCTTAGCCATCCTAACCATTTCTGTACATTTCGTAAAGATCTTTTGATACTTTTTTGAGTTATGTTGCTGATAAGAGTAAGTCAAACATACTAACAAATAGAGAAACAGATTATCACAAACATTAAGTTATGTGCTCTTCGCAATATTTCTAACATTTTTTTGTTAAATTTCATGCAAATTTGTTAAGACCTTTCTGAATTATGTTGCCAAGGCAAAAGAGGTAGACAAGCCATAGATTGAACGGTTTCTTATTCTCAATTAAATTTCAGGAAGTTCCGTTCTTAACTTTTTAGTTTTCTAGCTGACAGACAAACAAACTGAAACACACACTTCAATGTATATACAATCTGCTCAGTAGAGGTGATAAACTATAACCAGCCTTACTGACCCTTCACAGTAGCAGTGGATCTAATTCCTGCTGGCTAATGTTAGTTTCACTACAGCAGTTCCGCTTGTTGAACAGACACTGGTTATTAAGTCTGTCCACGGCTGTTATAACGTCAGGAAGACTAGTTAATGTTGATAATTTAGTCCCTACTGCACAAAGTCCCGTTTTGGCCTTGCGTCTCAATTCGCCACGGCGGCACTGCGACCGTTAGCCTGGCTGGCGAGCTTGCTACATGAATTAATTTCGTATAAATCTCGCAGTCCACAAGCCGAGTCCGACAGCCGCACCGATGTGTAGTGCATTGCTGCAATGAGCACGAGACAGTCGCGATACCTCTTCTCGATGGTCTCAGGTGGGCACGTGCGGCCCTGCGGCTCGGCCGCGTCAGCAAACAAGTCTCAGTATTACCGGCCCTGTACCTTCCTCTAAACTTGTGACCGGAGCCCCACAGGGTGCGGGTGCCGACCACTGGAGGATGGGAGAGGACAATACCCTGCAGACGAGGTGCTTAGAGAGCAGTCTCATATCCCGACCTATTCATTCAGTTCCTTTCGGTGCTTTACAACATTTTTCAACAGTTATTTCGAATAACTACCAAGTTTTAAATTTTATAAATAGTTTTATGTATGAGATATATGTATATACATCATGAATCCTAAGTGTCTCAAGATTTGAACTCATTAAGTACAGCAATGCCCCAATAGCTACTAACATCCCTGCCAAATGCGAGCAAAATGGGAGTCCAATGTTGGGTCACATTCTCAATGCAGATAAGTGTAATTGACCCGTGCATATCGATCGAGAGACTATGCATTCGAATCACCTCTATATCTCGTCCGGAACTTCAGTCTTGAGTGTTCGATCTACCCCTTCGGCTTTATTGTCAAGAACTGATTACATACCGTTTACGCTTCAGATTGCCGGAAACTCGGTGTGGCTCTCTTTTAACCCTTTCATGTTAACTATAAACATATTTTACGTTACAAATATTTCTATTCCTACAAAAAGGGATATTATAATGTGTCATTACAACGTTCAAAGTAATGGGTCTACCATTAATGACTAAAACTTATTCCAGACTGACGAACA
Source organism: Parhyale hawaiensis (assembly GCA_001587735.2). Classification (NCBI taxonomy): domain Eukaryota; kingdom Metazoa; phylum Arthropoda; class Malacostraca; order Amphipoda; family Hyalidae; genus Parhyale; species Parhyale hawaiensis. Next base: position 32,641,613 of record LQNS02278143.1, on the reverse strand, counting down.
CTTAGGGTTGGAGTCTGACCAAGTTAAAACAAAGCAGATAACATCCTTTCTCAAAATGAGCGACTCAGTCACGCCATAAAATGCATCGTGTAAATTGCATAAACTGCGCAGATCGAGCGCTAATTCCTGGGCAATATATTGGCAGGGAGCTGACGCCCAGGGGCGGCTGATAATGTGGTGTTGTGGCTTCCAAAAACACACAACACTTCTATTTGTGGCATTGATAGCCTGACTGTGGCTATAATGACACTCTTATGTGGTCACGGCGATGGTAACAGCGGCGTAACATAGATAAAAGGCGCTGCCCCCTGGAGATAGGAATTAGCAGAAAATACATTGAAACTTCTTTGTACTTACCTTCTTGTATGGATAATCATCTCACCTCTATTCAAATATCTGGCACTGTAATAATACACAGTTTGTTACTTGCTTATGCGCTCGTTTTCTTGCTTGTTCGGTCTTTTTATGCACAGACAGGATACAGAGAAGTGTATCTGTTCATATGCTCTGGAAATGAGTGAAAGCAAATCGTAATTTAAAGAAAACCTAAAGGAATGGAAGAAAAGAGGAAGCATTATAGAGAGGAGGGGGGCCGCGTTGGCAGACACATGTGTCGTATTAAACCCAGCCACTTGGAGCCAGTGTCATCTGCCTTCGTTGCTTTAGGCATCAGTTTGAAGTATTTATTTTCTGCCGTCATTTCATGACGGCGTGGTCCCCGATAGTTCCATAGATAAATTTTTAAGCGCGTCTCTGGCGTCTGTCAGTGAATTTGTTCGGTATAAGCAAAGGAAAAGAACCCAGCGGGTGGTCGTAGGCGAGAATGGTAGCAGGGTTACACTGGCAGCTGCGATAGTTTTGCTCTTGCGGAAGCTGCTGATATACTGTCGAACTATTATCTCCCACAGTCAATGTTGATAATAATTGTACGAATAAGTTGATAAATACGTACGTAGATACCCAAATAATATGCATAATGGTTGGAAGTCATTCAGCTCTCCTAACTGTAGGTGTATCTCACAGAGTTGCATCTTGCATATTCTTTTAGGCAAAACCGCCCGTTTTAAGAACATTTTTATTGAATCTACAGCCTTTTCTCTTCTGCAAAAACCGCGTTTTTTTCCGTGTCTGTTCACACAAGACAGCATTACGTTGCTATATATATAAGGCTGCTAGAGGCACCGCATTGATGCGAGTCTAGGCACTAGTGCCGACTTGGGTCACAACTAAACTCACAGCAGCAGTGACAGTTACTGCCGGCCAGCACGGCCCATAGCTGCCAAGGCCGGTCGTAAGGCAGTGTCACGGTTGACTGAAGGTCTTCAGCCATCTCCGCTGCAGCTCACAGTTACAGGCTCTTGCTGAGGCTATAGTTCGCCGGTCAGTGTCTGACTCACAGCGTCTGCAGGTCATAAGAAGTCTGGTTATTACGCGACACCTCCTGAAGTCTCTCTGACTCTTGACTCACTGCTGCCTGAGATGTTCCACCGCCCACTCATGCACCTTACTAATATTTCTTTCTTTTGCAGTCAGTAAGCTGCTGCCATTGCTAGCGCAGCCTGCTGTAGCGGAAGTGCTAGCGTAGCTACACTGGGCACAGTGAGCGTGTGTCTGCACTGTGTCTGTCTGTGTTCCCGCGTTATCTCTGGCCGGGTGAAGCTATTTCCTCTGGCGGGTGAGCGCTCCCACAACATGGACTCTCTTCAGCAATACATTGCCTCTCTCCTCAATCTGGGCCAGGTTTTAATTCCGTCATGTGCATCTGTCTGGGTTTCCGCATTTGCTCGTCCGGGAAATGGTGGTGGAGTTGCATGTTCCAGGCGAACTTTAGTGATTAGCAATAAGGAACCACTGCTCGTCGTTAAGGATCAGATTAACCCTTATGAAAATTTGATGCAGCACCGAGACTGACAAAACCCTACTAAGAAGTATCATTTAGAAAACCATTCACAGTTAACTGAAGCCCCTGCAGCCCTACATTGCTGATCACAGTTTCTCGCAGGACGTCATGTCGACACAGATACTGTTTTGTTCAGTGAGCTTATCAATGTGTTGAGGTGATGGCAGGAACTGTGCATATGAGTACCTGGACGTCATATGTCGGTCTTACATACTTCTTCCGACACCCAAACTGTGAGGTGCTGGGCGACAGCTTGAGCGTCACCTCTACAACGTCAGAGGAAAAGAAGTGACCCACTTCACCCGCTGTTGGAACACGACACACGACCGTGCCCCGTGTGGCTGGGCTGGCACACTTCTTATCTACATCCCAAAGCTGCATCAGTGGGAATAGAGTAGCGCAAGTACACATTACTGCAAGTGGACCAGAGGACCACTCATAGAGAGGAGCCGAAGCCTGGGTTTCGGTTTGCTCTGAGTTAGGAAGTTCTGCACTCACATGCGCTGTGGTGTCCGGGTGGATGTTGCCTCGCCCACTGGTCGCCTAGAGAGCCAGGGTCTCAAGAACAGCGTTTGGTCCGAGGCTGCCCCTCAGCGTCTGATTGCGTTGCTGTGTCCGCTTCAGTAGCATAAATATACACAGCTCTCCGCGTTCTAGTTGACACCAAATTTGAAGAGACGTCAAAATCTCAACATTTTACTTGTAACATTTGTTAAGCCATCACTCCACTTTTGATGACGTCATCACAGCGATTTTTTACATCCAAACTATTCTGATGTTCTGAATCATCACACAATATTTTCACAGTAACTGTGAAATGAAAACTGCTAACGTTTTGTTATTGATCAGAACGACAATTGTAGAGATAACTATGAGGATCAGTGTAGTAGTCAGGCGATTGTGAAGCCTACAGCTCCCGACGGCTGTGCAGAGCAGCAGCTGCCCTGTGTCGGCTGAGGAGGTGCGAATCATTTGTTGACCCGCGGCAAACTCCGTCTCTGTTGACGTGTAACTGCATCGGTATTGTGCTTGCCTGCTGGCGTGCTCAGTTTGTTTAGTTTCCTGGGAGCCGTGCAGCCCCTGGAGGGGGGGGGGGGCTGAGTCGGTAATTGGAGAGATGCGGTCAGTGCTGCCCTGGTCACTGCATGAGCGCTGTGCCTTGCTTTCCAAACTTGCGCACGCTGCTGTGCAGTGCTTGTATTCGATAAAATTAAGATAAGAAAAATAGAATAATTGCATGACCGACAGTTCCATTTGCGGAGAGGACATGGCAGGTAGACTTCGGTTCCGAATAACCCCTTCAATTGCATTCATATACTGTAGAGTATGTTACTGGGCATCACGTCGTACTTATACCGTACAGGTGAGCCTCATTAAAGGTAGAGGATGCGAGAATACCTTATGAGAACATTGGTGCAAACCGTGTACGTGTAATTCCTTGTATGAGGTTAACCTGTACAAGAAAACAAAGCAATGGAAGCAGCTCTTGAAGAAAACTTCCGAAATATAACTAATTTATATATTACCAAAAATAATTAAAGATGATTTCTGCTGTCAAATATCTGCAGTTTAGTTAGAAAAAGTCGGAAAACTTCGTCATTTTAAGGTTTTCATTATTTAGGGTTTTGAAGAAATTTATTTCTTTCTGACTCTCTGTAGAACTAATCTGCTACAAGAGTCGAAACTTAGGAAAGATTCTCCCTACCTTTGCGATTCGTTGCCGCGGGCACGGCTTCTGTGCACCCAACAATTTGCTGTCCAAAAATTACTCACGTTTCAGCCACCGCTGCAGTTCGTCCTACAGCAGCTGCCAGATGCACAATTTCGAATGTCTCCCTTGATTTTAGGCGAATTTCAGTTCACAACGACCCATATTTTGCTAGAATATTGAAACACGCAATACTCTAGTCACTATCACAGAAACTTTCGTTGCAAAAACGTGGAGCGTTTCCCTGCTTGCGGTCCCGTGTGCTCTTGGCTTTACAGAATAGCGATATCGACAGTCTGGCCGGTCTCTCATTCGGCCTGTTACTCAAATCTACAGAACTGGCTTTTCGTACTGCGCGCGTATTACATACATCGCTTGTTTTCTAGCTTGTTCTCAAATATAATTTTCGCTTTGTGCATTTCCGTTATAAAAATTTGCATTGAAGTAATAGGTTTCTCCGAAAAGTCTTCGCCTAAACTCGTTAAACGCGATATTCCGTGAAGAACATTTGCATGAAGTCCGCATCAGGTTTCACTTAGAAAGTTGCTTGATCATTCCGTACCTATTTCCCTCTTTTTGCTCACCGTTGCATCCTGGACCTGCAGTCACATCCAAACTTGCGCCCTGCCGCGCCTGACAGCACCAAACACCAGCGCTTTCAATTGCGTCGATTGAGCGAAAACTCCACAAATTCTCTCAGACGCGCTGCCTTGTGCGCCCGTCGCTCACTCGTCTTATCGGCCGCCATGTTTGTTGACTGTGAGTCTTATCGACGACCTGCTGCAGCTCTGCTCGTGTGACGATGCAGAGACGAGCGGGACAGCTGTATGGCTGCTTCAGAATCAGTCGGTTTGCGTTTAGCTGTGCCCGTACGCGGCTTTAAAAAATTGTTAGGGCTTGGCTTACTCGTGGGCTATGTATCTTGAATGAAGCTCTCTTCTAAATCAGTCCACAAATGTAAAAATACTCGCTGGAAACCTGTGGATATTCCACAGAACCACAGCTCCGTTCTTCAGGGATATCATAGACCCGTACAATGCTAATTTTCCACTCAAAGAATCTGTGGAAATTCTCCAGAACAGAACATAATCACATCGATGTCAGTCTCTCTGGCTGTCATCTTCGCATCGCTTTAGCTACGCTAGAAAGCATTGGAATCGATGACTACATCGCAGCTCGTGGTTTCCTAAAAGAGGAACGTCTTCCTGTAAACTGATTGGCAGTGCAGGCCTTGACGTGTTCATTTAGTACGGATTCTGCACGTATTTCTTTCGGCACACATGAGCGCGTGCTTGTTTTGGGAAAGCGTTTTCTTAGTGTGCCATGCTAAAATTAAAAAAAAAAATACATGATAAATTCACTCGGAGCAGTTACCAGAGTTACCTTAAAACATCGTCCCTATAGTGAAGGTGTCTTTCAGGGATTAGTCATTGAAAATATAAAATAGCTAAATAAACACTTACCACATTCATACAAGTGAAAATAATGTAATGCTGTCACACAGGAAAATTCTTTCAATGCATTTGGCAGACGCTACAAACAATATCTGATACCTAACTGATTGTTGATGCTTAATGTATGGGATCTTCGTCGGGCTGCGCTGCGTCGTTGCTCAGGTTTGTTCTCTGGAACAGAATAGGACGAATACACATAGTAAATTAGCACAGCTTCGTACGAATAGTGTTGGGTGTTCTCGTTCTTTTGGCCTCATCGGAACTGTTTATTTTATTTTTTTTTCTCGTCGTGTTTTTTTTTTTTTGTCATACCGTAAATTTCTGAAGCTTTTAGCAGCTGAAAACTTCCGTGACGGATGCTTGGTTTGTGGAGGGACTCTGCACTGCATACTGTATGCAGAGAATATCGCCCTTTACTACCAGCCGAGTTGACTGATCTACAGTGCACATTTAAAAGGCGCAAATAAAAAACTTTGAATTGGCAGCTTTGCGTCCTCTTAAGGTGGCAGTGAATAATGAATTTAGGGTTATCCTTAACGTCAAGAATAATGCACATTATGTTCCAATTATGTCAATTAATACTATGATTGTCAAACTCTCATTGTTCAAACTTGAGGATGTCTACGAGTTTTTTTTTTTAATTTATACCCAATGCAATGTTCTGTGACCCTGTTTATTTATTTATAAAATACTACAGTAATCTTGTACCAGCCCACGCATATGACACAAGAGGCCAGAGATTTAACTTACCAGCTGCAAGACTTGAATTGCAAAAAAAGTTTGTTGTCTTTCAGAGCGTACGATCTTTTAATGCAATGCCTATTGATTTTATTCAACCCATGAGTAATGCAATGTTCAAATTGAAGTACAAACGTTGTATTCTGAGTCGATATCAGGATTAGTGCAATATGTATAATGATGGTTAATTTGTTTTACTGATGACCCTGAATTGAGATTCATACCATGTAAATTTAGTTAAAGAATCATTATTACTTCTTTGAGCGGTCACCTTGTGCTTATCGATGTGCAATATCTGTGCCAATATGTAACTTGATTCCATCTACCAAAGGCGTAAGTTTCGTACTAGTGCCACCTTTATGTAGCTATGACCGCCATACTCGTGAAAGGAAAGAATTAGGTGTATAATGAAATGCTAGGCAATTTACAAAGGAATATTCGCTGGTTATCTGCAATATTAACAGAAATTAGATTCCCGCTGCCTTACGGGTATTCTCGATCATTTGTAAAAATAATGTTTCAAAAATTGTATATAGATGTATTTTTGCTGTTCATAATAAGAAAAGTTAGTCGTTTCAGTGAGCCATTGTTGTGGCTCATTCGTGAAGGGTGTACCGGGATATCGTCATGTATCCGCGAATTCATGTACATTCTTAGTCTGTTTCTGGATGATTTATACGTAGAAATTTTGCTTGGAATAGTAGTGTACTAGAAGCGATGAACATCAATCGTTCAGTGTGTCCCATAAGCGTTTCCGTCGCTTCTCGTTGGGCACGTTCTCTACTTTAACGTTTGTTGTGGTGATTTTTTTTAACTCATGCTTTTCATTTGATTTAGAACAAAGGTATAGGTATAAAGGAATATATTGCAAATTATAAAAACAAAGCGTTAACCCACAGCTTTTTATAATTCATTATTTTTTATGTCATATCTATATAGTCGAAACCAGAAATATCGCCTAGGCTAAAACAAGAGCTGAAGAATATAATACTCATTAGTAGTAGTCATTTCAAAACTCTTCGTCTCTCCAGAGTTCGGAAATTGGTCAATATTCTGAGCACCATCAGCAGCAAGTACGCTGTTCGCCGCTAGCAATGAGAGGAAGCCCTCCCAGCGCAATGGCGAGTGAGGAAGAGACAGGAATGACATTTAGAAATAATTCCGGCGACCTACATACAAGAGTCTAGTGGTGGGCACTTGCGGCCCTGCATTCCAGCCATAAAATCATTAGAGGTACTTTTGCAACCTCTTTATCCATGCACTTCCCGGCCACACCGCCGGAATACCGACCTCGGCCAGAGTCCGGCAGGCACATGAGACCGGAAGCCTTCCTGCGCAGGTCCGCAGGTCAGGGCGGTTGCGTCATCATACCACACCGTTAGCTGCTCCCACACGCGGCCTGCCTCTCAGCTCTGAAACTTCTTGCCGTCATTCCATTTTGATTTGTGTCATCCGTGTGATATTTTCCTGTTCTGACTTCATTTTAATTCATTGTCAGCTGCATAACTGTTATCCCACTAATGATTTACCATGATTCTAGGTCATGAAGGTTCTTTGTGGAATTTTACCTAATAAAATATTAATGGTTGAACCTTAAAAAAAATCAATACTAGAAATGTGATACACGCTTTAGCAATTTTTCGTGTTAAAATCTTAATACGACAGCATGGACGAGCAAGATTGTTTTTGATCCATCACACTGGGTCTGAGTGCAAACAGAAAAAGAATTCATTCTTCAATTAAACTGGGGTCGGAGTGCTTATTAATGAGTCTTCATAGCTCTCTATTTAAAAGAAAAAAAAAGGAACTCAATAATTCTCAAAATCGAGTTTTAATTTGTAATTTTATTAAAAAGCAGAGCAATTGCATAATACTTCTTGTATCAAATTGACGAAAACTTTGTCACTATTGGCATAAGCCGAGCAACTTTTGCTGACCTATCGGAACGAAATAAATTAAAAACTTTCTTATCTATACTACAGTGAAATTAAATACTTTAATATCTACTGCAAGCTTTATTGCCCGTTTGTTGCCATCGTAGGAACTTCAACGCACACTGAAGTAGTGATCCGAACAGATTTCTAGGCCCTTCTAGATATTTCATTTAATTTATAATCTAATAGAACCCTAAGAATTCTGAGGAACATTAAATTTTGATCTGAAAGGACCCTAGTTATAACTGAGTATCTTGGGACAAGTTACTGTTCTTACGCAGTCTCCATCACTTCGGGAACTTCAAGGCACGTTAGGAAATTATCCTAGTCAACTTGGGTAACATAGCACCTTCAGGACTTCAATGCGTGTTAGGTAAGGATCTTCCTAACACCGCGCCGACCCCCATACGTACATAACGTGATGAACTTGATAGAGCCTCGGGGAATTGAATGATCGCCAGAAAATGATCTCTGTGAGACTTGGGGTAACATCATAAACCTATAATGTTATTGTATAATAATTGTTGTGCGGCTCCAAAAGTACTCAATCGTCATTCGTAAAGCCATCCTCGCGTGAAATATCTTTGAAGTTTTCCAGACATATGACAGTGTGAGAAATTCGCACCTACTTAATCTTAATCTTACTTCCTATTTACAGATTCGTGTAGCATGAAATTTATCGGAGCTTGTAGTGGTCTCAAGTATTTCCAGACACTGACTAGTAGACCACGACGCACGTCGTGGGCACAAAAATTTCTTCAACGGCTTCTATGATCGTCATCTACATTTTGCCTTCTCAAGAAAATGATAGACCTATGTCAAATCATTATCTATGTTCGTAAAATAGCACGGCTGACCGCAGTGTCGTCTTCTGTCACCTACCAGTTGCAGCCCGAGGGGGGGGGGGGGGGTCTCTTTCGCTTGTCGAAAGTTAGCCGAGCATTTTGCTTGCATTTCATAAAACTAACACTCTTTTTAAGATACAACTCGCAGTACGGTTAAGAAGTTCAATACCAAATCACCACGACTTAAGAGAATTTATATATATATATATCTTAGAGAACTAAAGTTGGCTTCATCAAGACATGGAAGTCATGTACACAGCCATGATAAAGTATACTTAACTTTCTTAGTAACACGAAGGCGTATCGCTCTTCCATCGAATTTTATTAAAGTAAACTAGAGTGCCCGCGCTGTCAATAATGACAGCTAAGAATTTATGAAGACCTGTCTTGTGTTGCCTGTAGCATCATCGCAAAGATATTAAGGCAGAGCCGACTTGTATAGAAGGGAGCTCCCTGTCTGGGTAGTGCCGGGTGTTGACGGGACATGTTCTCCGTGATCTCTCGGGTTACCAACAATTTAGGGTAGACGGTTGAGCTCCCTTCTGTACATGTAAGGCTCTTCTTAACTTCCTTGTGTAGGATGCTGCGCAACTGCCAACTTGAACTAGGGAACCGTCCAGATAAGCGTGCAAGGCTGAACAAAACCAAGCTTTCTTTTGGTGATACGCAAAAAACTATATTTTTTGCACGAAGTCAATATTACTTCTAATAAATACAAAGCTCTGTATCCAAGATACTCTAAAGTGGCATAAAACTCGGACTCTGAAAATTTTTATGCAAGAGTTAACTTGCTCTGTTGAAAGAAGAACCCAGAATGCGGAGAAAATAATTTGCTGCCGAGAAATCATCGTGGTCTTTATGCACCTGCTGACCGCTCGATAATTGCCAAAATAAGAAAATAAGACTATCAGCTGAGCTTAAATGAAGGAAATATCACATGAGAGTACACAACACGATAGAAGAGATTGTTTAGAGAAGCTGTGTTCATCTACATCGAGTGGACTATAACATTGTCAAAGAAAGACCGGAATCAGCCATACAGTTTCAGTGCCATCATCTCTAACCTGGAATATTTTCTGCATATCAGTTTTTTATGAAGCTTGGCAGTATGACCACAGTCTTCAAGCAGATGAATTCACTGATGAAACCAGAAAGGCCAGAGCTAATTTTTGCTTATCTATTTCGTTAAGAGCGTGACAGGAAACTTATGAATAAATAAATATAAATATATAAACACACGACGGTCATTCTTAATATTAGATTGGCGACAGCCTATCCGTGTCCAAAGACTACATACTAGTTTAATTTCGGGCGTAATTATTGAGAGATTAGTAGCAAGTGGTGCGTAACTAGTAACTAGATACAGGGAGACTCTGACTTCAGACTTATCTAGTCACGAATGATGAGGCTTTATAAGTTAAAGATCTGTGTCATGGTTATAATTAGATGAACTTAGATGCACAATCTCTAAGTTATATTCGTAAAATTTATGCCTAGTCAACCAAATAGCACAACCTGTAGAGGAGCACAAACATCGTCAACATATGCAATAGCAGAGACTTCATGAGGCGCAGCCAGAACGTTAGGCCACCTAGTGATGACGTCACACAAGGCAATGGAGTGTAGAGCCTCACAGCAGGGGTGCGACGCTGCAACTGTTCTTCCTCAAAGCCTGCCTCACGACGTCTGCTTCAGTTTTTACTCCTCTATTAAACAAGGAAAGTTTTGCCACCATCATGACCGTTTTATGACACTGCCCTGCAATGTGTGCAGTTTGAACAAAGATCTCCTAATAGAATGTGAGGAAAAATGCTTGTGCGGCATTTGAAGTGTTAATAATTTCAGTGTAACGTGCCTAGTCTTTGATCTACTTATTTCAACACAGATATTCCTGTTCTGTGTAATATTGATTATGGTTTACTCAGTCCATCATTACCTCCACCGAAGAGATTATGTTTTTGTCAGACTATGTCCATGCATCTGTGCCTATATATGTATGTCACTACGATAACCTCATGGCGGCTTTTTAAAACTTGCAGAAATATTTGGGACTGTTGTGAAGAGCAGCTGGACAAATTTTTGTGATGATCTGTCCGTCCGGTACTCTCCTTTGTCTCTACGTTTTTACTTATGCTGGTCAGTAAAATAGCTTCAAGTTATGAATAAAGCTCTAGGAAATTTGCAGGAATTGCCCAATGCGATGATCAGTTCGTTCGTTAGGGTGTCTCTCTATATGTTTATTTTAGTGTTTGTTTGAGCATAACTCAATACGTTACGAACGGATCTTCAAAGAAATATGGGAACCGTTATCACTATCAAGAGGCACAAATGAGCAAACTTTATTAGCGATTAAAAGGAAAACCCTAGTTTCAGAACATGTTTAAATTTTTCGGTAACAATACCTTGCTTTGCGGAGGTATGCGCTTTCAGAGTGCTTTTATAGTTGATACTGCATTGCAGAAATTCACAGTTTTGTCTTGAGAAGTTCATGCAACACAGTATAGACAGCACTACAGAAGTCTATAATACTATTAGCCAATTTCACGTGGTGGTGTACTTCTTATTGTTACAGCTCATTTATTTAAGAGCACACATCATCGTCATTTGTGAAATATCATTACCCATTCTGGGCTAAGCACATGTTGTGCAGTAACTTTTGAACTGACCTTTTTGCAAGCTTTGGTGCAGCGTCTGTATGATTAACGGCCTCGCGTGGCAACACACGTATACGTTGCTGCAGGGTTGGCTGGATGTTGACACAAATAACACTTACTGAAGATTTGCAGCCGTGCGGGAAGCTGGCCGCATCGCAGAGCCAGCCCTTACTAGTTGGGAAATGTTTGGACGCTCCGAAAAATAAATTCCAGCACTGCCGTAACTTCATTTTTGTTCAATTGCGCAAGTGTTCAGCGTCCAAATGACCATGAAGGTTAACGTTTCGTTTGACTTCTTGCTTTTTATACTGTACAGTAGTTTTTCAATGTGTTCGCAAGAGAAACAACATTATGAGGTCCGAATAATCACGCACGTCTTGCGGTTCAAAATACGCCGTAAATTAATCAATGAAATAAATACAACTATAGTTAAAAGCACGGGACTGGCCCCTCTGGAGCAGCATTATCCGCACCTTTGAGCTCCGAATTTTATCTTCTGTCATGCGGGAGGAATGTTCCTTCCGTTACCCGCTGCAGCTCTGCGGGCCCAGAGAGAGAAAAAAAAGACGCTGATCGCACCTCAGGACCTCATTTAGAACCGCGCCAATGCCAGGGCCGCCCTGCAGTAATGCTGTGTTGCCCGGCCAATTAGAATTGTTTGTGTAAGATTTATGCTCATAATTGGGCCGACAGCCACGGTGCCACGACCCGCGGGCAGCAGATAGCGCCCGCTGCGCTTGTGTCGATGTCGCGCTTATTAATTTGCTGGAGTTTTCTACGGGCAAGTTTTACTGCAAATATTTAATGGAAAAACCGGCAAGCGGGCGGTTAATCGTGTCACCAGGTCATAATTTTTTAAGTAAATATCGTACTTAAGACAATGGCATAATTAAGATGGCTGGAGACAGAACAGACAAAGGAGAATATGAAAATAGCACCGTTAGGTGTACTTTGTTGACCTTTTGGCCAGGGGCGCATCTGCGCAGGGACAAGGCGAGTTAAGGTTTCCGGGTTGAGAAATATAGTAAAGCATCGTGTTGAGACCATAAGGGAACATCGTATTCCGACGATGATATACAGAATAAACTATCGGTAGGAAATCAAGGTATATAAAATAAAGCATCACTTAGAGACAGAACATCGGTAGTGTTGGTAGGATGTCACACGCTTAAGCTGCACGTCTGCGGCAATGCAGCGTAACCATCGACAAAAGAGTCTCCCAAAACTCCGCAAAAACAACTTCGGCCGCTGCTGCTATCTCTTCGCGTGTCATTAATTTGCTTGGGAACATTCGTATCCAACTGCCTGTGAAATTTATCGGTTCTGTAAGAGCAACAGGCACCAGCCTAACTCTGCCGCCCTGTTCTTACTCCACAATTCAGCTGTGGCAGAGAGAGCTGTCGCATCGGTCGTACATCTGCTGATAAGCTGAGCAGCGCCAGCAGCTCTATACAGCTGTACGCGTCTGCACGGCTTAGTCTTCTTGTAAATTTGGAAGCCATGTCGCTGCTGCCACTTCCATGTGCAGAGGACTTATGGGTGCCGGACTCACGAGACAGAGATGCGTCCTCTGGCCCGGACTGGTGACAGAGACAACAGAGTATCTTCATATGCAGTCCCGCTGCAGCTGTGTCTCCGCCTCATTCCTGCAGCTGCTGCTGTGCACGCAGCTCTGAGCTGCTGGAGGGGCTGGATGCTTGATTCATAATGGCATCTGCAGCAGCTGAAAACTTAGTGGAATGGATCTGTAGTAACTAACTGGTTAAACGATTATGGATTGGATACCAATTAATTTACTTATATCAAAATTAGTAGCTATCGAAATTCAAGAGTTACTAAATAATGATATCTGGAGCAGTAAAAGAGTTCATGGAATAGCAGCTGGTGGTACCATTGGTAGCATGTTACTACCGTGTTGTCATTAGTGACTGACACGCTAAATATATACGGCACCTGGGCTATGCTACACTGAATAATTTGTTACAGGTATTTCTAAGGAACTTCCGCCTTGGAGCGTCAGCTTTTGGTTATCAAATGCTTTCAATTTTTCTCGTTGAACAACTGAACTTCCTTGTTGGTTCTGTTTGCTTTCCAACTGCAGACGTAGTTTTTAAACAGCAAGTTCCAGCTCAGTAATCGTGTTTCATAATCAGTACTATACTTGCCTCGTGAAGATTTCACCACATTATCAAGCGTAGGGTAATATACCCTCTGACCTGCCGCCTGCAGTACCAACACTGCAGGTCGAGGGTCTGCCTTTTACTGATATTTTAAGCAACAACATTCCTACGAGAGCCACAACATTCGCCAAGCGCTGCTGCCTTCAGTTTCATTAGAAGACGAAATTATACAGTCAAATTACCTCTGAAGATGAGTCGGGCGACACCGCGGATATGGTCATAGCGGACGCTAAGTAAAAATACCGGTGGCAGCGTCAAGTAATAAAGTGTGTGTGTCTGTGCTCCCGCACCTGTGTTTGGTGCGCAGATGCTCATGTCTGAGCAGGTGTGAGAGCTCTAGTCGTGTTCTTTTACGGTCGGGAGCTCAGTTGTATGCAGAGGCGCTCAGCTGAGATATTATTATAACTTTGTTACTCCTTTAGCAAGGACTGATTGTATTATCACTGTATCTGAGCACTGCGGCCTTGTGCAGGCAGTGAAAAACGTCTAGTCTTATCGAGGACATTTGACCGCCTGCCCTCATTCAAGCATATCAAAAACAATTCTCTTAGAGTTATGGCCTCGATGACTGCGGGGCCTGCCAGAATGACGGAAAAATAAGAGACTTCGAAAAGAAAAATCCAGGACAAGTTTCAATGTTTGAAGCACAATTTTATGGAGAGCTTTCGAGTGCAGCTCACAACGACAGAAATAGTCTAATCGGATTAGCGTAGCTGAGCTTGCTGCCTCGTCCCTGGAACTAAACGTGTTGCACCGTTCTGCAAACGGCTGCATCATCCCGCAACCTACTGCACCGTCCCGTCACCTGCTACACCGTCCCGAAAGCTGCTGCACCGTCCCGTTACTAGCACGGTTCTGCGCCACTCCCGAATTTCGGCGAAAAAGCAACACATCGCCCGCAGAGGATATATTTCCTGTGTCTGCAATAAACAAGCCGAGTGGCAGACCAGGCAGCTCCCAATAGTGAGTACAGCCAGCAGACCCAGGGCTTCATTCCTCTTGCTGTCACTGACACGTCTCAGTCACTCACGTCACCGCCCCTCCAAGCAAACGCAGCCGTCGGTGTACAATTTCCTATTGAATTAGTCACCGAATTACGGGACACTTCAACCTCCCTATCTTCCGTGCCGCAGCCGCCCCACACACACACAGAGTATTGCTGTGTCGCTTGTTTATAATGTCATTAGCATAAGCGGGGCAGTAGGACTGGTTCGTAACTCAGGGAGACAGGCCCCCCTGCTGCTGGTATATTGAATACAATGCGAGGGAGTCCAACAACTGCACCTCTGCTGCAGTGGGTGTAACGGGACTGTATGTGCGTGTGTAGCACAAGGCTCCCTATGCTCTTTATTGTCGCGCTGTATACATGCATTGCTGTGCAGTGCACTTTACACCTTTTCTAATTGCGTTCTGCACGTGGTAATTTTGTACAGTACTCCGTACCAGCAAGTTTATTCTCCAATCTGAATCTGCTATTGACTACAAAGCACGTATGCTCGTGTGTCGAGAACTATTGCTGATCTTAGCAACCAGTGCTGCTATAATTACACATAGTTGGACGTTGACTGTGCCTCTATGCCAATGACTGATACCAAACCGCACCTGCAGGAACATCCCCACAGAAAATTACGCTAACCCCATATTCGGACCAGGCGTGTACGAGGGGCAGTCGAAAAGTTCTTGGGCTTCTCTTAAAATTTCCTGGTGCGATTTTTCTTATCTAAGCAAAACATGTTAAAGTGAGTCTGTGATAGTTAGAGAATCCGTGGCGGATCGTCAAACTTGCAAGTGACAGTGTCTAGAGCTGTTGTGTTTTAAGACGTTCTTCCTCCTACCCTCGAGAATGACAACTTTTGAAATAAAAGCTAACGTAAATTTCTGGCTTAACTTGATCGGAAGCCAATAAAAATTATTAAATCTCTTTGTCAAGATCCATCACCATGCACAACAATTGTTTTATTGGATTAAATGTTTTAAGGAAAGCACAGAACATCTCAAATATGATAAAAGGGAACGGAGACCTACCCGCTAAAGAACTCGAGAAACATCCAGCTTGTGAGCAACCTGGTCGAAGTAGACAGACGAATAACAGTTGACGAAGTTGCCAACTCCTTTATAATCCTAATTTGGCATCTTTTGATTTTGCTCTTTCCAACACTAAAAGAACACCTGAGAGGAACTCGATTTCTTTCTTTTGATCACGCAAGAAACTAGTAGAAACTTGGTGTCATAAACAGCCCTAGCTATTTTAGAGACTGAATTTACCGCTCGAAGCGCAGGTTACAGAAGTGTATAGATAAGAAAGACATTTTGTGCAGAAAAACAATTACGTTGTATACCAAAATAAATTTTCCGAGCATTTGTTTTTCTGAGAACTTTTTGGTTGCCCGCAGTAAATTTTGTCTTCAGTAGATGTAAACATCGGTACCGCGCAAGATAACTCTCCACTGGACAGGAGTATAAACCAGCCATGTTGGATATTTGCCTGCACTAACGCTAGCGGGCGTTTGCTTCGTACAGATTTGAAGCTAATCCGAATTTTGAACTGCTGGCAGGCAGAATTCGTGCTCTCTGCTAACTTAAGAAACTAATAAATTTTCAACTGTCTCAATTGCTTAGGATACACGTACACCTCAGTGTCGGAGGAACAGTGCCTGCGTCGCACTATACGCTTCTTTAAATCCAAACTACAAGCCTAGAACGCAATCGGACAGAAAGAGCTTGCTGCATCGCCTCTAATATCCAAAGTGCATTATTTGGCGAGAGAAGAAAAAGCAGATCAGTGCGTTCACTAAGCGTATATAGTTCATTTTATTTAAAAAAGAGAGAGGCAAAGGCAGACTCCGTGTGCGTTATCCTTATATAATAATACGCTTCGTGTATTTATTTATTATCTCGTGTCTGCTTTGAAGAAAGTAGGCGAATAATGAGCCAGGTTAAAGATTTTGTAAATCTATCACAAGGTTGCAGACGATGGCGATGTACTGTCCTTATCCCTTCATCTGAAGACACTTCTAGCTTGAAACGCTTCTTGAAATCGGAACACTACTATGTATGCAGCTTCTGGAGTCCGATTTTATAACTTTTCTCTCCTAGGTGACCAAATCACGAGGCATAAATTCGGCAGCTGGTCGACGAAGCGCTCTGGAGGGGGTGATTTTTAGCGGGCAGTATACAATCATTTCTTCTAGCTTACTGTTTTTCTTATTTGACGAAGCAGTTTGTTCTTCAAAAGCCAAAGTTTTCGGAATTTCAATGAAGCAGATATCTGAGTTGGAAAGACGGTGTCAACGGTATCATTACTACGGAGCGCCAACATTGTATATAAGCTAACCGGTCTGGCGTGCATTCAAGTTTATTGGCGTATTCTACACAAGATTTTATTTCTGCCTTGCGATATAGAAGCCTTAAGGATGAGAGTACGACAGAGAATCAATGAAGAAAATGGAGAAGTTTGTCAGAGAAGATCCCGCCTACAGGCAGTAGGCAAATATATCGATTATTGCGGGAATTTTTGCACGCACGGGTCCAATGAATGCAGTTCTTGCTCTTGAAGCTTCTCTTTTCGTTCTCGTGGAGTCTGATATTCATTCCGTCGTCTCTCCATCGAAATTATATTTTCTTTTGGTTTATGATGTACACATTTTATAGAAAACCAGCGCAGAGTAGAGGAACCGATTTTTTTTTCAGTGTAGTAGACGTAGTAATTCGTTATTCAAAGTTCTAGGGAGCGAAAATTTTGTTCTGCTGAAATTATCTCACTGTGTATTCTGCATACGCACTGAAACTGAAATTCGGTTAGGTTTCAGCGTTTACTAATGCAATTAATTTTTTGCATGTCATCTAAGGAAGAATTGAGTGTGCTGCAGATGAGTTGAAGTGTACTGCTCAGATAAAAGCACGCATCGCTTACGATAATTTGAGTTGGCCGTCGTAGCGTTTTCCTCTATATTTTAGTAAGGAAAGAACAATCAATGAAAAAGTGTCTTCACAAATTTCTTGTAATGAATAAGAAGTAAGTCAAGGAAAATAAGATTTCGTACTGGCTTAGCTATATTACGTAAATTTGTTGATTATTGAGTGAATTTTTTTACACGTGGGTCCACTAGTGCAAACTATAATTTAATGAAAATTTCAGAAAGAGAATGATCTCACAGACACTGATATTAGCTTTATTTTGACTCGAGTGTCTACAGTTCCGTCAGTAGCGAAGGTAATAACTGATAGACGCAGCGCTGTGTCAGATGTGATCTTCGGCCAGCTGCTGCCCAGCTACGAGTAAGAAAAGGCCGGATTTCTGCGGTCTTTGACTGCATTTAGTCTTTCGGCCGGGCACCCAACAGCTGATTATTTCCTGTTGCCAAAGGCTACAGAGCAGTCAGCTGGCGGGTACCGGCCAGCCCCGCACTGCAGTGGTACTGTCCTCAATTAATAATGTATATTGTATTGTGAAACTTTAGCCCTCAAACTAATGATATTAAGTTCTTAATTCAGCAAGCAGCTTATGCTTTAACTTATCCAGGTGCGGCAAAGATCAAACGTCTGAAGCTTGAGCAAAGATTCCTGCACGGCTTCGTATCCTCATTTGCTGTAGCAAGCAACTGCCCGCGTTATCGCCTCGCACGATACTGAAGCAATTGTGTGCAAATGAGCCACTGGGCCGTTAGGTCGGTGGGATGTTGCTGTAACTTTCTATTTCACACTAGACTGGATATTCCAGCACGGACGGACCAAGCTACCCATTCCGAGTTAGGAGACTAAGCCTGACTTGCGTGCCTCTCTGAACCACGGCCAGTCGCTCTCGAGAGTCCTCAAAGGAATTCAGGATCGACGGGAGCGCACCTCGCGCGAGAGCAGGTCCGCCGGGCGATCCAGTTTAACTGCGCTGCCGAATTTTTTCTCTTCAAGATGGGAACACAGAATTTGAAGAAAGAGTTTCTGTCTTTTTTTTTCACTCGCTCACTCATGGTATATATGATTTAATTGTAAAGTTCTAGCGGCAAAAGTAACAATAAATTATTCATTGATAAATCACGTAGTTTTATAAAAGGTTCACCTAGAGACCTAAGCTGACATTATATACCCCGTTATTGTCCATATGTGCAGCTGGCGACCTGTGTGTGCGTTATGCAGGGGACACACTAGGCATTCGTACGAGCAACGCGCAACTCACTCAGAAATCTTTGTTGTGTATCGGAACGACTGTAGGTGACACACTAGCGACGGGCAGCTGCTCTTCCGCCATACGAAGTCCCGTCCAGACTACCACGCACATGTTCCGCAGAACTTCGTTGCTCATGCTTCTTGATCCAAAGAAACTGCTGTTTTTCTCACTTGTTATACCTCATTTTGCTTCTAGTATCGATACAACTAGGAATAAACAATCACTGTAAATGCAGATACCAGTTATATCGTGCTACAGCAATGCCCGTACTGCTAAAGGAGCTTAGGTTAACATTTTCATACTTTAGTTGATCTTGCGGTCGTGCTTTCGAGGGCGCGGAAATACATTCAATCAAATTAATTGACTGGCTTGGAGAGCAACTCCAAAAATGAATGACAAGTAAAGGTAACTCGATAATTTTCTGTTCCCCAGAGGTAGTGCAAAGGGATCTAACATTTATTTTATCTACGAACATTAACACAACTGTGTTCACAAAACGGCGATAAAATGTTTACCGTCAGCTAAGTATTCTCCGCAAGTGTCACTACTGTAGTAAAGTTTCCTATTTCTCGTTAAATTTGCAGTGAAATAGAAATCAGAGTGGCTTAAAGGCTTTTAAAATGTCTATAAAGAAACAAGAAAGCCTCATGGAACGCCTAGTTTTTTTCGTTTTGCGGATGAACCTGCTTTGTTTGCTGCCTAAATCGCGCGGAAGTATCAAAATGGACGCCCGCGAAAACGCCCAGAGCTGCGATTTGACTGCAGAAATTTGCAGAGATGAGCGAAAACGCCACAATGTGAACAGATTTTTTTACTTTATCTCAGTTCGTAGGATAAGTAACTAAAAACACTTTACAAATAGGCTAAAAAAGGCTGTTTTAAAAAGCACTCAGAATCACACTGTAAATACAAATTTGATTTACGCGGCTGTACGACCAACTAGTTGCCCATAGAAAGCCTCAAGCGACCTTTCGCCACGTAGGCGCAACTTGTCTGTTGCTAGCAGCAATTTTGCTGCTCGAAGACGTACGAGCTGCGCGTCCTGACAGCAAGTTGCAAGGATGAATGCCTAGTGTGGCCCCTGAATTAGTCAGTGACTCCACTACACTTCGCTCTCTCTTCGAAATTGGAGCTCTTGCAAAGAAGTCATCAGGCTGATTTTCTTAGCTGCAGGAATCGCTTACTAAAAATATGACCTTGGCAAAAAATGATGCCACCAAAGTACATGGAGTGGCGGGTGCGTGGTGTTATTGCAGGAGCGCAGTTATTGACGGGTGACACTCGGCTGCTGAATTGGACCCTCGATCGGTCCGTGAACTATTAGCTTAAATGAATGTTTCCATTACTCCTCACTTGTGATAATCTGTAGGGAGAGAGTTAAGGGTAGCAAATTTCAGAGCAGAGAATTTGTCTCCTAATCGCGTTAATTCCGCAGTGGCTGCTGCCTCTCGCTTGATGATACTTCGAGGTAATTTTTTATTTCCAAATACAGTAACTAAAACCGCTGAGTGTTTCTTACTCTGAAAACGCTAGCTCTGGCTCTAGAACCTAGTCTAAAATTACTGATATTTTTTAGTTAGCATATGAAGATACTTTTGTGAAAGATTAGAATTATTTTTCATTCGCTCACTGTCTAAATATTCTAACTCGATTAGTTTTAACCTGTACGAAAAATTTGTTTTGAGCGTTGCGCTCGCCCCCTTAGACAAAGTTTCAAGTATTATTGCAAACAATTACGCTTGAGGCTGCTGAGGGCTGAATCTTTCTCAAGCATTGGCTGTTTGCAAAAACCGCCTTTTATTCATTCAATCCAAGCAGGTAAAATCAACGATTAGTGTTGCAATTCTCGACAAGTCAGGACTAAGCGGATTGAATGATCCCTACCTAGTAGCGAACTGAACACACAGTATGTACCTACAAGACCCCTCAGCAGCTCCTATGCAGAGCAAGCAGTTTGCCAGAGGTCCTCAGCATCCATCAGCAGCTCCACGTGCAGGTCGTGCAGAGTCCCAACGGACCCATCAGGACAGCATAGCCCGCATCGCTCCCCTGCATCCCTTACAATTATCTAAGAAGACAATTATGTGCACATTTGCATAAATTAACTCTAAAATAATCCTTTCTTCAATTGCACTAAGCATTATCTTTCTGATCATAGCGGGAATTTTTGCTTGCCTTCTTGCCCTGTCGCAGAGAACGTAACGACTTCATCCCGCTATGTGAACTGCAATTTTTCAGAGGAGTGCCGCCGGGCGCCCGTGTCCTCACTGCACAGGAAACACATCGGCTTTACTATTACAAAAGGACGACCGCCATATGCCTGTGCAGGACAAAGGCAAGAGAGAGCTGCAGTATTTTATGCCTATCCGGATATTGAAATTGCTGCAGCAAGCGGTCGACATGATGCACGAGAGAGAAACTTTACCACCGGTTTGGTGCGTTACAACAGATAATTTATGCGATAAGAGGCGGATAAATAAAGCTAAGTGAGTGCAGCACAATGTGCTTGTGTCGGGTGCAGCAGACTTATGGTGGGCACAGACACTGCAGTTATGGGAGACTCGAACTTTATTGGTGGAACAGTGGGACTGTAGTACTGGCACAGTTCTGCAGATACGAGACACTAGGCGGTATTCCAAGGATGTGGACCGTAAGAATTATGCACACTTACCGCATTTAATTCTTCGTTGAAATTCAAGAATTAAGTTCAGAGACTATGGACCTGGTGAAAAAATGGATATAACGGATATGAATTCTACTGAGTTCCTCCCCTAACTCCACTGACACTAGACGCTGATACACAGCCTACAGCCTCGGCTTGAATGTTCCTTACTGTGGGTCGGCGAGTCATATACTGATCCACTGTACTAATCACGAACAGGATTTTGGTCGTCCTAAGTGTACGTGGCTTATGACTACCGAAAGCAACTTGATCCAAAGGGGCCACTCGAAAGCCCACAAGTGCAGTTCTGAACAAGCGAAAGTTGAACGCTTCAGATAATCTTTTTAATGCCGGCTGAAGCGGCAAAACTTTTAGATGCGCAGTGCATTAAGTGCATGGATGGCTGAGGAGCATTGCTCGGACAGCAAAAACTATAGAGTTCTCGAGCAATAACCCTATGACAAGTACAAAGGGTCTCCCAAACAGACACTGTCCCCAGAAAACGGACATATTCACGCAATGCTGTCGCCCGTACATCTGCGCTATCGCTCAGATGCAGTTAGCCTTACATAGTTAACCGTAACAAACATCGCTCAAATTTGACTTGTCCTCAATACTGGCTTCGTTTGTTCTGCCAAGACTAAGGTAGCAGAGTATTTGTTCAGTTAAAGTACAATAAACAATTTTCCTGCATTATCAGCTAAAATGTAAAGTTTAACCGTAATCTACCTATAGCATCCTGCCACTCGTTACCACTGTCCCACACGCTGTCTTTACGAACAACCAATCAACCGATTTTACGCCGCTGCTGGCGAGAGAGGGACAGTCGGCAGTTTGCGGGGCCCCATCTACTTCTAGTCTGGAAATGAAGTATGATGACAACGCTTGTAAGTGATGGGGCAATATCTAAACAGAACCCTCAATAACCTCCAGTTCTACAGTAGGAATGTACCACCCAGCTGACAAGTGGCATTTCAGTTGTCAGTGATAACGTTTGAAATGCTGAATTACCTTTCTTAGGGTCGAAAACATAAATATGAGTGATATACTGGAAACTTAGATACCACTCCGCTATACTGTACACTACACAGGCAGTACAGTTTCCGCAGCCCACCAAATAGACAATCTCAACTGTCAGGGGGAGGATTGACTCCACGGAAGCACTGGCAACATTTATACAGGGTGTTACAAAATTATTGGGATAAACTTCGGCTACTAGTAGAAAATATCAATTTAAATACTTTTCCATCAATAAAAAAGAATCGAAAAGCGCTTATTTTCTAAGATATTGGGCTAAGAATATTTATGAGATTTTTAGATCATACTGTAGTGTGGTATGTGTTGAACCGTAATAATTTTTAAAAGAAGAAAATTTTAAACCTAGACGAATTTCAAATTATAAAAAGTGTCGACTATTATCAAAAATATATCTGACGTTTCGGGAATACGTTACTTCCCATCTTCAGAGTAATAAATCTAAACATCAGTTATGAATAAAAGAGCATACATGTATTTTTTATTACAATTATGGAGGAGGAGGAATGAGAGTATAGGTCTTATCAGAGGGGAGTCTAAAGTGTGGATGAACAAAGCTACCTGGAGGGGCCGGACGTCGGTGCCTGTACAGTCGGCGCATGTGGGGCTAACTGTGGGCTATGTGAAGCGGTACAGCTGAGGTCATAATGTTGAGGCTGGGTTTCGTTCTATGGATGTGGAGTGGCTCTAATGTTGTGAGTCGATTGGGTTTGACAAGTCTATGATGGAGAAGTCATTTTTGCTGATAGAATGGTTATTTTGCCCCGGCCTACGTGCTGAGCAAAGCAACCATCCCATCAGCAAAAATTACTTCTCCATCATAGACTGTTCGAACTCAATCAAGCTCACAACATTAGAGCCACTCCACATCCATAGAACGAAACCCAGCCTCAACATTATGACCTAGGCTGTACCGCTTCTCATAGCCCACAGTTAGCCCCACATGCGCCTACTGTACAGGCACCGACATCCGGCCCCTCCAGGTAGCTTTGTTCATCCACACTTTAGACTCCCCTCTGACAAGACCTACACTCTCATTCCTCCCCCTCCATAATTCTTATAAAAAATACATGTATGCTCTTTATTCCTAACCGATGTTTAGAAGATGGGAAGTAACGCATTCCCAAAACGTCAGATATATTTTTGATAATAGTCGACACTTTTTATAATCGGAATAATTATCATCTTTATCACTTCCAGAGAGTCCCGGGTCTACTTCCAAGAGATTATGCTTCTCATGAATGTTTCGCACAGTGGTTTTTGAATCAGGAGTTAAAATATCAGCATTTTGCAGAACATGTGTTGGTCACGGATAAAGCTACCTTCACTCGTGACGGACTTTTTAAATGTTCATAATTTTGAAGCATGGCTGCAAATGATAAAACCATCATTGTCTCAGAGTATGAAAACAAAAAAAAAATGACACTAGAGTCTCAAAGATTCTGGGAAGAGATCATGGAAATTGAAAGAACCTTGTGGAGATTGGCAGAGAAGATTACTTCCTGGGTTATTTCCTGGCGTACAATGTTACATTATATAAGGTAATTTGTGAAGAACCCTTGACTGACTGGTCAAAATGTGTTCAACGGTTGTGGCAGAGAAGATATCTTGAAATCCAGAAGGCGTCGCCTCCTGAAGCAAGTAGGCAAAAATTGGAATTTGTTACAATGCCTCCTCTGGAGATTGTTCATTAGCAAACATTGGAGAGAAGTTGCTTTGTCTTCTCAAAGTTCCATCTATTTGGAAGACTGTTTCAAGCTATGATTGAAAAAGCAGAAAATTAAACTAAGGAGAACGCTGTTATTCATGCAAGATAATGGGCCTTGACATACAGCGAAGAACTTGCTGGTACACCTTTAGCAATTAGTCATTTCTGGACACAGATGAAGTGGCCAGCGTGTTCACCCGACTGGAACCCGATTGAAAATTCATGGAACACTCTGTAGAGGAAGATATATCAAGATCCATGGCAGTTTTCAACGAAAAACACTTTCTGGAAGCTGCTGACATCACTGCAAAAGAGGAAATAGCTACAGCGACAAATTCAATAGATAAATATGTTTTGGGTATTTCCTTAAAAGGCAGCTTCATAATTCATCACTAAGAACTTAAAACAACATTCTTCTTATATCATTTCATTTGAATCATGCAATTATTCTTATTATAGAACTCATTATGGTGAAAATTTGCAGATAAAGTTTATCGGTTCCAAAAGTAGGATTGTTTATTAGACCTACTTAACAATTTAGGTAGATACAAATTCTGTTTATGAACGTAAAAAGCCGTTGCTTCTGTACGTAAGGGCTCACCGGATTTCTTTTGATGCAGTAAATGTAGATGACTGTTGCCATCCTACAGGGGGAAATATCTGCAGCCAATCTATGTATTAAGGTATTATTGAGGATAAAACTGCCTAACAATTTACGACGCGGTGTACAAAGGCGCACTCCCCTCCCACCTACCCCCCCCCCCTTCTATCTTCACCCCAATCAACTCTGGCATCTTATTTCGTGTTTATGAGCAGAATTCTGGTGCTTGTGCGTGGTACTGCAGAGGCGACTCAAGCTGAACCTAAAAGTGTTGACTTGTCCAAAACTGCAGAGAGCAGCGCAGCATTCCGTCATTCTGGCGCTTGTTGCACGAGTCAAAAACTGCCCAAGTGCACGTGGGGCCCCTGAGACTTGTGTTACTACCATAACTGAGTGGTTCAGTGGTCAGGAGCGCTGCCCTGCTCTTTGACGGGAGTTTGGACGCTCTATTCCCATGCCAGGGAAGCTGTCTTGCTGCTCTGTACAGCAGCGTCAGCATTTCTGCCATCCACAGTCAACCAGAGGGGACAATGGCCTATCTGGAACTGGACGATAGGTGTGACAAAGTTGTCAGAAGCCTTAGAGCCTTCCGTCTATATAACGCTGTGGCACAGATAATCTGTGATCGACTGCAGCCGTACGCTCCTCCGGCCCTAGTTGGAAATTATCTGCAGCACGAACCAGTGCATGTAGGTATCCTAGCTGGAGCCTAGGGTGAAAGCAACTTTACTTTTACTTCATTAACACAGAGAAAAACCAAGAGTCTTAGCCTCACATACATCAGGTGGTGAGAAGAACATCACCGGGACTTTGTCCGAAGCCGCACAAAGCAACTAGAGCAGTTGTGGCACACAACCATAAATGAGGAGCATAGGCACCAGCGTGTGATGTTAATTACCGCACAGTAGAGAAACCCAACTTGCCCAATCTCAGCGCCGCTTCAAATGCAGCTAATTTTTGTACCTAATCCCTCCTAATTTAGCTTAGTTTGGGAGTCGCAATTGCGAAACTTAGGGACTTCTGATGCGCTTATTTATCTCTCACCTAATCAAACTGCAGAACGTAACGTCTACAGAAATCCTAAAATTTGTCATTGGAGTGTGTAGTTGCCAATCGCCGTGGACCGAGAGATAATACAAGGATCCCTCGTACATCCACAGACCTCCCACAGACTCAGCAGTTACTTCAACCGAATCAATTCTGCTTCAGTAAATCACAAGCAATCTTCTTCAAACAATTCATATGCTCGAATAAGGAGCCTCTAACACAATTACTGCGCGTCAAAAGAAATCGTCCCAGTCATACGATGCCCCGAACTTGATACCTGACAAGTTTTATAGACAACCTTCTCATTACCGCTTCCTGAATGGGAACAGCATCGTACCGCCGCGCTCTGGGCCAACAAACTGCTTTTTGCGAGGTCTTATCGGGCGATAAAAACCTGACTGATAGCGCGAGTCATTACACGAATTTCCGTAGAGGATTACAGAGAACGATGGTGGTGTGTGGGACTCCACCTCTGGAATCCCACGACAGATGCTTCAGAGAGAGACCGCGGTTAGGGTGGAAAACTAAGCTGAAATAGCCTCCGTTTCCTTCAGTCGGCCCTCTCCCACAGTCACAGTTTCCGAACCAAAACGAGCGATGGTTCCTGAGTGAGCTACAGTGCGACCTCAGCTGTCTGTTCCAGGGCAGTCGCTGAGGACAAGAACCCCGCCGTTATAAAAGCAAGACTGGTCTTGTTTGGTGAGAAGGCTGGTGAAAACTCCTGACTTATTGCCTGTCGTGAGAGCTTTGAGCTGTCACACGCTATAAATTATTTGCCTACACAGCACTTTAAGAAGAGAAAACAATACGCTTCTTGTCTAACCGGTGACTGACTGCATTTCTTGCCCAATCTACGAACTTCTCAGCCGCTCCACCTTACTGTCTGCTCCCAGCAAGCACCAGAGGCTCCCAACTTGCCCGTCTGCGCAGACTAATGAAGTACAAGGCAGCATTGCCCGCCTGCAATAAGAGATAAGCGCGAGCTGGCGCAAATTCTTCACTAAAAGCTGTCAGCAGCTGAGCTCCGGCGCTCTCAGCATGAAAATGAAGTATAAATTCCAGAGACGAAGTGTGCAGGCAGGAGTCCGGACATAATCTAAAGATAACGACCGCAGCTTGCCATGTCGGGAGGCTGCGCAAGTATGGTGGCGCGGGGTGTCGGTAGCGACTGATAAGCTATCGGGGTGTCGGGACGTGCTGCCGCTGGTGTGCTGGAGCAACACACGTCATGGACACTGCCTATCAGACTGTGCTTGCAGGCATCGATAATTACTAACTCCAGCGCGACTGGCCCGATGCCATCGAGACGATCTGACCTGATTTCTGAACTTGTCCAGCACTTCCATTCTGGCCATTGGCTTAGACACTTCGGCTCGAGTTGCTTTAGTTAATCCTAAACAGATCGTGCCTGATACAGCTGACAACTCAATCCAGCGCGTCACGACCATCTCTGGAGACCAGCTTCTTCCTCAGTGGATATGTCCAGTACAGGTGATCAGTTGCAGTTCCGCCAGCATGTGCACGAAATCTGTTCCAGCGTCCAGACGTCCCAAGTCCTGGTATTGCATGTTAATGGATCCAGGCGTAGTGTCCAGTAGAGACCAGCAAGTGCAGGTGCTGGGTAGTGGAGCTGCCTTCATATACGACCATTGGTATAAAAAATAAAACTCCATCAATTTTATTTGAAGTCGCTGTGAAGCAGCTGTTATATTTTCAATCACACTTTGCCGACAGTGATTGACAGGGGCTCAAAAATCAGGCGTGTACGCCGCTGAAACAATTAGATCTCCAGCTATTGCTAAATTTTCTCAAAATTGTAAGATAAGTTCGAGACAGTGTCTTTCTCCCGCCTACAGCTAACAACTGCCCAGTAACGGCTAACATCTCTGTAGAATTTGAGGTTGAGCTACGATTATCTCAACATGAGTGGCGGTGGTGACTGCAAAAAGGTGAATACGCTCCTTCCGTACACTAAAGTATAGTCGTGCGTTGTCAATAATATTCAGAGTCTCCATCTTTATCCGTGCTACCCAACAGACTCAGGCGATATATTATTGAACTAAGGACAGACATCTGCACTTTACGTGATAACGTACGGTCATATTTTAAACTGACAGATCATAACATTAATGACTAGAGCACTCTGAAAGCGCATACCTCAATCTAGGAAATGTTAACGAATCATTCAAATTGGTCCTGAAACCAGGATTTCTTTTTTATCATCACCAAAATTCGGTCCTGTAGTTTTATTGACGATCCACCCCTAACTATTTGAGTTTTCTATGTTAGATAAAGCCACTTTTGAAGATCATGTGGCTCGAGTGTTACCGTAGGCAAGAAGTGGAGCGGATGGGTGCTTCGAACTTTCTCTTCACGAGAGGCAGACACGATGCTCACCTTATGGAAACAACTGATACTGCCAAGGATTGAATACTGTTCACCTCTTTGGATGCCAAGCAAACGGAAAGATTTAGAGCGCCCCGAGGCGATCCAGAGATCGTTCACTGCCAAAATCCGAGACATGAAAGATTTAAACTATCACGGAAGACTTGCTAAACTTCAAATGTACTCAATTCAAAGGAGATTCGAGCGCTTTACGATCATATATATTTGGAAAATTCTAGAAGGAATTACTGTCAATGTCAATGGGCGAATTCAGGCCAGATATTCAAACCGTATTGGTCGCACTTGTGAGGTGCGCATTCCGATCAAAACTGGTGGTGATGCTATAGCGACAAAATAGTCCAACACACAAACGAAGAACCCGATCAGCACCAAAGTTTGGGTGATCATTTGTGTCTTTTAGCATTTCTAACAATTCCTGTAAATTTCATGAAAATCCGTTCATACTTTTATGGGTTACTAGACGGCCCGTGACCCGTTGGGTCGTCATCAAATTCATCTTTACTTTCGCAAAAAAAAAAGTGTTATTTAGCTAGTCATAGATCACACGCTATTCCTCTCCTGCCCATACGGCTCACTGTCAACAGATTCTTTGTTTCTTTAACGAGTATTCAACTCCCAGGCAGTGAGCAAAGTAAATTTATATGTAACGTATTTAACTTATTATTTCCCGCAGCACCTTTGAATTTATCGTGCCTGTTCCTGCGGCCGAGTCAGTTTAACTTCCGTATTACAGATACAGTCGATTTAAATCTCCATCCCTCGAATCTCTTCCCATTTTAAAGCAAAGAAACTGTGTGCAAACAAGCACGACACAAGATACAAACAAGTGAAGTTCACAGACTTTTAGTACAATATACTAGACGGTCTGTGACCGGTTGAGTCGTCATCACGATCGTCTTTGCTTTCGCAAATAGAGCAGGTGTTATTTAGCTGGTCAAAGACCGCACGCCATTCAGCCGTCCACTCCAGTCCTTACTGCTCACCATCAACAAATTTTTTGCTTCTCTAATGAATATTCCACACACAGTCTATAAGCAAAGTCAAGTTACATGTTACACACTCCAGTTGTATTTCCCGTAGCACCTTTGAAGTTAAAAGTGCCCATTCATGCCGCCGAGCTCAGTTTAACTTCCGTATCACAGATATAATCGAATTAAATGAGCATAAATTAGCAGACGGACAACATACTTTCAATAAATGCTTTTCAAATTCTACAGCATCACTGTATTTATAAGAAATAATTCAACCATATACAGTACAACACAACAAAAAAAAACATGACGCTCATGTTACACGCCGTAATTGCTGATGAACAGTCAGCATGAAATATCTGGCGGTAAGCGGCTATAACCTACAAGTGTTGCTTCTCGGCATGTGAGTGACTTTCCACAAAGAAAGGAACAAAACTACTGCAGAGCAAAAATGCGAAATAGTTAATAAACTGGGCTCAGCACCAACGGTCATGATAAAAGGTCTTATTTCAATGCCTTTCTTTCATATACCAATTCTTAAAGCATGTTCAGCATCACTTCGCGAGGGGCGGGAGAGGAAGCGAAGCTTTATTGGTGACAGTACGATGTGTGTCCAAGCGCCGAGGCAATGCTTGTTTTATACAGAAGATTCTGTGCAAGTGTGTAAGTCATTATGCTCCCTTTATGCTATACTGCGGGCTAAAGGTTCCCATGTGGACTATAGTTTTAGCTGAGAGCCCGACACGATACGAGTACAATATTCTCCATTTTGCCGATCCCGCTGTAATTTTCTTCTAATTTGCTTAAAATTTTAGCGCCCTATGACACATCGTTCGAACAAACTACTGAAAATGCAACATTGGTTCTGCCACCAGCCTATTACCCGCCACAGCAGCTGAGGTCCTCTGCTGACATGGACTCAGCAAAGATCTGCCCAGGATCCCCCAGACACACGACAGGCAGCGATACCCCAGACACACGGCAGGCAGCGATCCCCCAGACACACGACAGGCAGCGATCCCCCAGACACACGACAGGCAGCGATCCCCCAGACACACGACAGGCAGCGATCCCCCAGACACACGACAGGCAGCGATACGAAAGCAGCCCCACGGTTCGGCGTCCGTCTCAGCGGATCAACGAACGCGCAGTCCGGCGAATAAGCAGATTATGGGAGGTTCAAGGCCGTTTCTGCCATTCCACAAAGCTATTCCATGTCTCAAGTGTCGACTTGACTTCACTTTCACTGCCAAGACACCTAGCAATTTACGATCCTTAGCCGTGGGCATCCTGCGATGTGTAGGATACGCCGAGCTGTGCACGACCACACGCTGCTATGGTGCTGTGTGGTGTGTAGGATAGTACTGTACACGCTGCTATGGTGCTGTGTGGTGTGTAGGATAGTACTGCAAATACTTTACGCGCTGCTATGGTGCTGTGTGGTGGGTAGGATAGTACTGTACACGCTGCTATGGTGCTGTGTGGTGGGTAGGATAGTACTGTACACGCTGCTATGGTGCTGTGTGGTGGGTAGGATAGTACTGCAAGTACTGAGCAGCGAACTGTCACTGTACTTCATCAGATGAAGATTTCAATAAGCATCCTTAGCACCTCCATCCAGCCGACAGTTAGTGCGCCTGCTACAGCCCTTGTGATGGCATTTAAGTAAGGCTACAAATTAGACTCTTATATGATAGCACACTGAACAATCACAACAGTATTATATACCCTAAGTGTGCGTATAGAGACATGAGACTCTTGATATAGAAATTTGGTGCTCAAATGAGCATCGAGTAGAGTCCAAAGTTTAGGCATACGAAACAACTATCAGCTTCACAGTGAATAGATTAGATAGGCGGCAGTAGACGAACCAAGAGGCCTATTCCCAAAGAGACACCGGAACTTTCGCCCCGGCCCTCTATGAGCTAATGACATTATGTTAGTTGGATGTAGAGGACTGGGGAAACAAGAGGAGAAAAAATGGAAGACGAAAAAAATGAAAGGGGAAAAGAACTACAGCCAAAGAGATGATCATGAATGCACGCAAGCATGAACGATAGCCGCTGATATGCTGAGCTTAAAAATATATATGGAGCGACAGTGAGAAAAAGTCGGCTTAAGATTACCTTGGAGGCTTTGGCCGTTAAGTGCTTGCGACTCGTGGTGGAAGAGTTCTTAGCTGTGGCGGTTGTCTTTCCCAACGTATGTCAAGACGATTTTTAAACGAGTTTACCTACTCCGCACCAACAACGTCGGAAAGGAGTCTATTCCAAATACTGATTATGAAATAGGGAAAAAACTGCTGGCTTAAGGTTGTTCTTCGAGCTTTATGCTTGAGTTTCTGATCGTTGTTTCGCAAGCGATCATTAAGGTCCATTTCAAAAAGTCCCGTTGTAGCTAGCTACGTCGTTGAAGCCATTCAAGTACTTGAATGTTTCTATTAGTTGCCCCCTGAGTCGTCTTTGCTCGAGAGAGATCAGACACAGTTCTTTTAGGCAACGTTCATAGGACTTGTTTCTCAGCTGAGGTATCGGTTTCGTTGCTCTGCTTTGGACTCTTTCCATGTTATCGATATCTTTACTGAGATGTGGCGACCAGAATTGAACAGCAAATTCTAAGTGTGGCCTCACTAATGCCTTGTACAAGGGAACGATGATGTCCTTAGACTTGTATTCAAAGTTTCTGTGGATGAATCCCAGCACTCTGCTTGCTATTGTCACATTCTTGTCTACCTGCTGTGTTGTAGTTTGTTTGTAATAGTGATTCCCAAGTCACGTTGTTGGGTGACATTAGCCAATTCCGTCCCATTCATTTTCAATGGGATGGAAGGGTTCAGCAGCCCTACGTGCATTACTGAGCATTTGTCGACATTAAACTTCATCTGCCACGTTGCGGTCCATTCCATGAGGTGGTCAAGGTCTTGTTGGAGCTCGGCTCTTTTCGTGGCAGGAAGACATAGTTTAGTATCATCCGCAAATTTACGGATTTTACTACGGATGTTAAGATCGAGATCATTGTTGTAAGTCGAGAACAAAAGTGGGCCGAGCACGCTACTTTGTGGAACCTCTGATGATACCTGCGTCCAGAAATAGACTGGTACTATTGTTTAATTCGTACTTCATGAGGAGACAGATGACATATACCAGTAAGATGACTATTAGTTCGTGCAAAGAGTAGTTGCAAGAATTTGGCCTTTCATCCCGTGCGCGCTCGCCAGAGAACAGTTACTTTTACTGTTCATCTTCTCATGGCTGATGCGTTCCACAGTCGGGAGACCGAGGGCCACGTTCATTCCGTTTCAAGACTTTGTTTTTTCCTGCCACTCTTTTTAAATTTTCTCTCTTTAAATATTGTCTGTCTTCGACTATGTCGCGAGCAGCTCGACATGCAACTGGCTGCGACGTATCAAGGCTAGCCCTCAGAGAGGAGCTATGTAATACTCTGTCATGGGATATGGGTGCGGTGTTAGAAATAGTAATCTACAGTATAATAAATACCAATTTATATTTATCTGTTCATTTGTGTGTCGATTTTTTGTCACGCTTGGAGGAAGTAAGTAGGCGAAAGTTAAGCCAGATTACAGACGGTAGCAAATTTATACGGCAACCTTATGTATAACTGAATGCACTTCTTGCATTGACAACGTTGAAGTTGAAGCCCTGACGATATCTGGAGCTTCCCTTAGCACTCTTGTGCATCTTGATTCTTAGTTTCACCCCACAGATAATTTCATTGTATCACTTTTTCTTCCAACTTGATTGTATCCGTCGACGAAACAGTTTTTCGCTGAGCGAAAAACTTCAACCTAACCTTGCAAATCTATGATGCCGAGTCGAAACTACCGAGTCGAAACTAATATTTTGAGTGATGATTGACTGTCTGCAATAATACAATATTTTTCCGTGTGAGACCAAGGAAAGAAGGGTTTCGCTGCTCAGTAGTAGGTGTGATGCCGAGACCGCTCATTTCTTGTCTTATTTTAAGTTGGCAGTTGTAATAACGAAAATATGATAGTGAAGAAATGTCATGAATTCTTTGCCGTCATATTTAACAGCTGGATCACTATAGTATTAAACCTAGGTAATATTAATAACTAGATAAGCACTCTGAGAGCGCATCCCTCAACCAAGCAACGCATTGTTACCGAAAATTTTATATTAATTCTGTAACAGGGCTTTATTTTATCATCATCAAAATTTTGTTATTTGAGCCTCTCCGCATTCCAAAGAGTTCCCGTTCCTTGCTTAAAGATCTCAGAATATCTTAACAAGATATATTCTGACAAATAGTAAGACAAACATGTAGTCAAACACACAAACTGACAAACAGATCATCATGAAAATTGGGCCATTTGCACCTTTTAACATTTCTAACAATTTCTGTAAATTTACCGAAGATCCGTTTATAAATTTTGAGCTATGTTACTGACAGAGCTGGGACTACCGAAGGAAATTCGGTATTTCGGTAGTACCGGCGGTATTTTCATCTACTGAAATATCGAATCTTTTCTGAATCTTACACCGATACCGAATGGATATGCCGAATGACTTTCTTCGATACTTTTGAATTTCCTTTGCCGACAAAAAAAGCTTCTTAGCCCTATGTGACTCACAGTCCTTCGTGGAAGACATTAGGAAAATTCCATTGATTTTTGTTCAGTTCAGCTTTTTCACGCTCTATTGCACTTCATTGAAGAGAAGAGATGTTGCGCTGTGAGAATTGGGTTTAGTGTGTCATAATATTTCTCTCACTCATGTGTCACGTGGCTCACGTTTTTCCGAGCTTAGTGCAGCGTGAACTGCCAGTGAGTGATCCTACACTCCGCATATTTGGGTTAATTTCTTTGCTAATCGTGAACATAAATGCCACTATAATTCACGCACGTGTAAAAACGTTCCAGCATTCCTTTGAAGAAAATTTATAAAAAAAATGTTTTATAGAGTGATACGAGTAAATGTTTCTAGCGTCTTTCGTGTAATACAAAGGGCTGTTTCACCAAAACTTTCATGTAACAATGGATCCACCAAGACCTCGCCCACACGCCGCATTGCAGGAGTTGTTGCTAAAGGAAAAGGTGCCGATGTCAAAGATGAAGATGCTTCTATTACACTGAACTAGGTGAGTCTGTTATGAAGTTCATTTATTTATTGATGAATTTATTATTGCATTGATCTAAATAATTATGAGCACTGCACCAGCACATTTTCTGAGGAGTTCTAGAATATTCTTGCATAATTATTCTGTTGAAACTAGAGCTACCAAACTGGTTTGGGTTGTTGTGACGCCTTGTTGTCGGTGCCACACCATTCACAGTCTGCGCTGGATTATCTGTCGGAGGCACGCGCTGTACTGTTGGACTTCAGCTCGGCGTTTGACAGGGTCAACCACAGGGGTCTATTATACAAGCTTGAGCGGTTTAGTGTGGGTGGTAGGGTTCTGTTAATCATTCGTGGTTTTGTTTCTGAGCCAACGCAGAGCGTGTCTGTTGACGGCGTTTTGAGTGCCTCAGTCACGGTAGAGTCTGGCGTCCTTCAGGGTAGCGTGCTTGACCCGCTGTTGTTTGTTTTGTATACTAGTGGCATGTTCTCTTCACTGTAAAACACGATTATCAACTATGCCTGCGATTCCACTTTGAAAGCAGTGATACCTGCTCCCCGCATGCGTAATGCTGTCGCTCAGTTTCTGAATAGGGATTTATCACTCATTAGTGCTTAGTGCTCGGCCTGGAGTCTGACGCTGAATGCCAGTAAAACCAAGTTGATCATTGTCAGTCGGTCTCGAACACTTTTACCGCAGCATCCACATCTGGAGATAAATGACACTTTGCTTCAGGAGTCTAGCTCCTTGGAGATTCTTGGTGTTGTCTTTGATGAGAAGCTTTCTTTTGAGGCGCATATTAGGCGACTGGTGCCATGTGCTTCCAGTAAGATTGGGCTCCTGCGAAAGGTGAATTCTGTGTTTGGTGGCAGTGATGTTGGCCGCAGATGCTTTTATGCTTTTTTGCTGTCTGTGTTGGAGTATTGCTCACTGGTCTGGGCTTCAGCAGCTGACAGTCACTTACGTCTGTTGGACCGACTTGTTAGTTCAGCCAGCAGACTGTGCGCAGGTAATGATCTGGTGTACCTGTCCCACAGGAGAGGGGGTGGCCGAATTCTGATAGTTTTAAAAGGTGTACAATAATGAGAGGCTTTAATTGTATTCTTCTGTCCCGGCCCTCAGAGTCTCTAGGAGAGTTACACGTGCTGCAGTCGGAGCGCAGTCTTTCACGTCGGAGAATGTTAGGTGCCGAACTAATCAGTTCGGTCGGTGCTTCGTAGCCTGGTCTGTTAGGGCTTGGAACTCATTGCCGGCACCGACTCTCGGTCGTGTTGGCCTGCATGCGTCCAAGTCAGCTGCAAATGGCTGTTTGTTGGATTTCCTTTAGCAGCATTTTCAGCATCCAGGTGTAGAAAAGTGCTTCATTTGAGTTATGCTTCCTGATCGTGGGGGCCCGGGCACGAAGTTTTAATATAATACCGAACCAAATACCGAAAAAAATATCGAATCATTCGGTATTTTTTTTTTTTTAATACTGAACCAAATGACCCGTTTTAACTACCGATACCGGCATTACAGAAAAAATACCGAATTCCAACTCTGGTTACTGACAAACATAAAAACAAACATGGAGACCGGCAAATGAACTACTAGTTTATCACGAAAATTTGATAATTTATTCTTCGAAACATTCCGAATAAAGCCTGTAAATTCCATGAAGATCTGTCCATAATTTTCTGAGCTTTTGGTGACAGACAGACAAACAATGTAACAAACCAACAGAACAACAAATGAACAGAGTTACATACAAACGCCCACAAAATATAACCTCTTTGGCGGAGTAAATAAATTGCTTTTCAAATTAACAAGAAATCTATCAGAGCTTCCATCAGTATTTTCCAACGGATTGACAGTTTTCCCAGCGGCATCTGGAATATTCCAGACTTGTAGACGAAAGAAGTAACTTGAAAAATAAAATGATATATCCATTGATACATGCTACTGCGTATGAATATTATTTTGAAAAGCTGATGGATCTTCGCTTTTCAATGTTTGATGTTGTCTTGTATCTCAGTTAGAAAATAACAAATACGGCTGTGTCATTGCAAGCAATTTGCTGTGCAATATCTTAGGTTTTGGTTTACTGAACAAGAATGGAGCAGACGATGCGTGGTGCTCAGTGTGTTGAAGGTCACACAATCGATCCCACCCCTCCCCCTTTTGTCTCAGCCTCGGCGCGCTGAATCAGCAAATCTTCTTGTGCGCATAGCTATCGTGGGGGTACTTACTTTAGGGTAGGGGTGGCGCGTCGTTGAACCTTCCGTTTCGGAGCCATAGTTCATAGCGACTCGCCGTCAGCTGCATCTGCACTTACTCCTCTAGGGCCAGTTGGCCTATGTTTGCCGCACGAACAAGTGCGAGTGAATATTCCAGGGGAGGGTGCAGTCAAAGTTAACTTTACCTTTGACTCTGGGGCACTTCTTGCGAAAGAGAAGCTGTGAAACTGATAGTGTAACTAAGTTATAGAAGACAGTTAAATTGTCTTCCCTGAGCTTCATTGGAGCCGAATGATCAAATTCAAATTATATTTAACAGGCTTGTAACGTTAACATAAATATTCCATTCGCCATTTAAGCTCGTGTTTGAACTAGTCCTGCAGTGGTTCTTAAGCTGGGTTCGATCGAACCCCTGGGTTCGGTGAATAAGTTCCAGGGGTTCGGTGATTTGGTTCTCCCCATTTGTATGATTCGTGACGTCACGTCATGCTTGCTGGTTTTGTTCTCTGAACACAGTGATTTTGTGTACATCTGATGCATAGTGTAGTTTGCGCACTAATACAGTATATGATTATTACCTCCGCCAAGGAGGTTATGTTTTCGTCGTGTTTGTCTCTATGTCTTTCTGTCTGTCTCTTTGTCTGTCTGTCACCAAGATAACTCAAAAATTTCTGAACTGATTTGAATGAAATTTACAGAGATCGCTAGGTATGTTAGGAGGAACAGATGATTAACTTTTGGTGAAGGTACGTCCATCCGTTTGTTTGTTTGTCTGCCTCATTTTTCTCACTGCCATAACTCAAAAAGTTATGAATGGATTTTTATGAAATTAACATGACTTGTTACGTAAATAACAAAGAGTGAATGACCACATTTTGGTAATGTTCGGTTTGTGTTCGTTCGTTCGTTCGTTTATCACTGTTTTTAATTTCACGCTTGTTAGCACAATAACTCAAAAAATATTGGATCTTTACGAAATTAATGGGGAATGTTAATAAAGTTGAAAGACATAAATGATTCAATTTTGGTGCAGATCGGTTCCTTCGTTTGTATGTTTGACTCATGTTTGTCATAACGTGTGTTAGCAGTATAACTCATGAAGTTATGAACGGATCTTCAAGAAAATTGCACAAGCTGTTATTACTATCAAAAGACACAATTGATTCGATTTTGGAGTTAATACGAAGAAAATTATTGTTTCTCCGGCAATTTAAATTTTTGCTACCGTTGCCTCGCTTGGCGGAGGTATGCGCTCTCAGTGTGCTCTAGTATACATATGCTTTGAATCTGAAGAAAAACAAAAATGCCTTTTTTTCCTACTACGAAGAGTTCGATGAATGCATGTATGGAGCTTGAGGGGTTCGGAACTTCCAAAAAGTTAAGAACGACTGAACTAGTCGCTTCGGATGCCTTAGAGTTAATCCTTCACAGCACTGAGTTCTCGCCCTTTTCAAGCGTTTAAGATCAACACGTGAAACTTGATCTAAACTGATGACTTGATTACTCAAAACTTAAGTTTGGACAAGTTGAAGCTAACCAGATCAGCTTATCTCGCTTAGGGAGGGCGACTGGAAGACGCCTGTAGCCCAGATCTCGCAGGTCACTGTCCCCGCTTATCCTGACTGTATGTATAAGTGTACAGAATGTGTGCGGTCCCTTGGATTCATTACCTGCCGAGCAGTGCCTGCACACCTGCTAATTACCTTCCGACTGGCTGAGCTCGGCCATGTATCAAACGTGCGCAGTTATGCTCCTAGGTGCTGCCTGCCTCAACTTCTGCTAAAAGCTAAGAAGCGCATTAAAAAAGAAGACCTTACGAGCCTGTCCTGCCTGTGACCTACATACTCCTCAGCGCTCTGATGCTATTATGGGAACCTGTTATGGTCTGTCCTGCAGGTGGATAGTGGTTCTTACGGCGGTGTGGTGCGAGCCAGGATATTGGTTCTAACGGCAATGTTGCGCGTGCGGTGTGGTGCATGTTGGGACTAGGGTTTTGACAGGGAACTAGTAAACTTACTCCTGCGAAATCAAAGTAAATCTGCCAGCAAAGAAAGTAGAAAGCCTGGCACCTACTTACAGCGCTACTCAAAGTTGTAATGAAATAGCCACCGGATGTCAGTCTGGCTTAATTCTGGGAGCCTTTGTCATCCACCAAAACTACATCTGTAATTTACACATCACAGAATATGCAATAGACTACCTGCACCCATGGTATAACTACTACGTACAGGTCGCCCCACGCCCATCTCCGACTTCACCCCTTTGCTTGCGGGCCAGCTGTGACCTCATCTGGAGACCAAAGCGCTAGTCCACTGCAGTCTCTCACAATTTTCGTTTTTCATTTGATTAAAGGCTATTTACTTATCACAACGTATAACCAGTCCAACTAAAATAATGGGCTTAATTGTGAAAATCCTGTATAGTTCTCCATGTCTTGATAGAACTGTAAGTTAAAGAATCCTATAGAGTTCACCAAATACGTTGGTTTGGCGAATATTTTAATGCAGCGCATGGAAAACAAAATGGTATTAGACATTTTTTTGAAATTATGCGACAAATACATCGAGGTTTCAATGACTAGTAGTTCCTTAATACATGTCCTAACTGCCGAAAAATTTTATTCGTGTATGACTCAGTAATCAGCATACAGTATTAGACGAGGGATGCTCTGCTAAACTTCGCACCAGAGCGTGCTAGCTGGAGTCTCATGATGCCAGTGGTCACACATTAGACGTTGCAGAGCCTCGCTGCGCGCTGTAGTGAAAATATTAAATCTAGAGTTGGGTGTAATAAACATCATTTCAAGCGTATACAAGTTCTTTCAAATCAATGGTATTCTAGCTCTACAGAAGGTGTTACACGTTAGGAAACTTAAACTAGTTGGTTAGTCCCTCACATTGGGGCCACGTTATGAATATAACTGTATAAAACATAGTATGCAGATGCTAGGCTATATATTAATCTGATTATAGTCGCGTATAGCTTTAGAGGATAAATGCATTTTTTTCCTACATTTTGCCTAACTAGCCATAGACGAAGCCTATCTTTACCCATACTAAACGGGAAAAACTGTCGAGGGCAGATGCAGTCAATTTCCACGAAAAACTTCCCTATTTATCATCTCTGAGTACATAGCTATATCTATCGTCTAAATGTATAAAGTAAGCTAAAGAAACACATTGTCAATTCTTCATTATCTTTAGCACTAAAAAAACACCAAAGCATTAAACTATTGTTTTTTTATTCACATTGCTTTCCTAACTCG
This sequence comes from Parhyale hawaiensis, assembly GCA_001587735.2. Taxonomy (NCBI): domain Eukaryota; kingdom Metazoa; phylum Arthropoda; class Malacostraca; order Amphipoda; family Hyalidae; genus Parhyale; species Parhyale hawaiensis. Next base: position 32,602,028 of record LQNS02278143.1, on the reverse strand, counting down.
CACTAAAGAACTTCACAAGCCGCACTTGAGGTCCGCAGGTGACATTTTCGAGCGAGAGGCGTAAAAGAGTCGCAAACTTGTCTAGTTATACCATAGCTGCACCATACCTATACGGTCCACATCAGTGTACTGAGCCACGGCTCCATTCGAAACCACAACTTTTATTCTGCAGATACTCTGAATTTAACTAAACCTTTCAGAGTATAGTTTATCATATATAATATGTTCCTAATATGATTATTGCTAGCACCATGCTTACGTTCGTATGTAGCTCACAATTCTTGTATCGCTGGTTCTAGGCCATTGCAACCCAGGCACGCGAGCTCTTTGCTGATCTAGGTGTGCTGACTCGGCAGTTGTGGGGTGGAGCCGTGGGGGAACTTGCCTTCCTCAGAGGTGGGGGAGGAGGTTGTGGCCATAGTTCTTGATGACCCGTGATCGAGTGCCGCTGCACTGACTCATCTGAGGCCAGTGGGCCTATATCCACAGCACAAACCAGTGCGTGTGGGTTTCCCTGTTGAGGGTGCGGTCTAAGTTGACTATACTTTACTTCACGGGAACAGCAAGATTTAGTCCTGCGTTGAAGGGTGACGATGCAGGCACTGGGCCGCTAGTTACAAGTTCCAGTACTAAGGCGTTTCCAATGCACCGTTTGAATATGGAAGAGCGAATCTGCTTAGCTTTAACTCGCTCGAAACTTTGTTCCTGAATTTTCAAGTGATCATTTTGGATCGAGCGTTAAGTGAAAACTGGGGGTATCTCAGTCCTGGGGAGCGCAATCGGCCCGTGAGTATCGCCAGTAGCACTAGGTACCCGAGTGAAGACACTTTAGAACCGACCATGAAATACTAATTCGGTCGAAGCAGTCGAACTGGCCACACGTCTCGTCCGCCAAGTATGCTAATCGTTGATGGCCCAAGTACGTCACCCGCCGGATACGGACCAGCACACTTGTAACATGTCAGACAGCGCTGTTGCTGCGAGACTGCTAGATTTTGTTTCTTCCATTTAGGGTTAAGTGTTCTGTCCTTCAATTGTCCTGCAATAAATTCGAGCTAACAAGACAGCACAGGAAAGCAGTAGTGATGCGCACGCCAGACTTGTCCAGTCATCGAGCAGCTCAATATTTTAGTAATCACTTAAGAGTCTGCCGCTAGACGCTCACAACTCTCGCTGCCCCGTACCTGTTCTACGCACCGGCAGGCCAGCCGTGACAGTAAGGGATCAATTACACGAGGCTAGTTTACTCGCTGCCAGCTGGCTAGTAGACATGCTGACGAGTAAGCGAGTGAGTTAGTGATGATTACACGTATTCTTCCAAGAGCGAACTGGACAGCGAGTGTAACTGGCATTGCTGGGTATCGTTCCGTTAGCCCGATACCTACCTCTTTAAAGAACATTTATGAATTTTAAGAGGTAGTGTTTGCATATATTGTTGTAATGAATATTTTGATGTCGATCCGATACCAAAAATCACTTCTCAACATTCCAGAAAAGTTAATTTACTACTAATCTACTAGGTTAGGTATCGGACGTGGATAGCTAGGCTATGGTAACTAGTCTATATGTTGCTTTTAGGACCCACTCTTCTTTTTTTTACTTTTTCATGATGTAAATAGACAAAATGAGGCGCTTGAATACTTTTTTCATGAATAACATTTTTGGGGTACATGCTTAAGGGGTCAAGGCCTCTCTAAACGAGGCTAATTTAGCAACTGCATATGATGACACTGGGCGAGTTTACAAGCCAAAGTTAACTCGCCAGCGAGTAAAAGTTCAACACGTCCAACTTTACTTGCGGCTTTTTTACAAGCTGCTAGTTCACTAGCCAACATGATGACACGGGGCAAGTTTACTAGTAGCTTGTAAACTTATCAGCTTGTAGCGTGTAAGCTAGCCTCGTGTAATTGACCCTTACGCAAAAGTTTAAAGCCACAAACCTACGTCCTTGTTACTGCTGTTGCTGTCCACTAGTGCAAAGGCTATTGTGGTAAACCTAATCAAAGTCTGAGCTAATTGACGGCCCGCCACCACCGCTGACTAATCTTGGGTTATTTTCTGTAATGAAACCGAAAAATTCTTAAGGAAAAAGTCTTTCGCCTGACTGCATTAAGAGAAAGCTGAGGCATCAATGCTGCCTGGCGGGGGGAGAGCCACTCACATGCAAAGGGCTGACTTCTTATCCACTTAGTGCGGTCGTCTTAAAAATTTACAGGCTGCTGCTAATATAGCTGCGCAAGCATTGAAAAGCTGATGACTTGACCAAATGAAGATGTTATGTTAGGTTCGGTCATCCTTTGTTATGGGCGGCCACAACACCATAAAGACCGAATAGGATGTTTTAGCCTTCCTTCGACACCGCTCTCTCTTCATGCCCATGTCGCTTGTTTTCTTTTTTTCAACTACTACTGATCTTCTTTTACTAATTCTTCTTCATTCCCGATTTGCTCTCCGTTTGTGCAGTTTTCCCTGCCTGACGTCCACATCGCTCTTGACGTAGTACATGTTCCTCGCCCTTCTCTCTTCAGACACCGCGCCAGTTCTATACTTTAGTTAGGCCTTCGTAGCGTGTCGTTCGTGACCACTTTGCTTCTTTCACTTTTCATGCTACTCCTACTGATAACGCTTCACTCTGTTCTTCCTCTTATTTCCCGACTTGCTGGTCCCATGCGCATTGATCCTGAGTGGGGCTACCTTTGTTAATTAGTGGCTTCCACATGATTATCAATATACTGCATGTTTCTTCTTACTTCCTCTGTGAGATCGTCTTTGTTGCGGAAACGGAGACTAAAATTACTCAATATATTAATAATAATTATACAATTAACCCTTTAACGTAAAAAGTATACCTCGACTGATCCTAAAAAAAGAACTATTGGCACGGCCTCTAAATGGACAGCAGGTTATTATGGATTACATTAGCGTTTCTTTTGATTAGTCATCTTTTTACCTGTTTTGTCATTCCCATATCCGGTGATCTTCGATGCACGGAACCCCCGAAGCAGTGCTGCTTGATTCGGCACCGCTCCGAAACGTCAGGTGGTCTTTTTTCAAATCTTCTAGTTCTGGCGGAGTCTAAAGGACGACTGCCTTTTCCCAGTTGTCAGCCTGACACCCCCCCCCTTCCCCCGTCCCTGTCTCTCTCACTGAGGTTCGGCAATGCTGCAACTTGGCTTCTTTCCTGAGTGGTTCTGCTTCAGGAGAGGGTTCCTGTCGCGAACCAGTAGAGCCTCAGTGAAGTGTGCTTATGACCTCAATGCGGTAGGCCTTTAGGGAGTGTTCGATTCGCAGTTTACTTTTACGATAATCTCAGGCAACTAGCTCTCAAGGCCTGTCTACACGTTAGTGTTGTCAAGGCGTTCAGTCTCCACTGGCCTAGGTGTTGTGAAGCGTCAGTGTCAACAGACCTTTGTGTACGCCACAAAAGTTGCTACAATGGCAACAGAAAAATTAGTTACTGTACCTAGGAAAGTTGCGCATAGATCTTCAAATTTAAAGTAGAAAAAAAACTTCGCTTTTCAGATTCTGGGGCCCATTAATACATTCGGATGAGTGGATGGGCGAACCCGTTGAAAAGACTAAAAAGACTAATGAGTAGATCGGCCGTTACTTTTCTTGAGCTTCATTTCTAACTTTGTATTCGCCTCCTCAGATCCAGTTTCACGGGTTGATTGCTAACCGATTACGCTCGAGACGGCCTCAGACTCAGTCCTGTTCGACCGTCGAGGACAAATTGCGTACGCTGCTTCGCATTAGCCCGTCATGATTAGAGAGCACAAAATTACTAGACCACTCTGAGAGCGCATGCCTCCGCCAAGCAAGACAATAGCTAATAACGAAAAATTCTAATTGGTTCTGAAACAACGATCTTGTTTGTATCAGCACCGAAACCTAATCATTTGTGTCTTTTGACTGTATTAACAGTTTCTGTAATTTTCTTTAAGATCCATTAATAACTTTTTGAGTAATGCTGCTAACAAACATTATGACAAACGTAAGTCAAACACACAAACGGACCAACTGATCATCATCAATATTTAATCGTTTATGTCTTTTAGCATTACTAAAAACTCCTGTGAATTTCATAAAGATCCATCTATAACTTACTGAGNAGTCAAACACACAAACGGACCAACTGATCATCATCAATATTTAATCGTTTATGTCTTTTAGCATTACTAAAAACTCCTGTGAATTTCATAAAGATCCATCTATAACTTACTGAGTTACTATGCTATGTAAGTCAAACACACAAACGGACCAACTGATCATCATCAATATTTAATCGTTTATGTCTTTTAGCATTACTAAAAACTCCTGTGAATTTCATAAAGATCCATCTATAACTTACTGAGTTACTATGCTAACAAGCATAAAATCAAGCACAGCGACAAACGAACAAGCAGATCATCACAAAAAGTTGGTCATTTACTTTCCGTAATGTACCAAACAATTCATGTAGATTTCATGAAAGTCTGTTTATAACTTTTTGAGTTATAGTACTAAGAAGAAATAGGCTAGCAAGCAAACAGATGAACGGATTTTTACCAAAAGTTAATTTTCTGTTACTGTTAACATGCTTAAAAATCCCTGTAAATTTTTATAGATCTGTTCATAACTTTTTGAGTTATCTTAGTGACAGACAAATAGAATAACAGACAGACAAGCACGGAGGTAATTAGCTTACGCTCACCTTCAGTTTACTGCAATATCTCGAATAGCTTCATTCTTATCCTCTAAGCCGATAACTCTGCATTTATTCCTGTTAGTAGTGGAAACAAAGAGTCCTCATCAAGACTGACAGTCTACAGCACAGTACGACATAAGAGGGCAACAGTCTGGCCTGCACTGAGCCCTCAGCAACGAACGTTACCCCCCTCCCGCAAGACGCACAGTCCAGACACACTCCCGCAGTACAGAAAAATGGCCCTTTTCTGTACTGTGGCACACCACACTGTGGCATACCACACTGTGGCCTGTACTGTGGCACACCACACTGTGATTAGATTAGATTAGATTAGATTAGATTAGATTAGATTAGATAGGCGGCCGTAGACGAACCAAAAGGCCCATTCCCAAAAAGACACCGGGACTTTCACCCCGATCCTCTATGAGCTATTGCCATTATGTTAGTAGAATGTAGAGGAATGGAGAAACGAGAAGAGAAAAAATGGAAG
>LQNS02278143.1:32559719-32569904 GCA_001587735.2 Parhyale hawaiensis | reverse complement strand
GTTGTATTCTTCTCTCCCTGCCCTCAAGGTTTTTGGGAGAGCGACTCGTGCTGCGTGCGGAGTGCACTCTTTCACTTTGGACGCTGTCAGATGTCGAACTAATCAGTTCTGTCGGTGCTTCATGCCCTGGTCGGCTAAGGTTTGGAATTTGTTGCCGGCATCGACTTTTGGTCGTATTGTCCTGCAGGCGTTAAAGTCAGCTGTTAATGGTTTTTTTTTTTGCTAGATTTCCTTTAGCTGCGTTTTGGGCTTCCCGGTGTTTGCAAGATGCTTCATTTGGGTTGTATTACCTGTCCGTGGGAGCTCAATCGTGAAGTTTTAATAATAATAATAATGTGTTGCTCCCTGCTCCATAAGCTAAGATTGCTTTCAGTTTTCGCGGTAATTAGTCAGTTTTTATGAGGCAGACGCCACAGTGTAGTTGTTGATGGGGAGACGAGTAAGTTTTTGGACGTGGTTTCTGGTGTACCAAAGGGTAGTGTTCTGAGCCCTTTGTTGTTCATCGTATGTAAAGCAGACCTGTTTAATCTTGTTAATGACTTACTTGTTGGTTACGCTGTTGATGCTACTTTGCTGGCTGTTTACGATAAGCTTAGTGATAGGTTGGAGATTTCAGATTCAATTCAGTGTGATTTGGAAAAGATTGATTCTTTGTGTTCTAGGTGGGGGATGAGGCTAAATGCGGGCAAGACTAAGACCATGCTGGTGTCTATGTCACATACTGAGAGACCTCCTTTCCCCGCACTCATACTGGATGGGGTGTCACATCCTGTGGTTGATGACTTGGTAATCTTGGGTGTCAATGTTGATCCAAAGTTGAAGTTTGAGCCCCACATTCCTTCTATTGCCTAACAAGCATCGTAGAAAATTGGTCTTATGAGACGTGCTTGGAGGGTGTTTGGCTCGGTGGAGTTGACACGTCGTTGCATTTAATGCCATGTCCTCCCTCTTCTGGAATACTGCTCCGTAGTCTGGGGTTCTGCTGCCGATTGTCATCTGAGTTTAATTGGCAAAGTGATACGTCGATGTGCGTTCATGCTGGATGGTGCTGCTCCTTGTAATCTTGTGCATCGTCACAGAGTTGATGGGGTCTGCTTGCTGTATAAAATATATAATTGCCCTAGTCATCCACTGTCTCATTTTCTTCCGGAGCCATTTGTTCGGGTGAGGTATACTGCGGCTACTGGTGCTCTTCATGAGTTTGCCTTAAAACCGGTATTATGCCATTCGGGCCAGTATTCTCGTTCGTTTTTTTCCAATTTCTGTGGATGTTTGGAATGGTCTTGATGGCTCTATCTTTGCTGGTGCGGTTATTAGCAGCTTTAAGCGATCTGTACACAGAGCTGTTCTGTGATCTTCTCGTTCCTTTTTTTTTGCTCTCTGGGCTGGTGGAGTGGAAGTTTGTCAACTTCATAGAGCTCCTACATACCCACGTCGCCAATCTAGTGTAATTTAAAGATAATGATAATAACTTATTCTTGTTGTAGTCAACATTTTTCTGTAAGGTGATTGTATTTAGTAACCATATTAGCTTTCGTTTCAAACAATCAAAACCGTATAATAAACACCGTCGTGCGTTTATAAATTTACTCGAGTGCCCGCTGTCGAAACATTTATGATGATCCTTCTCCATAGATCACATTTGACTTAGGGCAAATGCCAACTTAAAAGAACATGGAGATGAGCTTTCATGGCTTCACAACTGCTGAGCACCGAAACTTTTCTTCCTCTGACATGGAGAAAAATTAATTGCTTTTGCAGGCAATTCCGTTACACTCAAAACAATTGTTTCGATTTATTACCAGGAATAGGCAAGGATATCACATACAGTAGCGAGCATAAATTAAAGGGAAACTGATTAATTATTAAACCCATCCTTGTCATGAGGAGAAGCGTCCCCAGGAACTCCTCATAGGTTACCTTAGCTGAGCCTGCGAGCCCTCTCTTTTGTGCCCTCTTTGCTTTCTTGTATTTATACCCTCCTGCTGATGATGTTTTTTATGTTCTTCCGCTTCCTCTCAGACTTGCTGATCCCTGCACGCTAATCCAGTGTGGGAACACCCTCGTGCAGGAGTTTCTTGTTTCTCGACGTGCTACATGTTCCTTAATTTTCCTCTCTCGTGAGACTGCAGTTGTGCCTGTGGACCTTCAAAGCACGTACCAAGGAATAAATTCAAAAGCTTTCGTAAGCGAGCATGAAATATTCATAATAGAATAGGAAGGTTCATAAGACTTGGATTTTTGTTAATGAGAGAAGAAATCTTCCACCAGCACTTCACGGATTTTCTTTTTTGCTAGTAGGCCCAGCAGCCGGTAGCACCCGCGATATAGGAGAGCTCTTACACCTGGCTCTTGCTCAATGCACAGGGTGACTTAGAATGTATAGCATTTATTTCCACTATAAAGGAGGTTACGTCCCATTACCCATTTATTACCCCTGAATGTTAAATCTGGCACTTTTTGATAGTAAAGCTGCACTGATGGCTAAACACAACGATAATGGTATGTTGTAGCAGTGTACATGAAAGACACTCGGCTATTGATCGTGCTTGCTTGCGTGCATGCATGATCGTCTCTTTGACTGAGATTCTTCCACCCCCCTCCCCTCCTTTTTCTCCTTTTTTTCATCCATTTGTATCCTACTGACATACTGACAATAGCTCAAAGAGAGGGCCGGAGCGTAAGTCCCGGTGTCTCTCTGGGAATGGGCCTGTTGGTTCGTCTGCCGGCGCCTATCTAATCTAAGCGAGAAAGAACCAAAATATTGTAATGTATCATTGTCTCCCGGGCACAGCTCGCATATCTCATAAGAGCAAATTTCTTCGCCAAAAGAGAATCATTGATCACTGTTGTCCATTGGCATATAACAAGGAAAAGGTACATTCTTTTCTAGTGGTTCTGTTTTGTCTTTTCGCACTTTTTCTAACCGCTTTTATCTACCTATTCCTTCCGAACCACGGGGGTACAGTCACTACCATTTCTGCCACTGCCCACAGAGTCGGACCTCTGCAAGTATGAAGTGGTCCGCCCGGCAGCCCCAGTAGTCTGTGAGGACGTCGTCGAAAACTGCAGGGACGAGTATGTCTGCAACGACAGTCCGGCACGTCCCCGGCCCCAGCGCACGTGTGACGTATTCACCGTGTGTTACCGTGACGGTAACTTGGTGTCCAAGACACCCGTGTGTCCCAATGACTCCAGGTTCGACGCCAGCAACAGCCAGTGTATCTTCACCCAGCAACGTGAGTCACTCATGATTCCTGATGATGGCTGTCCACCACAGTGTTTGTTATTTTGCTTCTGTAAACACGTACATCGAAACAGCCTCACTTAATTAGGCGTTTAGAACGTCTGTCCTGCTGTGAATCCTTTGTTTTTTTATGGTTTTGCTGAAAATGCTCCAAAATCCTCCATTTCCATTGTTGAGCTGTTCCCAAGCGCAGTTATCATAGTCTCTTGCTTTGTAAGCACACTGTTTATCGTTGAAGAACTGAATACCTTTAGCAACGCCCAGGACTTAACCATGGTCTCTTTCGATATAGAGAACTTATTCACCAATATACCACTGCGTGAAACTATAGATATCTGCCTCACCAAATTATTTCCTAATGCTGCCGACTGTGTTTGAATTATCCGTGATAAATTCCTTTTTCATATTATCGCAAGAAATTTATCGTCAGACTTGAGGGTTAGGTATGGGCTTGCCCGTTGGGTCAACTTCCGCGAATATCTTTATGTGTTTCCATGAAATTAAATGGTTATCAGACTGCCCACCTGATTTTAAACCAGTTTTTTTACAATACATGATACATTTTTCGTTTTTCGTCACCCCGACTACGCTGAGTTATTCTTAAGCTATGCGAACAACAAACACAATTGTATTAAATTTACTATGGAACGCGAGTCAGACAATAGCCTACCTTTTTTAGACTCTCTTGTGACGAAATATAGCAATGTGTTCCAGTCCTCAGTATACCGTAAACCTTGTTTTTTACAATGGTTTGCCCCTCAATTTAGTCGATTCTCAAATCAAGAATTTTTTATCAAAAAAGTACTCCCCTGATGCATCCCATTATAAAGATGGCCTCCGCTGCTCATTGCTCAACTTTACTGCTCATTGCCATACTTCGGATACCCTACGGAAACATTAAGAAAAGAGCTTGTATCACTTTCCTCAATATTTTAACACTGTTAAACTATTTTCAATGCTCGTTAATATATGCTGAACAGTGTGGTGCACGTGTATTCTTAGATAGTTTCAGTGTTTTGAAGACTGCCAACAGCGATGTAGAATTAAGAATTTTAGAATCCCTTTATATCTACAAACTCAAACCCGACCTCAATAGCAACAGCAGTTCCTATCCCTTGAAACTAGACAATAGATAATTTTTTTTTTTTTGCCAAGTTGTCCCTAATAACTAGTCAATGGATAATTTTTTTAGTGAACTTTATCAGCCCTGTTTTGTATAGTTTGAATGACGCAAAAGTTTTTACTTCTAACTTTGTATTTTTCAGAACTGATGATGGAGCAGCTCTCCGAAACGGTTTTCAAATGATATAATTTTTAACAATCGTCTTTGTTTTTATATTTCTTGTTTTTTAAAGAGCAACTGCATAACAATAGCACGTTATTGCTGCATGTATTACGCTTCTTCACAAGTGTCCTATCATATCCCAGCTCTAGTGAATATCTCAAATATCCATTGTTACATCCACCACGGCCAACTGTTCTATTCCAATCCAACAGTTGACATTAAGTTCACGTTGCGTTCAGCCGATGCCGGCGTCTGTCCGTCTCATGACTGTTACCTGCGATAAATTTTTACAGTAGTTAAAATAAGTTGCGTAGCGTCAGCAGACAAGCGCTTTCTATTGCCAGACTCTGCCCGAATCTAAGATTTAAGAAAATGTCTAGCATTATTTCAGCAGAAAAAAGAGAGCTGAAAAATCTCATACTTCAGTCGGTGACTGGAGCCAATTTTTTACTTCAGAGAGCGTTTGAATGCTTTCTTGATTCGTTGCAAACAAGAGAATAGCGCCGAGCTGTCTCGAGCTGTCTCAGTCTTAATTCACAGCTAATTAAAAATACTAAGCGGAATATTAGTAGTGACACTTGCTCAGTCAACCGAATTTTCGCCTAAGATGTTTATAATCCTCCTTTTTAGTGAACATATGCACTGTATTAATGAAGATTCAGTAAGTTGTTCCCATATTATGCACTACGTACCGGAAGCAAACGACTCGAGTGTAAGCCCACCTTCACCAAATCAAGAGTCGACAACCGTTATGAGTCTTCTTTTTCAGCACCGCCGGGAAACCGTACACCTGTAGTGTGTCTTGTGATGAGAATACGTCGCCACATCGATTTAGAGTAGCCAACCAAAAGTGCTGGTCCTTATAGGATTAAAATTATAAGTTTTCTCACTGGAAGACTGGCGTAACATTTTACGACCATCACCTTAGTAAAAGAATTTGAACATTAATTCGTTCGTTCACAACTAGAGATGCCCTGCGAATCTGCAGTCTGACCGAGCTGTAATCCTTTATATGTGGTAGAAATGATGCCAGTGAAACAACCCAAAGCAACTTTTTGCGCCCGGAAGAGTTAACACTTGCACTGTTGGCAACAGAGACGACCTGCAGCCAGGAGGTGGCCCCAGCACCCAGCGGGCCCAGCTGTGGAGTGGAGAGCGAAGTGTGCAGCGAGCTGCCCGTGTGCGGCACCAACGAGCGGGCGGTGGTCTGCCGCCGCTTCTTCTCCTGCACGCTGGACCTCCAGGGTCTCCTCATCCAAGGGGCGCTCGCGATCTCTGCAGCTGGTGAGTGTGGCAGTGGTGGATTGTCACGAGTGCAAGTACAGGCAGCGATGTCTTTTTGTACCAAAATAACGTGGTTTATACCAGTTAAACAAAACAAGAAAATATATTTGGAAAAACTACTTCATAATTAACGAATTAGTTTGTCCTCGGAATTATTGTGAAATTCCTTTATCGCATTTCGTACTGAAGCCTTTTCTGTTCTTTTGTTTTTCGTGAATTCCATCGGAAGCAGTTTTATTGAGCCAGCAGCGGTAATTGCTATTATATGGCCTTAAAATTCAAGCTACGATCGAAAGGAGCTTGAAAAATTTAGTTATCGATCAGTTGGAGTGTTTGTTTCCTTATCCTCAAATTAGTCTGTAATATTCAGTGGCTGGAAGTCCTCATCCCACTCTGTTTTTCAGCTCCAGTCTGCATTGAAATTACGTCTCTGCCCACTCCGCCCACACCCACACCTACCCCTGGACCTGTGACCTGCGACCCAGTCATCACCACTTTGGGCTGCGAAAACGAAGCTTTCTGTCCCAACACTTGGACCGATTCGTCCTTCGTTGACACCCAGGAAGTATGCAGAGATGCAGGGTACCTCTGCAGCGACGGATCTATGCAGAGAAATTGCGAGCCTGGGGATGTGTACCTGCCCAGTGTCAAGTTGTGTATTCCAGGTACGACTTGGCTCTCTCTTTTGAGTCAGTAAATGTTAAAACATATGTTCTGTTGGTGAAAGATAATGTATCGCAAAACATGACCAAACTGCTGGTAACTCTGGTAAAGTGTTACCTCTCTAGGCAGAGTTGTCACGGCGATGGTGAAGTTGAAGCGTGTCCTCACTCTCCGGTGTAGACATGTGCTGCTCATGTATGGTTATCGTTAAACTGAAATGTGCACACCCAAGTCTTAGATTCCCACATACGCTGACTACATTAAGTGAGCCCCACTGATAAAGAAGCTAGTGCTGACAAGTACTGGAGGCTACGTAACTTTAGGCGCTATTCGCTGGTTCAGGCCTTCCACTCTACCTAGTAGCTGCATGTACTCCCTGAGCCTTGTGGAGGACGGGTTGATCTTGCAAAGTGCCAACTAACAGCCATAGCTGGGCCTTAGAGACGTCTTTTCTTCTTGTCTATTTTGCTTCCTTCCACTTTCATGCTATTACTGATGTTGCTTTCCTTTGCTCTTCCCCTTTTTCTTGACTTGCTGTTCCCATCCGCATTAATCCAGTGTCGGTACACCCTCCTGCACGTTTCTATCGGCGTACTATAATGTCGTTCTTTTTCCCTCTGTGAATATGCCTGTATAGAGTAAAATGAGACTCAAACTAGTCCAACTTAATATACTTACTTACTTAATCCTCTTCGAATCTCAAGTGGTCCATAGGGCAGCCACAAATTGCCTCCAACGGCCCCTATCCAGCACAAAGCGCATGATCTCTTCCTCACTCAAGTCGCTTTCCCTCTTATCTCTCTCCATCGTTCGTCTGCAGGTATCCCTGGGTCTTCCAACTCTCCTCGTTAACTCTCTGTTCCATATCAGCGTCTGCTGCGGCAGTCTATTTTCTTCCATTCTCAACACATGGCCATAATATCTCCATCGGTGACACCTGATCTTCTCCACAACACTCCTCTGACCAGTTCTCCGTCTCAACTCTTCCTCACTAATGTGTTCATACTATCTTACTTTCAGGATCTTTCTCAAACAGTTGCTTTCAAATCTCCTGAATTTTGTCTCTACTTCCTTTAATCATTTCCAAATTTCACATCCATACAGTAAAATTGGAATGACAATGCTGTCAAATAGCTTGAGCTTGGTCCTCAAGCTCATGCTTCCGGCTGCCCAGACCTTCATTTTAGCAAAAATCACTCCGGCCTTTCCCAAGCGCAGTCTCATCTCTCTTCGGAAATCTCCATCTGAACAAACCGTGCTCCGAAGATGCTGAAATGAGTCAACCGTCTCTATCTCCGTTACATCCAACATCAGGGCTCACGTCCTCTGTGTGCACCGGCATTACTTTAGCCTTTGCCTTATTGATCTCAAGTGCCACCTTTGCAGCTTCCTCCGACAGGCCTCTTGTCATTCTTTCAACTTCTTCAAAGTTTTCCCACAACAGTGCCAGATCATCGGCGTAGTCCAGGTCCGGTAGCCTGGTATTATTCACCCAAACAACAACCTCATCTTCTCGTCTGACCTTCCTCATCACCCACTCAATCACCAAAATGAATATAACAGGCGACACTTCGTCACCCTGCCTCACTGCCGTGGTGATTTCAAAGTATTCGGAGCTTTCTCTACCAACTCTGACGCAGCTCATAGATCCATCGTAGAGGGTTCTAATTATCTTAATAACTTTTTCAGGAAACCCGTAACACCTCAAAATATTCCACATAGATGGTCTATGCAAAGAGTCAAAAGCTTTCTTGAGTGGAACTTAATATAATATATCCAAATAACACGACAACAAACTGGTCATTCTCAAGCTACCACAGGCCGCCCGTTCCGGCAGCTACGTCCCGGCCACTGCGTGCCACGGTGCCCCAGCGCGTACAGTTGTCCCCGAGTATAGAGTATGTGCGGCAACTATAAAATGTTTGTAGTAGTAGAAGTTTTTTTTTACTAGCGCTTCAGTGGCACACTGCCTATACCGCGCCGAACTATTTCTGCGTTTAGCCACATCTCGTGCGCCGCCAGGGCGCGGAATATGTATCATTGAGAAAATGTTTGTAAACTGCCGTTTTGTTAGCTGTATGAGCGCAAGATATTATGCGCAACCTATCTCTGATACCTGCCAATTCCTAAATCACTAAATAGTTGTGTTGTTAAACTGTTGAGTGTTGCTTTTCTTTAATAATAAACAAGCGCCTGCAATTTAAAGGCGTCGGACAACTATAGCCTGCAGTGTGCACTGCCCCGCAGGTGCAGAGATGTGCCCCCCGCCGGAGCCCCGCCAGAACGCTACGGTTGTCTGTGAGGACGAGCTGGAGGGCTGCACAGACTCGTACATCTGTGCCGAGAGTCCCTACAGCGCCATCGTGGTGCGGGAGTGCGAGCTCAGCAGAGTGTGTACGGACGGCGACAGGGAGGTCAGCAGGGAGCCGCTGTGTCCGGGGGGGAAGTATAACGCTGCCCTCAACCAGTGTACCGCCAAAAGCACAGGTGAGTACTCAAGTGTATCTAGCTGCTGTATTGTTTACTGCTTTTATATCAAGTGAGTACCCAAAAAATTTATGTACCGTCCATCATATTTCAACCTGAAATGTTAATCCTAATATTCTGAATCTTGCGAAATGCTCCGTGTGCCCCTGGGAATCACTTGGCATCTCCGACTTCTCAATACCTCGCCTACTTTTGCTGCTTTCATTCCAGAAGCCCTATTACTATATCTTAAAATGTCACTCAAAAGTGCGCTTACTACTCGTATTTCAGATGAAGAAAGATGTGCTCTATGATAGAAAGAGGTTTTAAAATCTTACTGATGATAGTTTTTCTTCTTCTTACCAGGACGGTTCCAGTGCAGCTCGCTAGTGGTGTCGCGCCCCCTGCCGCAGCCCGTGTGTGCCATGGAGTCGGAAGTGTGTAGCCTCTCGCCGGTGTGCAGCAGTGACGCCACGGTGCTGGTGTGCCATCACCTCTTCTCTTGCCAGCCGCGTCTGAGCCCGCTGGCTGTACGCAGGGCGTCATTCGAGTCTCTGAGAGACGCTGCAGGTGTGTGTTGTCGGCATATAATTGAGCCTCATGTAACCATGAGGTAGCCGTGATACCGTGCTGCAAGGGTTGTTGAATGTAACATCTGTCTTGGCTGTAAGGTTTGTTGGTCTACCTTTCTTCCCCTTGCCTCTTCACCTTAGTGATGTGGCCGCCGATGGTGGCAAGTGACCCAAGGGCCGTAGGCTGGGGGAGGGGGGAGTTCACAGGGTGCACGCGCACCCCCACAGCAGCAGTTAGAGAGAACTGCTTGCCCAAGCACCATAAAAAAATCGCACCTCTATAGAAGAAATGGAAGAAATAGCCATGTGTGGATTTAAAAACTAGTTTTACTCAGGGCTAGCAAATTTAGGGGAGGGTGCTTTTTACCTGTAAGCGATGCCTTGCCATATTTTTTTGATTACCTTACCTTGAGTTGCCTTGAGAGTCTTTGGAAGAAGTCCAGGTGACGTTTCTTACATCACCTCACGTGTGTGGAGTCACTCTGCTGGGTGTCTTCAGTGGTGCCGCAGTTTGCAACCAAAGAGAGAGCCAGCAGCGAAATATCTCCACAGTGCACGTAGCCGCTGACCGCTGGTCTATCTGGTATTCTTCTTAAATGTGAATCCAGCAAATTTTTGAACTTGACAGTTTTGATATCAGTGGCGTTTCGAATATGCCGAGGCATTTT
>LQNS02278143.1:32509808-32528039 GCA_001587735.2 Parhyale hawaiensis | reverse complement strand
CTAAGGATGCCAGCACGATGAATGATCAATGAAGAACAGAAGAAAATTAAGAAGCAAATGAGAGAAGAGGAGATTCCGCACCGGCCCCGAGGCATTACGCAAACGTATAGGTTATTGCGTGAATTCTTCACGCACGGGTCCACTAGTATACACATAACGCCATAATTTGGGAGAGGCGAGCGACCTTCCCAACAAGATATAAATAAATAAATAATAAATTTATTGAACATTATAATAATGCAAATAATATTATTGATATTGACTAAAATGATTGAAAGACAACTTCTTAACCAACTACAAAGGAGTTCCATGGTTGGATGCTAAATGCGACACACAATGTGCAATGAAATTATTTATTGTAACTCAAAAGAGAGACAGAATAGGAGTAAAGTAGAGATAAATGCAATACGCATCACTGATGTTCATGAAACGTCTAGCAACAAATATACATCTCGCTTCGGCAACAAAAGACGGACTATGCAAGGCAATACAGGGTTAAAACAATTTTCAATTTGGTCGCGATAATTTTGTACTCAATATTCTCTCTCAAAATCAAGATTTTGGCAAATGATGTTCGAAGTTAGGGATGCTCAGTATGTCGCATCATATCGTGAGACATAAAAACAGTACCTCATCCACCTATGATGTGAAACGTGACGTTTCACATCATACAGGATTTATAGACGCTCTGGCCAAAACACAACTCACGCTTATTGAAGAGAATGATCACAACGCTTGCCTTGGCAACAAGTAATTAATGATAATGATTCTTTACCGTGCATTAAGTGAATGGAAAATATTAATTACCTCCGCCAAGGAGGTTATGTTTTCGTCGTGGTTGTTTGTCTGTCTGTCTCTTTGTCTGTCTGTTTGTTTGTTTGTCTGTCACCAAAATAACTCAAAAAGTTACAAACCGATTTCGATGAAATTCACAGGGATTGTAAGGTATGTTAGGAGGAACAGATGATTAACTTTTGGTAAAGATATGTCCATCCGTTTGTTTGTTTGTTTGTTTGTTTGTTTGACTGCCTCATTTTTCTCGATGCCATAACTCAAAAAGTTATGGATGGATTTTGATGAAATTAACATGAGTTGTTAGGTTTATAACAAAGAGTATATGACCAAATTTTGGTAATGATCCGTTTGTTCGTTCATTCGTCACTGTTTTTAATTTTATGCTTGTTAGCACAATAACTCAAAAAACAATTAATGGATCTTTATGAAATTTATAGGGGTTGTTAGTAATGTTAAAAGACATAAATGATCATATTTTGGTNAACACTATAACTCAAAAAGTAATGAACGGATCTTCAAGAAAATTGAACAAGCTGTTATTAATATGAAAAGGTACAAATGATTAAATTTTGGAGTTTATACAAAGAAAATTATGGTTTCAAAACCAATTTGAATTTTTTGCTACCGTTGCCTCACTTGGTGGAGGTATGCGCTCTCAGAGTGCTCTAGTTCAGTGATAAATTTATAAGAAAGACACCGCTTCATCCATTGAGAGCTGTGGCCCGAACATCTCCAGATACACAAATAAGGCCATACGTGTCGTTGCATTATAAGCGTATTATTTGAAGCTTTGGATCGAAGGATACACCTTCGCAAATTGTTCAAAATCCTTTCCCAAGTGAAGCGTTACTACCGTCAGAATTTAAGAAAATGATAACTATAAAAAACTCTGAGTAAATTATCTTTGTTCATTGTTAATTAAACAGTAATATTAATTAATTGACGAGGCAACTTGTGAGATTGCATAGATTTGCAGCTTCTGTTATTTATAACACAATTCTTTTGTTTTGTAAAATATGCACAGGTTCACTCAGCATTATTAGATAAGGGAAAATTAGGATGATACGAGTCTGAGTAAGCACTGAAGAACATTACCTTTGTTCTGTGGAATTTCCACAGGTTCCAACTAGTTTGTATTAAGTTGCCTAGCAGCAAATTGTGCAAGAATAATCGAAAAAATTAACAATTAAAGAAAGTGGATGCATTTGGTGTATTTAAGAGCGAAAAAAGTATTCGTGCAAAATAATTTTCTGCTTTTGCAAGGTTTAAATTACCTCAGAACATTCTAGTTTCTTCCCATATATATTAGAGGGTGAATCATAGGTCATAGAATTAGGTTAATTAGGTTCGGCAATCTTATGTTATGGTGAGCAGCGCCTCGAAAGAAACCGTAAAGGTTACCCTAGCAATGCCTTTGGAACGTCTTACTTTCATACCCAGTTTTCTTACTTCTGTTTTTTTATTGCCTCTACTGATGATGCTTTTTCTCTGTTCTTCCCCATCTTTCGCAAATTACTGGTCTCATGCGCCTTGATTCTGTGTGGGAACACATCAAAAGAAATAATATAGTACATTAACAAATGCGCTGAGCGGTACGCAACCAGTGTATCTATGAAATTTCTACCACGGGCAGCAGAGTATGCTCTTTCACTTAGAAAATTTCAGCACATTATTGGGGTCGCTCGAAGAGCCACAACACCATCCTGGTGAGATGATTATATTCAATGGCATCCTCAATTGAATCGGGAAGAGCATTCCAAAGCTTAGCTCCGGAAATAGGAAAAGCTTGTTGACCAGCCGTGGTGCTGCTGTAGCGCACTTGGAGATGATCTCGCCAAAGAGCTCGTCCACTGATTTCACCGTTTCGAGTAAACTGCACAACCTCGGCATTTCGAGGAGCGAACGGAAAACGTATTGGGCTTCATCTATCTTCAAATTGATCTTAGGATGCGTTTTCTAACATTTTCAAAGACACATTACAATGATAGGTCTGCTAAATTGTCTGCACTCGCTGCATTTGGGCTCGTCGGTTCGTTTGGGTAGGTTTGGGTTTTGCTTCCTCCTATTCTCCGGCGTCAGTATCAGGCAGGAAAGTGAGAGCTGCATATTTGTTCGACGTAGGAAGTGCCGTGCTAGATTGGCACTCTCTGGCAGCAGTGCTCTGATCAAAATATGGAACTTCTTTACCGCTTTCTGAATTTTTTAAGTTTATTCGGCTAGGCGTGAGTGGAACAGAGATCTCGAAAGGAGCTGCTGAGGCTTGCAGGGCCGAACTTGAGTATTCGGTTGCTGATGGTATTTACTGAGTCGTGAACCCACATCCGACCAGGCCATAGGAGCACTAGCCTTTGCAGGAATAGATTTATTTCCAACGTCTAATCTACGCTTCTTTAGATGCAATTAAGGCTGATACAACAGCTGCTTCTTTTACGGAAGTCTCCTACAACGGACAAAAATTATTTGCTTAATACTTTGGCGCCTATTATACTTCTAAACGGCTATAGTGCTTTAAGAGATTTTACATGTATACTGTTTGCTAAGTAATCATTTCGAGATGTCCTTATTATAATAAAGGCATTACGACAGATGATAGTTAATTTATGTCGTTCAGCTACCAATAATATAATTTATTATTCCTTCTATGTACGTTTTCTTTCAGTAGTAAATTGCAGTAGGGACTATACTATTTGGTGCAACTGCACAGATCTTAATCGTGTTGAAATTTTTTGTCATAAATGTCACAAAATTTGCAGACAATATCTGGTTACGGTGTTCCGCCTTCAAGTCCACTCCTCGTCGTTGTTCAGATTACTCCACATATATCTTGAATGTGTTCTTAACCGATATTAAAATGTACACATTGATGAGTATACTAGCTGGAGTCTGTGGAAATTCCACAGAACAAAATCAACATTCTTCCGTAATATCTCAGACCCGTATCATCCTAATATTCCCCTGCCTAATACTGAAGGAACCTGTGGAAGTTCTACAAAACAAAATAATTGTTCCTCACTTATGATGCCCTCGGACCCGTATCATGCATACGAAGGGTGATGAATGTTCGAAGTCAAGCAGCCAATCTTCTTCCTTAGACTTGGTAGCAGTAGCAGCTTAAACTCCATCTTGAGTCTTTTACCTGCAATTGATCTCTTGCCAGGTCGTATCAAGGCTACGTCAAGGCAGCCCTAATTTTTTCCCTATCTATATAGTACTGACGAAAACGTTACGGTCCTACTAACTAACGGAGGAACATGCAGAATTATAATATAGATTGCATACATTAAAAAAATAATGGTAAATCCATATATTTCTCATGTAGATGCTGTCCACTACATCAAGGGCCGAACGCCCTAAGACAAAAGAGAAATAGCATTTGGTCAGTAGAGTTTCCCTTGTATAATGCCGACATGTTATTACGGAAATGCTGTAAGTGACATTGTCCGTTAAGAGAAACCCCAGTTTAAAAGAAATTTTTCATTATATAGTTGCGAAAACATGCCATTTCAACTAGAAAAAACTATGATGATTCTTCTTCTGAGCATGGTTCATGAAAGGTGGGATCTTCGATGGAGTTTTAGATCCTGTCGGGCATCGGCTATATCGCATATTCTTTAGCTAAATTTCTTCGTAGCCGTTAGAGAGGCTCAGTCTTGGTTGGAATTTTCATTCCTTTCGTGCATAATCTAATTTGCTAATGCTTTCTTTTGCTGAATATTTTTGTAGCAGTTGAAACTTATCGCTGAACAGACAAGTTATATTCAATTTCCATTACAGCCAATTTAGAGGCTAGAAGGTTCAACTATCCCCTGGTAACCAAGTTACAGTAAGCCCTGGGCGTTTCCAGTGAATTCTTGTGATTTAACTACATTTTCCTAAGCCGCGTCTTCACGATCCATCACTTCATCGATCACAAACACAAGAATCGAAAAGTAAAATCACAAACAAATTCCCTCCTTGTCCGAACGGCATGAAAAACAGAAGCCACGAACACTTCGAAGTCACGGTTCGCGAATTCAGCATCCCATTACTATTAATCGATATTCCACCCTCACTTTATCGGTCAGATATTTATTTTAGTTCTAGGCGCTGATTCGCGAGTAAAACTTTATATATACTGGCGAAAAGTATAGCTAAAAATTCACTCACTGGCAACCCCTCAAATGCAGAAATTCAGACGACAGAACCATAATTTCTCATTTTTTATTAATAAATTTATTTATTTTCTATTGCAATTCACACTGTAAACATCCGTTTCTTCCGTTAAACGTAACTCTTGCTCCATTGTAGCTTCTACTTATGAAAAAAGAAGGTACAGACGTAACTTCAGGAATATGCTGCAGGTATTACTAATTGGCAACATATAGTTACCAAATGCTCCCACTGTACAGAAATTCGAATTAAACACAAACAAAATACTCTATGCGGGTAAATTTAAATAAAAATGATGCTTTAATTACTAAGTGATACATTTAAAACAGATACATCTATTTACAGAGCAAAATATAATTTGTAAACTTTTTGTGATCGTGATCGTGCTCAAAGATTTCCAGCACTGGTGGCGATCAAAAATCACAAACTTCTAAGGCTCGCCGCGTGCGTTTGTCGATCAAAATTGTTCCGCAATCACAAACTTCGACGAAAAGATGGATCGTGTAGACACGGCCTTAGTGCTGCTCAACGTTTGACCAATTGACCAAATCCAAAGTGATATTTGCGCCCAACTCGGCAGGGGCATATTTTGCTTTCGCAAAATTTATGGCTGTACAACTTGCGTTTCTTTAAGGGAAGATCACGCCTGCAGGTATGAGACCTATTTTGCAGCAAAACCTAATCTGGACGCAGGAATAATCAACCCAAATTACACAGTTTTTGCTGTCATTTTTGACGACTGGGCCCTCTAGTATGATAATACCCGAGAACCGACAACTGGACCCAATGTTTAGAGAACGATCAGTGAGCCACTCGTCATGCGGTAGTCAGGAGGCGCGGTGTGCGCCTAGCTGAGTGTTCGGGAAGTCGCACGTCAATTTTCTAGTCGTCTTTTTGCTTGAATTTTCCGATTCAGTCCCAGAGCTATTCTTAATCTTTGAAAAACGTGCATGGCTCATAGAAGACACACTTCAAGAAAGTGTTGTACCGATGCCCCACTATGCATTCATACTGACACCTGATGGAAGAATGTGAGACTGAGCCGCCAGGTATGACACCGTATCTATTGCATATGTAACCCCGACATTAGCACATAGACATAATGCGACAGCGATTTGACGAAAGAAAAGTCTTTCGATGATGATACGAACGCAGAGCAGCTTGCCAAAGCCCGGGGTTACGTCGAGTGCGTTTAGTTGTTGAGTGCAGAGAACTACGGCGTCGGGCACTCGACGAGCAATGAGGGGACAGTCAGGCTAATGGCTGCTTGGATTTGTGGGAGCCCAAAGAGCCAATACCACTGCAGGGATATCAGCCGCTGTGTGGTACGGCAGTAAAAGTAAGGCCATGACAATAATCTTGAAAGGCCAGTGCACACTCTAGTCTTTTATTACCCGTACACAGTACAAAGCGTCCAAATGTTTTGTTTTTGCAGCATCCTTACCATGACAATTTTCTACCGACCAACAGATTTGGAAAATATCAGAGGTAAAGCCAGTTAGCTCAGTTAATGTCACTAGATACTTTTCGCGCATCTCTTCAAATTTGCACGAAATTAGAACTCCGAAAGGTATGAACTCTTCCGATGTTGATAAAGATACGATAAATCATCATAACGCTTTGTACTATAAACGAGGAATAAAATACTACAGCGTGAGCCCGCCTCAAGTCCAGAAAATACTTCCTGCAATATTCCCCTGTACACAACTCAGCAGAGAAATGAATATTGTGCAGGTGGCAGCTTCTGCGCGCCCGCAGGACCCCGGCCTGTCGCTGGATTGGTGTGTGAGGATGTGCTCGAAAACTGCGAGGATATCTATTTGTGTTCCGATCCACAAGTGCCGCAGGTGAGCAGTCTACACTTCCTACTTCATTTCATAAGACTCCCCTCCGATGTTGTCGGTGCGAAGATTGTCAACACGTCTAAAAATCGGATTGACAAACATTGGGAGAGACATTCTCCCGAGCTAAGAACTCTTCCAGGAGTCGCAAACTCTTAACTGCTAAAGCTTCAGAGGCCACCTTGATCCCCATTCTACTGTCTTCCGCCCTAACTAGATGGACATCTAGTCTATCTAGATCGTGCTTGCGCGCATGCATGATCGTCTCTTTAGCTCTTTTTTCCTTAGTCACTATATCATACTGACAAAATGGCAATTGCTCGTAGAAGCCCGGAGCGTAAGTCCCAGTGTCTCTTTGGGAATGGGCCTGTTGGTTTGTTTACTGCCGCCTGTCAAATCTAATCTAAACAGAAGCCCTCGTTGCTTTCAGGGAGGCATGACATGGGCTGTAGACAACAGATTTTGGTTCGATGGGTCGGTCCCTTAAATCTTTGAGAAGTTACTCTCCCAAGAGACGCCATGGGGTATTTTGCCATTGAGAAGACCTTTGGGTCATCTTTTCTACCATGCCCAGATTGCTGTCTCCCTTTTCATCCTCCTAACAATAACCCTTCTTGCTGCTCTTCTTCATTCCTCGCTCGCTTTCCAAACAGCAACCAGTGCCTTGATTCATTGCTTTGCCAAGACATATTACATGTTTCTCCTTTTTTTTACCCTTGCTGGAGACAGCATATGCTATCCAATTCTTACTGCAATTTAATCCGATCGGATAATACGGCCAGCTCTGACTTTTGGAGGAACGCTGAGACAGTGGTGGACCCGAGTCAGTAAGTATGATGACGCCAAGCTGTCTGGGCTGTTTTCCTTAGGTTGTACAGCCCAGGTGTGCTACTGCCACCCGAAAAACACCACAGTGAGCCGAAACATGGTTACTGTTAGCGACACTAAAACGTCATCCATCGCCAAACTCTGCACTGTTTTAATCGGAAACAAAGCAAAGTTCTCTTGAATGAACCTTCATCACCAAAATGTACCTACCATCTATTCATTTGTATAACTATTTTCCGTTCGCTTTCTGAAAACTGACGTCTCTAGCTGTACACGCTTTACTGTAGCCCAAGTCGTAGTCACCGTTACTGCTTTTCGGGTGGCAATTGCGGTGCAATTTTTAAATAACGAATGACTCCGCCTTAGCAAAGATAACGCTGAAGTTGAGATTATAACCGGCGTTTTTTCACAACATCGGCAACTCCGCTTACCTTGCTGAGGCAGCCCGAGCTCTGGTGCTACCCTGGGCCTCCACGTTGACTGTGTGGCACGAATATTTTTGAAGAGAGCCTTGGGTTGGGAAGTATAAGGAAGGGGCACGTGTTGAGTAACAAAGAAAGCAATACAGAAAGAACATTGCACTTTAATTAAAGCAGACTTAATTGCCAAGTTTGTAACTGCCTTACTGTACCCTCTCCGTTTAGATGCCAGGGCCGCCGCCTCTTCGCCCAACTCCGTCCCTGCTCGGCGCTGGCTGTTTTTTAGATGTATGGTTATGTGTTTATTGTTTCTTCGAGATAACGAAGAGGCCCTTTGGTTGCCAGGTGGTGCGGCGGTGCGACATTGTGAGAAACTGCACAGAAAACGGCAAAAGCGGCTCCTCCAAGAAGCTGTGCCCTGATGGAAACAAGTTCGACACCCAGCAGAACCAGTGCGTGCCTCCCACTACAGGTCAGTCTGAGTGGGGACCAGCCTGAGGCCGGGTGTACAATCACCTCGTAGAGTTACTGTAACGCAAATTGTTCAGTTCTTTCGAAGAGGTACCGATGTCACGGCTCATATTTTGTCGCTTTCTTATATGGTCTTCACTGAGTTATGATTAAAGTGATTCGAACTTTCAAGGTATATGTACCGTACCAAAATAATAAGCTGAAACTCAGTTGTCGTTCAACTAAAGATCAAGGAACTAGAATGCCCCTTGTCGTAAGACAATCACACGGGAGGAGGGAGCGAATTCAACGCCGTCTTTCTTATCGCCAGCTTACTCTGGAGTTTGAGCATTTTGGAAATCTAAGTCAACCGATTTGACTTCTTGAAGAAATTATGAACATTGTTCAACTCCTCCCTCTTTTTGGGTGGACTGACAGACAAATATATAGACTTAAATCTTCAATGAAAACATTATCACCGCTTTTCGCTTCACTCTCGAGTGATAAAAATGTAAAACTTCAGCCGTTACATGGCTGCAGCCGTACCTGCCGCTGCAGCCGTACCTGCAGCTGCAGATGTACCTGCCGCTGCAGCCGTACCTGCAGCTGCAGATGTACCTGCCTCTGCAGCCGTACCTGCAGCTGCACAGTTAGGTATTGGTAAGTTTACAAGGCGTGTTTGAGTATCCGGGCTCTGTACGCCACCAGAGGTGTTCGTAGTTCATTTCAGCTTGAGCGAGGCCTTCAAGACATCTTTCCTCTTTACCCAGTTCGCGTCCTTCCATTCACACTGCTGCTGACGATGATTTGTTATAGTTCATATTTCCCCTGTTTTGCTGTTCCTATGCTCGGTATTCCTGTGTACGTGGAACCCTCGTACAGGAGTTCCACGTTTTCCTTACCATACTATATGTCTCTTCCTCTCTTGGAACAGCTGATTTGTGTTGTATTTGGGAGGTTTAAATTAACCTGAATAATAAAAATAGTAGATAGCTAGATGTGAGTGTATGTTTATGTTATTAGCGACTCCGCTTGTCTGACAGCACGCGGTCTGGCTGTGATGATCCTGCGTCCCATACAGCAGGTCCAAAGATGTGATCTTCTGTTCCCCACCAGTAGCACAAAGTGATTGTTCTTTGTGTTGCGTGTTAGTAAACATCACTGAGTGCCTGCGAAATGTTTTACCCAAATGTTAACTGGCACATCAGCGGGCCGTCAGCAAGTGTCACTAGCTAAGGTTTGGATATCTCTTTGAACTAGGAGAGAATTACAGTAGAACCCAAAAAGCTGTACACTTTTTTACAATGAAGTAGCAAAACGTATGGACGCGTGACTTGCTGTAACAGGGACAACGTCAAAAGGTTGTAGTGTAAGTTCGGCTCAAGACAAATGCCAGTAAAGGGAAGTTCGTAAAGCAGAATACTCCAAAAATGTAACATTTTATTCCTCGAGTCACCAGTGCAACTGCAACCAAAATCCTGCATTGAAAGACCACAACGATACTCTTCTGTTGATCAATGATGGCTCTAATTGAACTGCCCTCGCTTGAGAATTTATCATATTATTAAGTTGAATATGTAAACCATGCAAAACTAAGAAAACCATATCAAAAATAGGCTTCATATTTAGCTGGCGAGCTGCTTGGAAAAAACACAACTACGGTCGATAAAGATCTGCCAGCTCCGAGTGAATTAAGTTGTAAAATGGCTGTCATGTCAGACTCAAGCAACATATGTTGTGAACTGGTGCGAAATAAGCCTTAAGAAATGTGCTTAAATTGATACAGCATCAGGCAAACTGAAGTAAGGTTTTATTCATGTCGCATAACTTAATTAAAGTATAGTAGATAAAAGGTACACCTAAATTTATTTGACATTTAACCCAAGTTTGCAGAGACTCCATGAAGTAACCAGTAGGGTTGTACCAGTACTATCGGTATCGGTACGCCATGTATCGGCCATTTTTAAGGGTATCGGTATCGGCAAAAAAGGATCGATTTTGCCGATACCGACGATACTTTAAAAAAAAACTAGTTTAAATTTGGTGGACGCGGCGACTTTCGTTCATTCGCCAAAGTACAAGAAGCGGTAGTTGAAGTTAATCAAGCAAGTAGTTGAGAGCATTCATCTTTTATTCAACTAGATACCAAAATGCGATATCTAATGAAAATATTGCCCAGTAGATATTTAACAGAGCAGGAAGATTAGCGAGAATCAACTAGTGAAAATACAGTCACGCATCAGCAGCTAACGTCTGTGTTGTCCTGCTTCAGGAGATGTAAGAAACGCAGTGAAAACGTATGCAAACGCTTCGTTTTATATGCTGCGGTCAAGTGAAAAGTTTTGCTAATCGCAGAAGTTAGGATGTAGTTGAACGACTTCACTATGTGACGAAAACTAGGCAGTGGAAGTACGATAATCAGGCTCTAATATCGTATGTGGCGGGTCCAAGTATTGAAAGATACTTCACGGTTTATAGTTATAGGAAGTTTCTTTAGCATCATTTTCCATTTTCGGAACTAGGTTACTTACTGTAGATCATTTTCTATCGTCGATGTATCTGTATTTCACTTCCGATTGTTCATCCTTGTATAGCACTTTCCCGCAGCGCGTGTGAGACGTGGAATACACCAAGTTATAGCCTCTATTTCTGTATCTATTTCATAATTCTACCTCTGCTGTACTTAGTACCAAAGGCGTTCTCTCCAGCTCTCCATTAATTACGTAATCAAAAGCAGTGCATACTAGACGGTCAGAAGGGAAAATGACATCTATTTATTACACTTAATGCGGGCAAGAAATGGTTAAAATGAGTTCTCACGATAGTTTTAAAAGCTTCGCGAAAAATTTTGCTGCCCTATTCTCTGGAAAGATTTATGGGTCGCGTGCTCATGTAACCGCGAACTTATGAGTCAGTGACCTCGTAGTCGAACAGTAATTTTCTGTAGTAAATACTGCAAGCTCTATCTAATTCTGGCCAACTGCGTAAGTTCGCAAGTCTTCCGACGTACGCGTCGCTTCTCAATTAAAAATTTTCGGTGGAACTACCGTGGCGCTTGGTCCACACATGGCCGCCACAGGTCGCCTTTCTGAGCGGGACATCCGTGAGGCTCGGGTGCTGCACGGTCGCTATGCGCGTTTTAGGGGTGGCACGGGCGACCTCGTTCTGAACATAAATCACCCATACAGGGCACGCTTGTCCGACCGTGTTCCACGGATATTCTGCGCCTCCGCAGAAGTAGCAGTATACTGGTATTTTGGCCAAGACGTGGAATATCCGTGGAACACGGTCGGACAAGCCCGCCCTGTATGGGTGATCTATGTTCGAAACGAGGTCGCCCTGTTAAAGCTGTTTTTGTCACAGCTTTCTGCTTTTGCGGTAGCTCCCTTCTGTACTTGTTGCTCGCCGCTTTCCTCTTTCTGCCATCTTGTCGTCCTGAGGTGGTCGAATGAAGCACGAAGAGAATAATCCAATGTATTTAGTTCGTAGAATCTGGATACATAAACAGGCGAATTGTTGAGCTACCGGGGGAGTTCTTAATTAATTGAGCACGCAGGCTCTTGCGTATACAAGGGAAATAGACGGAGTCGGCTTGGCTTACACATTTGATATCGAGAACGGAGAAACGACGGGTCCAATGGGCAGGGTTGCCGCCTAACAAAGAACGAAGTCCTATACTCGCACAACGCTTATATTGGAGTTCGAGAAGGAAGCTCGGCCTTGTTGATTGCCCTTCAGCTTCCATTATGGCGAGGAGGGAAAGCCTCGAGATGCGACTCGGTGGGCATTACTGTCTTCACTCCTTAGATCTACTATGTGTTAGGATCTTACACATAGTCTTGAAATAAGTGTGAGCCTCGTTCACTACTTCCTAGTTCTCTGATAACTACGTAGTGTAAACATGATTACATTAGCCATGCTAGCATATATGGATTACAACTGCTCGGACCTAAACACATGCTTGGAATTTAGGCGAATTTTAGGTGACACTTGGCCATGGCTTGCAGGCGGTCTCTAGGCTACGCTAACGTTTTAGGAGTACCACTGCAAACTTCTAGCAGAATTTAGCTGACAATCGGCCGTGGGTTGCACGCGGCTCCTCGGTCTTCCTTGTCCGATGTAAGGCCAGCAAGTGCGGCGGATAGGCTCCAAGGGTCGCTTGTGCCGAGGTGAAGTCGGGCGCACCTCCAACAGTGTTCCCTTTCTTGTGGCTGCTTGGTACGAATGGGGCAAGACAGCCGACTTGACGAGACACGGGTGGGGTCCGTTAGACTCCGGCAGTGGATGGTCAAGCTCCTCGAGGATGTACCGGTAAGATGGAAGGAAACACGGAATTAGCAGCTGCACTTGGTCTCACACGTGCATAACCCTAGCGGTGAGCGTTTGAATTTCCCAGGTGCGTTTGGTTCATTTACTTGACATGAGTTTTACGTTAATCGTCGTTTAGTTATCAATTTAGGATTAAGGATCAAGAACCACTGGCTGGGATATTCGTAGGCCACCGTAGTTACCTTTACATTTATATACCTAGGTACACGATTGTGTCGACGTGACTTTAGTTTATAGTGCAGAGTAGCATGCCCTTATAGCATGGTATTAATTGGCTAATGATCTTTAAGTATCATCATTTCAATGGAGGATTGCTTTTCTGAGACTGGATCGTCGAGCCAAGCTTGTTAAGAAGTTGGTTCTCAGTGATGGTTTATTCTGTTTTCTACATGTATTAGAATGTGCAGGAATTATGCCTAATACAGTCGATTTTAAAGATAGTTAAGAAATTACACAATATTACACGTTGTAGTGGTGCAAGACGTCCAACACCTCCAACACGCCCGTGCACCCCCAAAACGCACCTAGCGACCGAGCAGCACCCGAGCCTCACGGATGCCCCGCTCAAAAAGGCGACCAGGTGCGCACCATACGCCGCGCTTGTTCCACCGAAAATTTTTAATTGGGTTGGATTATCGATGCCTACATTCATTCATTCATTTGACTGCCTGGCGCTGTCGCCTCTCATTTATTTCTGTGATGATTTTTGCTCCGCTCTTACTTTTTTCGACTCGCGCTTTGTTCTTGCGCCTTTCACTGCTTGGGTTCCGCGATTTGATATACGTCAGGTGTGTTTAATTGGCGTATTTCCAGTGATGTATCTGATCAAGTTAGCTGGTCTGAACTCAGCAAACTTGGTACTCTTAACGACAACCACATTGAATCAACGTTCAGGTATTACCATACATGTGTTGCCAAAAGCCACATTCAGACAAAAATAAGTTAATCTTACTAGCCTCCAATTTTCTGAATTATTGAAGGGTTACTTTGGATTAATCGGTTTGTCTGTCTGCCACCACGATAACTCAAAAAGTTCTCAATCGATTTGGACTAAATTTACAGAGATTGTTAGGTATGTAAAGAGGAATAGATGACTAACTTTTGATGAAGATATGTCTATCCGTTTGTTTGTTTGTCTGCCTAATTTTTCTCGATGCCATAACTCAAAAAGTTATGAATGGATTTTTATGAAATTAATATGAGTTGTTAGGTATGTGACAGAGAGTAAATGACCAAATTTTGGTAATGATCTGCTTGTTCGTTCGTCCGTTTGTCACTGTTTTTTATTTTATGCTTCTTAAAACAAGAACTCAAAAAATGATGAATGAATCTTTATGAAAGTCATAGGGGTTGTTAGTAATATTGAAAGACATAAATGATAAAATTTTAGTGCAGATCGGTTTGTTCGTTTGTTGGTTTGACGCATCTTTGTCATAGCGTTTGTTAGCAGTATAACTCAAAAAGTTATGAACGGATCTTCAAGAAAATTGCTCAAGCTGTTATTACTACTACAAGGCACAAATGATTAGACTTTGGAGTTTATACAAAGAAAATTATGGTTTTAGAGCCAATTTGAATTTTTTGCTATAGTTGCCTCGCTTGACGGAGGTACGCACTCTCAGAGTGCTCTAGTGTTATAATATGTAATTCTTATTTGAAGCTTTGACTTTCATCTCAGCCAAATAGATTACGACTACTACTATCACTACTTAGAGGACAGATACGTGTGCGATACCCCATTTTTCAACGTCATGGCGCCGAGTTTGAACTTCTCTCGATGATCCAAGCTATGCTAGTTCTTCGAGAAATTAAATTTTTGCAGGGCTCTTTAGGATTAACAACATGTAGTATGATTGGCCGGCGGCCGCTTAGTGTAATACTATACAGTCGATTACGCTTAATGCGTCCACAACTAGACCTACGGCTTTGGTCTCCATCACTGGTTGGTCATAAAAAGCGAAATTTGCGGTTGGGCTACTGTTGTGGCTAATAAAAATGTTTTCTCAGCTTTAGTTTTTTTTCTTGTTTATAGCTTCGAAGAAAACTTCACAAATGAAAATAAAGTACAGGCACTAATTAGACCAATACTTCTTACTTCAGACTCTAAATGACTTAGTGAAATAGAAGCGATGCTAACGCAGTTTTTGACTGAAAGAACTACGTTCTCGATTGTTAATAAATTTATATACAAGCTGTCTATAAAACTCATAAGCGCTTCTTAATTTAAAAGTTTAACTCAACGTAGTTCACCTTAGCCACTAGGTAGGCCTTCGAGACGTCTGTTGTTCGAGCCCACTTTGCTTCCTTCCGATTTCACTCTCCTAGTGATCTTACCTGGTGCGTATTAACGGAATGCTACACACAAAAAATTAAGCGATATCGTGTACAATATTTGAGTCCGTTCCAGCAGAATTCATCGCTGTATGCGGCTGATCGTTTTTTCACGGTGGTCCTATTAAATGCATGCGACTGTACATGACAGCAACCTAAACCTTTCAGGTGCACTGTGTCCCGCACAGCAAACTCTCCTCCATGGACATGAACAACGAACAGTCGTGAAAAATTAATGCCTCCTCTTTTCTAACTCAAAAAGTTGAAAAGTTACGAGGACGGAAGTGGCATCATTAGAATAAGTGACTTTTTGGGCTATCGAATTTATTTTTCGAATGTAGTCTCCACTATTCTCAATACGCTTTTGCCAGTGATGAACGCGAGCCATAATGCCTCTGTCGTAAATGTCAGTGCCTGTCAAGGCAGTCCATTCTTTCACTGCGACAATTACGGCGATGTTGTCGAGAAACGCTGCCCACGTAATGTGTCTTTCTGAGGTCTGAACAAGTGGAAGTCTAACTGTGCCAGGTCAGGACCATACTGTGGGTAACACAGTAAGGTCTAGCCGAACTTTGTCACGCATTCCGTGGTCTTCAAACTTCTGTGTGGCCTGGTGTTGTCGTACTTCAACAGAGGTTCCCTTTTCTCTGGCCCTAGACGGGTGAACCGGACCTTCATCGCCAACTCTACACGCACTTCATTAACCGTAATCAGCCGATCAGTGCAGATGTGCTGATCTAGGTGCACTTGATTTCCCGGGGTGGTGGCTGTGCATGAGAGTCCGGAGAGCACTTTGTCACTCTCATCATTGTCGCCATTCTGAAATCGACGAGCCGAACTCTTCACAATACCAACTGCATCGGCTTCGTAAACGATCACCAAATGCCGGTGAATGTTGATAGGTTCCATTATTTCCGCATGGATGAATTCAATGACGTATTTATGCATTTAATGCACGTTCATGGCAGGGATTGCTTTTTCGCAGTGCTACACCATCAATATCTGCAATATCAGGCCAAGGGTCCATAAGTTCAGTCGTCATAACAATGTAATTTGCAATCGCCTCGGATCCCTTCGGGCGGAATGAACGAAAATGGAGGCGCTACACAACCGAGCACCCAGGCTGGCCTCTAAATAACTGAAGTGATGAAATGGTTTTAATTTAAGGAATGCTTTCACATACTGTATAAAACTAAAATAAACTTTTCTTTAAATTTTGCAGATGAAATAATAAAAATCGAATCGAAAAAAGTACTTGCGACAGTTATAATACCTTCTGTACACCATTGCATGGCTGCCCTAATGCAGTGCATGATGTTCTTATCTGTGCAGAAGCAGTGCGCTGTCCCAGCAGCCTGAACCTCCCAGAGCTGCCAGCGCCGCAGTGCACAACAGAGACGGAAGCGTGTGTTGAGAAGCCCAAGTGTAACTCGCAGGAGTCTGGTCTGCTGTGCTACAAACTCTTCTCGTGCGAAGAACCAGCCAGTGCCTATGTCCGCAGCAACCTCTACAGGATGGGTGAGTACTGAAGTATCATTTCTTACCCACCCTACCTTGGAGCTTCTTCGAACGAGGTCCAGGTGATGTTGTGCATTCCACCTGCCTTGTGCAGCAGTGATGGTACATTTCTTAGCCAGCAGGAGGCCTAATAGCGATTATCTCCACATTGCACGGAACCGCTCACAACTGTTTTATCTTGCACTCTTGATAAGTATGAGTCCAATAAGTTTTTTGGAGCGATCAGCTGCATTACTATAAGCGGCGGTTCGAAGAACCGCTCAGCCCGAGTAGTGAAACTATTACAATACTTCGTTGCAACTGCACCACCACCATTTCTGATCGGGACTCGCATTTTCATAAGTGCCACCAATACTGCCTGGGTGGCTGGCAGCAATTCGCTCAATTGCATTCACAGTAATTCCTTGTAGAATTTTCCAGGCAAATGCAAATGAGTACAAATAAAGGTGGGCAAATTTCCGAGATTGTTCAATTCTTGTATACCTATAATTTTAGTAGTGAATAACCTCTGTATAGATTCGAGGCATTCTAGCTCTTTTTCCTTGCTCGGTATCCCAAGAGATGACCAGTTTTCCATTTAGCCTTGTGCAAACAGCCGACATCTTCGCAAATTTCAGTGAAAGAAGCTTGTCGCATCGTCAAGCTTGGCACGGCATTGCAATGAATATGTAGTAGAGAAAAGGCAATTAACAGTTGCAATATCTTACGGTATATGTATTGCACGTTGCATGAGATAAAAATGAAATTATTGACTTCATAAATTTTATGGCCCGCACTTAACCACCTTTTTTCATTATTCATACACTGTCAAAATCCATAACTTTAGCGGAAGAAACTCTGTAAATGTTACTTGGAAAGCCCCGTATTTTGATTGACTGGAGAAATCCCATATTTCGTTCTTCGTCAGCGACAATAAGCACACTAACTTCGTGTTGTACCAGATGGCTGTTCCCTATAAACTGCCATTTCACTTGCTACACCAAGTGGGATCTCGTTTTAAATTCCATACGTTTCTTTCCAAAAGGAATATAGTATATGTTGACCTTAGGAATCAGGTTATACGAGTCTGTGGCTCATTCAGGAACTTTTATTTGTTCTCGGTATATCGTAGCCCGTCTGCTGATGATAGAGTCTTTGATTGTCTCCTGGATGCAATGGCTAGAATTCAGTCGTCGGATAGGCGTTCTGCCTTTGCCTTTATGGGTGACTTTAATTGTCACCATGTGGAATGGTTAAGCTCTGTGAGGACTGATGGCCATGGTCATGCCGCCTTCGACTTCGCGAGGGCCTCTGGTTGTGAGCAATTGGTTGAAGGTTATGCCCATTTGTTAGGAGGTGTTCTTGACCTACTGATGACTGATGTTTCTGATCTGGTTGGAGTCTCAGTGGTACCTCCCATTGGTTCCTCGGATCATGGTGCTCTATCAGCGACGCTGCAGGTCCGTCAGCGGGTTCTCAGAGTCACTGTTAGGCGTGAAATATTTTTGAAGTCCAGAGTGAATTGGGATGCTGTCTCTGGTGCCATCCTCGCGCTGCCTTGGGGTGTTGTGAGAGAGTCTACTGATCCTGGG
>LQNS02278143.1:32493857-32505613 GCA_001587735.2 Parhyale hawaiensis | reverse complement strand
GTTTGTTTGTTTGTTTGTTTGTTTGTTTGTTTGTTTGTTTGTTTGTTTGTTTGTTTGTTTGTTTGTTTGTTTGTTTGTTTGTTTGTTTGTTTGTTTGTTTGTTTGTTTGTTTGTTTCATTTTTCTCGACGCTCTAACTCAAAAAGTTATGGATGGATTTTGATGAAATTACCATGAGTTGTTACGTATATAACAAAGAGTAAATGACCAAATTTTGGTAATGATTTGTTTGTTTGTTCGTTTGTCACTGTTTTTAATTTTAAGCTTGTTAGCACAATAACTGAAAAAATAATGAATGGATCTTTATGAAATTTATAGGAATTGTCAGTAATGTTGAAAGACATAAATGATTAAATTTTGGTGCAGATCAGTTTGTTCGTTTGTTTGACTCATGTTTGTCATTACGTTTGTCAACAGTATAACTCAAAAAGTTATGAACGAATCTTCAAGAAAATTGCTCAAGCTATTATTACTATTGAAAGGCACAAATGATTAGATTTTGGAGTTTATGCAAAGAAAATTATGGTTTCAGAGTCAACTTGAATTTTTTGCTACCGTTGCCTCACTTGGCGGAGGTATGCGCTCTCAGAGTGCTCTAGTTACAGAATATGCAAAATAGCTTATTTTTTGCCTTTTTTCTAAAAGAGCGTGGCACGAACGATACAATATATATAAACATGCAAATATATAAACATAAAACACACGACGCTTCGTTCCATAGTTGCTGTTCTCATGTGCACTAATCTTGTTTGGGAACACCGTCGTGCATGGGTTCCACGTTTCTATCGACATACTTTATGCGCCTTCTTTCTTCCCGTGTGAGATCGCTTCTGTACTAAAGCTGGAGTCCTAAACTCTTATTGTTATCGTTGTTGTTATTATAATGTTCCTAGTTTTACCACGGCACCCATGTCATACGACGTGATCCATGCAGTGCAACAACCCGTGCGGCGGGTCTCTTTCGTAGATCCCACACGCAGATAGTCCCATGGGTTGGCCCGCTCACCACCATTCGGTGGCCCAACTCGTGGGACAGAAGAGAAGCAGAGAGAACTTATGTAACTCTACAAACTAAGATCATCAGCAGAAACTACAGCCAGCTTCCACATCCGCGAAAAAGCACTCTGGTCTGCCCTGGGTGAGCGATGCCCGTATCTAAATATAGTCAGGCAATGAAAGGGCCCGCCCGAATATGGCCCAGAGGGCGCTTAAATTATAAAGTAAAAAGCCTAATTTTCTGGAAAGGAAGAATTATTCTCTAAATATCACTGGTTGCCAGCACGGCTTCAGCTAACAGCCAAACCGCCGTCATCTCTCGGTTCATCGTTCGACTGTTGTGCTGCATCATTAAACACAAAACTGCGTGTCTACCAAGAGATCTCCTGGAATTTTGACTGTCAAGTCAGGTGGCTTAGCATATGTTACTCATCAAAGTTAAAATAACTCAGCAGTCAGAAGCTGTGCAATTCTGTGCTGCGTAATTAGACATAGCAACGCGTGTCGACCATGAGATGAAACAACC
Source organism: Parhyale hawaiensis (assembly GCA_001587735.2). Classification (NCBI taxonomy): domain Eukaryota; kingdom Metazoa; phylum Arthropoda; class Malacostraca; order Amphipoda; family Hyalidae; genus Parhyale; species Parhyale hawaiensis. The sequence continues at coordinate 32,504,092 of LQNS02278143.1, read as the reverse complement.
CGTTCCTATGACTATCGTATTAATCTGTCTTTACTCTCTTTGTTCATAGATGTGAAATGCCTGCAGTCTGAGAAACCGACCCAGACCGTGATAACCTCGGACCAAGTATCCTTAACCTGCACTTACGAAGGAGAGATCCCACTAGATACTGATGCCAGGAGGGTCATCTGCACCAACGATGCCATGTGTAAATCCAGCGGCAGCTTTGCGGTGAGTGGATAGTGTACATCCGAGTTCCCATGCGCAGTCTTCCTCCGGGCATAGCTTCAGTTTGTCGGTATGCTTTTCACTTTCTTTTACTCTCTTGAAATACCTAAGTATGTGCAGCTAAAGGCCACGTTTACCCAATGATATTTTTACAGTGCAGTTCTCTTTTCGTGCCCCTATGGGCTGAAGATGTCCCCACTCTCTGGTTTGTAACTATCTTGCACGACTTCGTCACTTCAAAAATACTCAGGACTCTCACATCATTTGAATAAAATAGATATCTAATTTTCAATTCCTTAGTTCGCAAAAGTAAAACTCGAAATGGCGCTGGGGCTGTGCGATCGAATACCGAGCCAGGTAAGCGAGCTTTGTAGCTTCCGGTGCCCTGAGTCAGAAGTTGCTGAGTATGCACAGCTAGCATGGGGCACTTACCTTGTACAAAAATGAGGAGTAGTAGGGATATAAAAACCTTCCGCCGATGGCGCCATAGTTCTTGACGGCCCGTGTTCCTGTTATGGCGTGGTTTTAAATGGATGCCATCGGAGGCGAGCGGACTCCACAAAACAAAAAGAAATAATCACATAAAATAATCGACAACACTAATGATAAATTATTTAAATGGTAAAATGAATAACAAAACAATCAAGTCAACCATAATTAACCAATTAAACTTGATTTCTGCCGTGGATGTTGAATGAAGCACAATATGCAACGATACAATTTATTAAAAATTGAGAAACACTTCATTTGAAATGCAAAAGAAAGAGAGTAGCGAAATACTCATTAAGAAATTCACCAGAACATCTTAGAAATGTACGTTTCATACGCTTGGCAATAAACACGAGAGAGAACATCTAAACATTGGGAAGATCGAAATAAATTGCAATTTGATACTATTAATTTAAATTATACGCTGCACACTATCGCACTATACTGAGATGTGACATGGGAAATTCATCGTTAGAAGTATTTAGATTTTTTTTAATTACTGGCGTGGAAAAAAGCAGTACCTTATTCAGATATGATACAAATTGTAACATTTTCTATCATTACATTTAAAGTTCGCGTTCACACAGCTTATAACGCAAATTATTGCTCAAACTCCTAAATAAATGGCTTAGACTACACTAACATATTACTATTTTACGTAGGTACTTTTTCCCATTGTTTTAATTTGTGCTAAAACTATAGTTCCGATATCTTGCAACTACAGAATTTCCCATTTTCCTAGACTTTGTTGGTCATCTTGTTCCCCATGGTACGGATGATTAAATCCTGACCGTGACTCAGTTTATTCGAGCAATGTATGCCCTCAGGGGTATATTCTGACGGGCCCTTTCCATGTCGCAATATTTATGGGCCTCACTCGCCCAAGGGCTGTCCGATTGCATTCTCCGGAGGGTATGATGCAACTGGCCGCAGTTCCTGCTGAGAAAGTTAGCTTATTACGTTAGATAGGCTCTCTATACTTCCCTTTCTGTTCCGTGAGGTGGGCTGTCGATCGAGAAAGCCAACGTATTCCGCGGGACTTCTCTACTTTCTCTCTCGTGGAATGTTGTCAACAATTGAAACGATTGCAGTATGAGATTAGTAAACTGAGTCTCATTCATTGCAATCAGTTTTCTATTCAGTATATATATATTAATGACACATCGTGTTTTGATAATGTTCGGTCTTTGCTTTTCGCGGATGATGATGCTGTTTTTATATTACAGACTGCGTTGCAAAAAAAATGCAAAAACTTTCTTGGTGATCTTTTAGACAGGCTCAGAGCGAATGAGGTGACACTTAACACTGACGAGACTAAGTTGATGCTCTTTACAGCAGCCCCTGTAGCCGACATAGCTGATCCGTAGGTACTTCGATGGCGCATATCTTGATGGGCTAAGATGTTCAAATATCGACGCAAAATTGAAATTATCGCAACAAGTAACTTATCTCCGCAACAAAGTCAGCCATTCCATAGGTATTATTTATTCATTGTCTAATTATTTGCAAAAAGATGCGTTAATCAGTTTGTACTACTCTTTAATCTACTCATAACTAACATACCTATGGATTTATTATACGCTGTGGGGCCACAGATAATACTTTAAAGAGTATTAAAACTATGATGAACAATGTTCTTAGAATAATTCTGCGAGTGAAACGAAATCAGAATTAATATGTCAGTGGTCTCCAGATATGGTATTTACCGGAATTTCAGTCTTTTAAATTACGATGACATTTACCGTTTTTCTTAATTACATTTGTATGCATGGCTATTTCTGGTGAAAACCTATTTAATGACAAACATTTTAAGAATTTTAGCTGTTGATCAGCATTACGAAATGAGAAACAATCGCTTTAATCTGCCCGCGATAAGGTTGGATATAGAAAGGCGATGTACAATATTTCAGGGTTAGAGTTTATAATGATCTCCAGAACCCCCAGTCCCGCAGTACAACACATGTCGGATGAAGAATTTTAATGTAAGTGTAGAGAATTTTATTTGGAAATGATCTGTAATTATCGGGTGCTCAATAAGCTGTGTCAACTTCAAGGGACTAGTTTCTAGATTTTCGTTATTACCTCCGCCAAGGAGGTTATGTTTTCGTCGTGTTTGTCTGTCTGTCTGTTTGTCTGTTTGTCTGTCTCTTTGTCTGTTTATCTGTCACCAAGATAACTCCAAAAGTTTTGAACCGATTTGAATGAAATTTGCAGGGATTGTGAGGTATGTTAGGAGGAACAGTTGATTAACTTTTGGTGAAGATATGTTCATCCGTTTTTTTGTTTGTTTGTTTGTCTACCTCATTTTTCTCGACGCTATAACTCAAAAAGGTATGGATGGATTTTGATGAAATTAACATGAGTTGTTAGGTTTATAACAAAGAGTTAATGACCAAATTTTGGTAATGATTCGCTTGTTCGTTCGTTCCTTCGTTTGTCACTGCTTTTAATTTTATTCTTGTTAGCACAATAACTCAAAAAATAATGAATGGATCTTTATGAAATTTATAGGAGTTGTTAGTATTGCTAAAAGACATGAATGATCAAATTTTGGTGCAGATCAGTTTGTTCGTTTGTATGTTTGACTCATGTTTGTCATAACGTTTGTTAACAGTATAACTCAAAAAGTTATGAACGGATCTTCAAGAAAATTAAACAAGCTGTTAATAATATGAAAAGGCACAAATGATTAGATTTTGGAGTTTATACGAAGAAAACTATGGTTTCAGAGCCAATTTGAATTTTTTGCTACCGTTGCTTCACTTGGCGGAGGTATGCGCTCTCAGAGAGCTCTAGTTTCATATTTTGATCCCAATTGTCAATGAATGATTTAGAAACAATAAAGGAGTAAAAATTATCATAAGGATTATAGGTGAAGTTGCAGTTCACTCCGTCTTAGAATATAACGCCTTATTTCTACAACGGTAGCTACGACAGAATTCTGGAGCATAGGACAAGTATATGTTATATCAAGGACCGCACCATACATTGACGGCACACTGAAATTGGGCTTCTCGTAATTGGGCCTGGTGGCCGATTTGCGTAAGTGTTAATAAAATGAGTTCTAATGATCACAGAGACCTCAAACAAAGATTAATTTCTTCGTCGTACCATAAGGAATGCGTCGTACTTCTTGGAATCTAATTTCACAATCATATATCTTCAGTAGGCGATATATTTCATAGCTTCTGACACCAAGAATAATTGAAAATTCATCATAATTTCTAGGAATATCAAAATTTTATAAAACATTTTGCTCGTATATAATGCATGTAGTGTACTTTAATATCACATTCAATTGAGTTTTTGCCAATGACGGATTTGAAGCAATAACATCAGAAATTGATGTATGCTGACCTCATTCCAATAGCCGCCACAAAGGGAGGTTAATAAAACCCCGTAGTGTTGAAAAAATCGATTAAAACTACAGGAATTGTACATTCATAGGTGGCAATGAGCTTGAAATACATGTTGTCAGGGTTCTCTGAGGGCGAACGGTCCCGTATGGCTTTCGTGGGACGTCCGGCTTGCTTGAATCGGCCTCCTCTGACGGGCCAGGGCAATATGATGCCTGTGTGGACGGTCCTGGTAATACGCACGGGCCGTCCGGTTTGCTAAGTGGCTTGTAGCTGTCGGCCGTAGCGGCTAGCTGCTTTAGCTAGCGTGGGGATCCCTCCATAGGCGCAAGACTATGGCAGACCCTGGAAAGACCAAGAGTGCAGCCGTCGGCGTGTGGTTCCGCTAAGGCTTTAGCGGAGGAATCCCAGGAAGACCTGGGAGTGCTCTCTTCGCTGTATTTAGTCCGCTAAGGCTAATCAGTTCGTGTTCCTGGTCGTGTGCCAGACTGTAAGAGCGGTCTTCCTGACAGGTTACCCACTCAGGCGTAACCCGTCATTCGAGAAAAACATAGCAAGAGGTTAGCAAAAACAAAGTCATTTGCTAGTTTTATCTCAGGCTCTCTTGCAAAATGCGGTTCTCTCACCGTATTCGGTATCGGGCCACAGATGATCAAATAGAAACTATTACTTAATTATAAAAATAATTCTCCGTTCGCACAATACAAATGCGAGAGAATACTAGTTTAGGTTGCACAGATAAACAGCTGTCTCAACCGTATACAGTGGAAACACTAGAGAACAAACACGAGCGTTAAATAAACATTCCAGCAAGTTTCAGGCGGGAGCCACAGCCCTTATGACAGGCAGTAGCGCACCCGGCGGCGTAAGCCTACGCGCTGGAAACGAGATGCCTGCGCGACAGACCCAGCAGTGCTCGGCCTACCGACTGTCGTTAGTGGTGACTATGCTGTTTTCGGTGAGCGAGGCCAGGTGTTTCTTGACATGCCTTGGGAAGATGTCGCTGCTAATGCTGTCGAGACAGGAAATCAGCCAGATGATTATCCGCTCCCGAAATACGCTCCGCTTTAAAGTTGAAAAGGCTGAAGTACAGAGCCCAACTTTTCAGGCGGGGATTTAGTTCATCCGCATGTTGTAAGTAAAAAAGGTGCCGGTGATCGTTCTGCAGTACAAATTCTCGGCCGTACAAGTAAACTTCAAACTTCTGCAACGCCCAGTAGATGCTAAGGGCTTCCTTTTCGATCGTTGAGTAGTTGAGCTCTGCTCCCATGAGTCGGCGAGAAGCGTACGCCACCGGTGCGTAATGACGAAAGTCCCTCTTGCTTGGCTGGAGTAATACTGCCACAACCACCGACTGTGAAGCGTCAGTCCTCAAAATAAATAGCGACCTGGGGTCTGGTAGTTGCAGTACCGGCTTCATTGTTAAGGATATTTTCAGGGTTTCGAACACGTCCTGGGTTTGTGTCGGTCCAGGGAATTTGTTCTGGTGAGTTTCCTTAAAGCGGTGCCGTTAGATCCGAGTAATGGAGAAGGAACGGTAGTATCCAATGCTACCCAGGAAACTTCTTAGCTCCTGTGTGTTTTTAGGTAGTGCTGCAGTCTTCAATGGCTCAAGTCGATCCTCGAGTGGTCTAATCTGATTGCTACTAAGACGGTGACCCAGATACTGGAGGGTATCGTATCCAAACTCAGATTTAGATGGTTTCGCTGTCAGGCCGTGCTAGGAGAGAGCCTTAAGTAACTCTTTTAAAGCAAAACAGTGGTTGCTGAATGAGTCAGAGGCAATCAAGATGTCGTCCATGTACTCTTGTACATCCTTCAGCCCCGCAGTCACTCGACGGATGAGGCGCGAGAAGGTTGCTGGTGCGTTTGCCAGGCCGAATGGCATGACTTTGAACTCGAATAGGCCGAATCTTGTCTTTAATGTGGTATATAAATTGGCAAGAATCTGGTCAAATCGATCTTACTAAAGATAGTCTTGCCCGTGAGATGGGTGAATATGGCTGTGATATCGATAATCGGTGCCGCACCGAAGAGGGTCTGGTTGTTGAGGTGCCTACAGTCCAGACAGAAGCCGTGACTCCCATCCTTCTTGCGAACGGCAAGTAGAGGCAAGCAATACGGTGAAGTGGAAGGGCCTATGCCTTCGAGATCTGTCCACTTCTGCAAGCTTTCGCGCAGTTGAGGCTCCAGAGACAGCGGGAGAGGGTAACAGTGTTGCAGTTTGAGGTTGTATGGGTCCTTCAATTTGATTTCGTGGGCTGCAGTACCAGTCCTCCCTGGAGTATCGGTGAAGAGATGGATGGTTTTACCGACCGGCGATGGGATTTTGGGTTCCTTCCCATATAACTCTTCTTCGTCCTTCGATGGTTCTAGAGCGAGGCATGCTGCAGCAAACGCCTCCTCTATTTCTGCATCGTCCTCTTGTAAGGAACTGTTCTCCTCTTGTGAGGTAAAGCGATCCTGCTGGCTTCGCTCGTTGTATTTACGGAGAAGGTTTATGTGATACGTCTTCGTACTCCCGTCCACGTCTAATGAATAGGTATAGGTACCTAGACGCGACCTCACGGTGTACGGTCCTCTCCATGTCATAAGCAGCTTTTTCTTTAAGCCCGGCAAAAAGACGAGGACTTTATCTCCTTCTTTCAGGGTCCGGAGTTTAGCTCTGCTGTTGAAAAACTTGGCATTCCTCTCTTGGTTTTTGCCTAAGTTCTCTCGGGCAATTTTACACGTCTCCTTCAACCGATGTTTCATTTCGAGGAGGTACTGGTGGGTGCTGACGTCATCTTCCTGCGCTCCTTCGGTGGTCCAGCACTCTCTTAGTATAGTTAACGGTCCTCGAACTCTGTGGCCATATATCAGCTCGAATGGAGAGTAACCGGTAACCGCTTGCGGGGCGTCTCGGTAAGCGAATAGAAGAGAGGGTAAATACAAATCCCAGTCCCGCGGCTGCCCCACTGCTAACTTCCGAAGTATAACTTTCAAAGTGCCATTAAAACGCTCTACAATTCCGTTGGATTGAGCGTGGTAAGGTGGAGTCAGTCGATGCCAAATGCCCATAAGTTTGAGAAAGGCTTCGAATGTAGCAGCAGTATAAATTGGGTTCCATTGACACTGGTAAGTGTATGCGGGATCCTAACTCGGTTACAGATTTCTAGTAGGGCCCGGGCGACCGTATCTGCATCGATGTGACAGAGCGAGGTTGCGTCCGCGTACCGGGAGGCCTGGTCTACCACCGTTAGGATGTAGCGGTGGCCTCGGGCTGAAGTTGGCTGGAGAGGTCCGATAAGGTCAATGCCCAAGACAGAGAATGGTGTCACAGCGATGACTGATGCTGTCGAAGGTGCTTTTGGCGGTTTGGCCGGTGAGTGCGTCTGGCAAGTATGACACGAATAACAGTACTGCACAACGTCTTGGGCCATGGAGGACCAGTAGAAATCCCTTTCTAGTCAGGTCTTAGTTTTCTTTTGAGAGCAATGCCCGGCAAGCGGGTTATCGTGTGCCATTTCTAGTATCTGTAGGTGTAGTGGGCGGGGTGCAACGAGTTACAGCGTTTCGTGCCCATCTCGCAGGGTCTTTCGGAGCAGAACATCCTCTTGTAGCACGTAGGTAATGACCCGACCATCTCGAAAGGTTTCCTCTTTTCTTTCTTCTGTCCTTTTGAACAGGGGCCGCAATGTGTCGCACTCGAACTGAAGCCTTTTAAAATCTTCTCGATTATATTGGGTGACAATGGTAGTACTCCGTGGGGTGGCAGCGTCCACTCCTCGTTTTGCAGCAGCTCTCGTGACGACGTGCGACACTTCGGTGGCTACTTGTTGCTCTTCCGCGTCAGTCCGATCCTCTTCTAACGACCTGGTGCCAGGGACCCGACCCAGGATAACGTCGTGAGACAGCTCCTCTATGGCTACAACGGTGACTTCTCCCCGATAGCACGGGCAGTTCAGGTGCACGCGTGCCAAAGGCGTTTGGAGGGAATAATTATTGACCATTTTCAACATAATTTGCTTTTTCAGGACAGCGTCCGTTGGAACCAGGTAATTTCGTACAAATACTGCTGTTGCTTGCTTTCTGCAGACTGGTGCGGGGACTTGGCTTGGATGCGCTGCTTAGTGCACCGTAGGCCCTGGTGGCTGGAGGTGGTTGCTTGGATGTTGGTGGCTCCTTTTGTTGGGAAGAGCTCTTATTATGCGATGGCACAGGAGTACGGTTTCTGCAGAACTCGTAGAAGGAAGTATGTGGTCGAGCTCCAAGGAAATTATCTCCCTGCTCTCCCAAGCTCCCGACACTGTTGCATTCTCTGTCTCGTATATGGGTGGCGACGGAGGGAGGAAGAATCGAATAGGCACGATCAACCAGAAGGAAGTCTTCGAGGGCCTCGTAGGTAGATTCTGTTTTCCAAATTTTTAACCAGGCTCTGAAGGCTTGTCTCAAGCGTAGCAAGTAACGGGACATACTATCTCCTTTTTCGGGTTTCATGTCGTAGTAACTGCTGCGGAGCATAGCTGGTGTGACCTCTTGGGCGTCCAGTAGCAGAGCTTTTATCTCTGGTAGTAGGAATCGAACTTGTGGATGGAGCGAGTCGACCAGCCGTCGCTCATTCGGGGGGAGCAGGTCGTAGAGCATAAAAATTGTCTCCACGTCAGTGAATCCCATGACGTTGGCATGGCTGGAAAATGCTGGAGAAATTCGTCCATACGTTCCTTGGTAGGATCAAAGGAGCTAGGTGGCGGCATCCTTGCATGTATGCGGGCAGGTTCAGCTGTTGTAGTTGGACCTCCGAGCTCTCTCAGACGAATCTCATGTTCCCGCTGTGCTTGTCGTTCTGCCGCCTCTGCCCTGCGCTCCTCAGCCTGAGCCTGTGCTCTGCGCTCCTCAGCCTGAGCCAGTCGTTCGGCTTCTGCGCGTCGTTCCTCTGCCTGTGCCCGTCGTTCCTCGGCCTGAGCCTGTGCCCGTCGTTCCTCGGTCTCAGCCTGTGCCGCTTCCAATTCCTTTAGACGACTTGCAAGGCTTCTCTATATTCAGCCTGCCCAGTAGTATAATCGAGAGCTTCGGCATACTACTTTGTTTGCGCAAGAAAATCCATCTTGCGAGCTGCGACCCGTTGTTATGATGATGGGCTCGCATAGGGGAATTAATGGCCTAGAAGCTGTGATGCGTTGCCGTTAGCTTGTAAGGAATCTTCTGGGCCCCCGTTTTCGAGCGCCAATTTGTCAGGATTCTTTGGGGGCGGACGGTCCCGTATAGCTCTCGTGGGACGTCCGGGTTGCCAGGGCAATATGATGTCTGTGCCGACGGTCCTGGTGATACGCACGGGCCTTCCGGCTTGCTAAGCGGCCTGTAGCTGTCGGCCGTAGCGGCTAGCTGTTTTAGCTAGAATGGGGATCCCTCCTTAGGTGCCAGATTATGGTAGACCATGGAAAGGCCAAGGGTGCAGCCGTCGCCGTGTGGCTCCTGGCTTTAGCAGAGGGATCCTAGGAAGACCTGGGAGTGTTGTCTTCGTCGTATTTAGTCCTTCCTGGTCGTGTCCCAGACTGCGAGAGCGGTCTTCCTGACAGGATACCCCCTCAGGTGTAACCCGTCCTTCGAGGAAAATGTAGCAAGAAGTTAAGCAAAAACAAAGTCAGTTGCTAGTTTTATCTCGGGCTCTCTTGCAGAATGGGGCTCTCCCGCCCACAGATGATCAAATACAGAATATTACTTACTTCTAAAAACAATACTCTGTTCGCACAATACAAATACAAACGTCAGAGAATACTAGTTAAGGTTACACAGATAAACAGCTGTCTCTATCGTATACAGTGGAAACACTAGAGAAAAAACACGAGTGTTAAAATATACATTCCAGCGGTGTCACAAGCAAGTTACAGGCGGGAGCCACAGCACGTATGGCAGGCAGTAGCGCACCGGGCGGCGTAAGCCTACGCGCTGGAAACGAGATACCTGCGCGACATACCCGGTAGTGCTAGGCCTATCGACTGTCGTTAGTGGTGACTACCAGGGTTGCGGAGTCGGATTCGGAGCCGGAGTCGGAGGATTTGAGGCGGAGTCGGAGTCGGAGTCGGATTCTCACTTGCTCTAGGAGTCGGAGTCGGAATTTTTAGCCCGACTCCGACTCCGGAATTCAACTTATAAACAAATATCATTTAATTCTGAATTTTCAGTAGCTAACAGGTTTGAAGA
>LQNS02278143.1:32478746-32493004 GCA_001587735.2 Parhyale hawaiensis | reverse complement strand
AACACCTAGCATCTTTAACTTGATATGTTTATACTAGCTAAAATTATTTGGACATGTTTAATGTTTACATCAAATATCTACTTGTGGGACCAAGGAGTCGGAGTCGGGAGTCGGAGTCGGAAGTCGGAGTAGGAAAATCTTGAGGGCCAGGAGTCTGAGTCGGAGTTGGAGTCGGAAATTCTGGAGGACCAGGAGTCGGAGTCGGACCTTGAACCATCCGACTCCGCAACCCTGGTGACTATGCTGTTTTCGGTGAGCGAGGCCAGGTGTTGCTTGACACATGTTGAACTATGAGATAAAGTTACAAGATAGCCGGTTGGTAGATAGATATGTATATTAAACCATATCGTGGTTGCCTATATTAAATCACTTCGTGGTTTCCTATGTTACATCACTTTTTGGTTGCCTGAGTTAAATCACTTCACTTCATGGTGCTCACGTTATATCACTTCATGGGTGCATACTTTACATCACTTCAAGGGTGCCTACGTTGCATCACTTCATGATTGACAACGTTATATCATTTAATGAATGACTAGGTTGTTATCACTTCATGGTTGCCTAAGTTAAATTACATTGCAGTCAACCCACCTGACTACCTAAGAAGTTAAATTACATTGCAGTCAACCCACCTGACTACCTAAGAAGTTAAATTACATTGCAGTCAACCCACCTGACTACCTAAGAAGTTTTCATAACTCAACTACTTCTGCCTCTTATTTGGTGGAGAAACAAAAAAATTATTCACCATATTTTTTTATGGCCAGCTAACTATAGTGTTTTGGCGTTGGCCACATCTAAGTCAGGCCACCAGACTGCCTGCAAAAAAAATTAATAGTTTTGCTCAATTCCTGCTACTATTTTTTGGGTTCTCGCTGAGCTCGTAGCTATACCAAATAACTTTAGTCAACAACTCCATTAGATGTTTACTTGGCATTTCATTATAAATCAAGCATATCATGAATTGAAGAAGCGTTGTTCTACAATATGAGACTGTTTATTTTACTGAATATTGGGGAATAGTTTTACTCTACAGCAAATATCAAAGGATATCATCAGTTACTCTACTTAATTACACTGTAAGCCTTAATATTTTTGCGATATTTTTGTGTAGCATATAGAAGTTTTAGAAGTATATACAGGTTTGTCAGTCATTACTGAATGTAGAAGAACTAAGTCAAAAGGCTTAAGCAAAGTATGAAAAAGTAAGGAGGGAACATATATAAATGCGTCTGCGGCACCGTGCAGTCAGGCCCAATTGCGGGACCGAAATCTGCCTTAGGGGCCAGTGTCCCGTCAATGTATGGTGTGGTCTATGGTTATATGTATACAAGTGACACTTATTGTTTCAAAAAAGTGTTACTAATGAAACCACCACGCGGGGTCATAGTTTAACTCCTTACAACTACAACGCAAGCTGCCGTACAGTTCTAGTTTATCTGAATTGTACCAGATAGCCACTGACGTGTATTTACATATTCACGTAGGACACATTTCCCAGCAAGGTAAAGTCTACTGATGGGTCGGATGTCATTTTTTGGGCTTCCACGGATGCGGATCTTTAAGCTGATCCGCGGATGTCCAAAGGAGGTGAAGATGTTCCGTGGATGTAGATATTCACCCCATAACTAGGGTAAACCCCAATGTGAGTAGTGAACACATATTCCCTCGCATGTTAAACACTAAAAAGTACCTTAAGAACCAGACTATGCAACATACATTCTATTCATTGTTGCATATGGCGGTAAAGGGGAATTCCTGAAACAAATTTTATATAAATAATTGATGCATCGTCACTTTTATCCAAAAATAAGAGAAGTAACACTGAGTACCTTGTTGTATAACACTCATTGCATTACTGAAGCTAAAGTCAGGCAAATCGATTGTCTTGGTTTCTGGAGAACTCTCTGTTTGGAGAGGACCCGGGGTATAACATTTTTGTTTCCTCGGCCGTGGTAAAACTTTCCTTTGGCGAACATCACATGAGTTTCACAAAGTCAGACAGTTGAATGCACTACCAAGAGAGTTCGACGATACTTTTTGTTTATCATAATTATTCCTGGTCGTTTATTTTGGAGCGCGCCATAATTACAATTTATTGCAAAAGACACTTAGTGGTCTCCCGTTCAGCAGATTTCTTAGTGGCAGGGGTCTCGCTTTCCTTAGTTTATTTGCTTCAGAATTCTCCGTCTGAGGAGATCCTCTGTACGGTACAGCAAAGGTGAGAGTCTCAATACTGGCCCTCATCGATCTCATGAGAAAACTTGCCAATGGGGAGCATTTGTACGCAGTGTTACTCGCATTATAGAGCAAATGAGAAACCTTTAACAGACTTTGCAGATGTTTGCTAAAATACAACCCTCAGATTCATAACGCACAATTCTAATCGTAGAGATACAGGCGGCGGATATAAGAACATTATTCATCATTATTATTTCGTAGAGCGTCAGTAAAATGCGGCCCTAAGCTGTGCCCTCTCGTACGCGCCGCTCCCAAGTGTGAAAACTACAGCATCATTGGAAAACATTATTGATTTAACATTCGCCAGCTTCAACAACATTGTTCCGAAAGACAATTTTGGAGTGGGAAATACGGTTAGGTAATTTTTTCCAAGTTAGTTAAGACGAGTCGGACGAGACACTTATACTGCTGTAACGCACGCAGCGTTCTAGCACTTGTATGACTTCTGTGTATTATATATATACTTTTGCTTTGATATTACTTCGCCGGAAGGAAAGTAACTTGTTTCTCTGATGCTTTAATGTTTTATAATCAAATCTTGGTAAAACGTTTTTCTATCCCGGCGTTTAATCGTACGCATCGAAACTCTTTTTTGTTGTAGAGGTTTGAAATTATAGAGAATAGCAGGTCATTGTAAAAGACAAGACTAATTCCAAAACATGAAAGTTTTTAGTCATATGACTCCATCTTCAGAATGCCATATTACTCTCGATAAAACTCACTTGATTGATTGCATTTTAAAGACGATGAACTTGACTCTAAAAGAGTTTCTGATACATGCGGGATTTGCCGGGTTCAATTCATGTGTTTTTGTAACAGCCTTTTAACCTACGTTCTTTTATCCTTCAAAAAGCTAAAAAAAAATTCGTAGATGCTTTGATACGTATTTTTATTCAACAATAAAGATTGTAGGACATGTAGGACACTCTGGAGGGCCAAATAAAATTATAGAGAAATAATGTAAAACTAGAGCACTCTGAGAGCGCATACCTCCGCCAAGCGAGGCAACGGTAGCAAAAAATTCAAATTAGCTCTGAAACCATAATTTTCTTTGTGTAAACTCCAAAATCTAATCATTTGTGTCTTTTGATAGTAATAACAGCTCGTGCAATTTTCTTGAAGATCCGTTCATAACTTTTTGAGTTATACTGCTAACAAACGTTATGACAAACATGAGTCAAACATACAAACGAAAAAATCGATCTGCACTAAAATTTAATCATTTATGCCTTTCAACATTACTAACAACTCCTATAAATTTCATAAAGATCCATTCATTATTTTTTGAGTTATTGTACTAACAAGCACAAAATTAAAAACAGTGACAAACGAACGAACTAACGGATCATTACCAAAATTTAGTCATTTACTCATTGTCATGAGGCAGAGAAACAAACAAACAAATGGATGGACGAATCTTCACCAAAAGTTAATCATCTGTTTCTCCTAATATATCAAACAATCCCTGTAAATTTCGTCCAAATCGGTTCGGAACTTTTTGAGTTATCTTGGTGACAGACAGACAAACAAACAGACAAACTGACACACACGACGAAAATATTACCTCCTTGGTGGAGGTGCTAACTACCGTACTTCAATTTTTTGACATGAAAAGCCTCATTACCCATGGTACACCGCAGCTTGCCCTCGCCCCGTGGGTTTACCTCGTGTAGGCTCATCATTCTTTCATTCTTGGCAACAGGGCAACAACAACAACAAACTTAATAAAGTTAAACAGTTATTGAGCCTCACTCTTTTTCAGCGCACTCTCCTCCATTGTGTGCGCACTACTAGAGCCGCGAATCATCCACCCGACACAGTTTTCAGAGTCCTCACCAGCAGGTACACTTTTCGGCTCTAAAATTACCGTTTTGGCAAGGTCCTGCTCCCTGTCAATTTGTGAAGGAAAAGAAACTGCAATTCACTGACCATCGACCGTACAATCCTGACCTGGAACTATGTGAACTTTGGATACGCCCTCAGTTGCCAGAGAGAACCGGGCTGTGCCAGAAGGATAAATGCAGAGCTGATTATGAGTACTCTGAGGGCTCTGCCAAGTGGATGAGATGTCTTCAGAAGAACATAAACCTTGGAGGAGCGTGTGGTACAGGAGTGAGCAGCTCAATAAATGAGTCCCTTTTTTAATTTTGTTTTTGTCACCCCATAGCCAAAAGTTGTAAATGCTCTTCGTAATAACACAGGGAGAGGAGAGAATTAGCAGTTGGCGTCTTGATGTACATCAGTAGACAATTCAACATACTCTTGAGGACATGATACACAAGAAACACTTTTTTGTTTTTACAGAGACGTTGGTTTAACAGGCTTTTCTAAGCGTAGATATGTTTAATTTCTTAGAATTATAATATCGTGTGCACCCTTGATGGAAGGTAAGGTATGTACTGTTCGATTCGTGCGCAATCCGTTGTAAAATGGTCAGAGGGAGGGAAAAAGTGGAATGTGCCGTTTAATGCATAAAGACCAACTGTAATTTGTGCCAACAGCGGCAAATTGATTCTTTGCAAAGTTATGGTAAATTCTCAAACTGCGACAATCTTGGTGAACCTGTTGAAGTCAGTCACAGCATAAATAAACATAACTGCTGGTTGAATACTTCAAAGATGAGCTCTAGTGATATAAAGTTTTCATCACCCGCGAGCTAAGCGAAGAGCTGTGATAAGGTTTTCCTTGAAGATTTAAGTATATCTGCATATATACTACGTATTGGCCTAATAGAGCTACACCACAGCATATACCTATATATTTGTCTGCCCACCCAAAAAAAGGTAGAAGGAGTTGAGCAATGTTCGCACTTTTTTGCAGGGAGTCTGGTGGGTTGACTTTAACGTGACCAATGCCAAAAAAAAACAAGAATTAGCTCGCCATCAAAAATTACGACGTTCAATTTTGTTGTCTCTCCATCTAAAAAGAGGCAGAAGTTGAGTCATAATAATAATATTGTGTTGGCAGTCAGGTGATTTAACATGTGAAAAATCGCAAAAATTTTGAGTTAGCTGACCATAAAAATGACGGCGCAGAATCTGTAACTACACCCAAAAAGAGGCAGAAGGAGTTGAGCAATTTTCATACTTTTTTGTAGGGAGTGAGGTGGGTTGATCTAGATGTGAGTACCTGATGTCAAAAAAGTAGAATTATTGACCACTAAAATTGACGGTGATGAATTTTGTCTGTCCACCCAAAAAGAGGCAGAAGGAGTTGAGTCATTATAATTTATTCAGCCAATGAATTAGGTTGACTGAGATGTGAAAATGGAAAAAATCTTGAGTTAGCTGGTCGTCAAAATGGACGACGTTGACTCTATAACTCCACTCAGAAGAGGCAGAAGGAGTTTAGATTTTTCAGACAATCTGGCACGCTGACTGAGATGTGAATAATGCTAAAACTCAAGAGTAAGCTGGCGATAAAAAAAATGACCGCTTTGAATTTGCACACTCTGGTTGAGATGGTCTTAGGCCAGGAGGCGTTCTAAGTTTCCATTGGATTTAGTGCCAGTAGAGGACATCATAGTCTTTCGTAATGAACTGCAAACCCGAAAAGGCTCCCTATTGAAAATTCATAAAAAATTATCCGATATCCATTGTGTCAGCATCAGATAATCGTCTAGGGTTTTCCGATTGGGCTTCCGTTCTTGCAAAACTGGGCAATAATAAACAGCAAACTAAAGCTTCTGATATTGACTACCAAGGCCGTAGGTTCTAACCTCGCTTTCAGCTAGGCAAGTTCTTCGCGGCGGTCTGTGTACTGCTGTCGGTTTACTGACCTTTGCCAGCAATGGGGAGGGTTTGGGGGCGCAGATTGTCGCGCGGAGTCTTCCGCCATTGGCGCCATAGCTCTCGACAATGTTTGGTCGACTGCAGCCGTGTTTGGGGCCCATTAGCCTATATCTGCAGCACAAACCAGTTCATGTGGGTTTCTCAGTAGGGTGTACGGTCAAGTTGACTTTACCTTTGACTGTTTTTCCCGCAACAGGGAATGCGCTGGACCTGTCCAACGCACCACGTCTGTGAAATCGTTGACGGAGTCATGGTGCCCGTACAGCACCGCTGCCCTGAGGGACAGGTTCTGGAGTACAGCACCAAGACTTGTGTCAACAGAAACGAGCGTAAGTGCCTCTAAATTTCACTTGATAAGAACACGAGCAGTTGTCTGGATGTTACAATCGGTTACAGTGTACGTTTATGCTGCCGTGGCATGGAGGGGACTTCGGATAAGTCGTAGGTCAGTGGATTCGTTTAGTTAAGGGGTGTTATGTTTTTCGTAAATTCATGGGAGCAAGTTTATTGTTAGAAACAGATGTAGGCTATGACGATAACTTTATTCTGTTATTTGTGAAATCATAAGAAGAGTTTAAAGATAGATGGAATGTTCCAATGAACACTTTTGCAGTGGTGAAGCGAAGGCAGAGTACCTCTGTCGGTAGCACTAAGACTCGCAAAGCCGAGGCTTCTCCATGACAGGAGGACAGGTCGGAGTCGTCACACTCATAAAAGACAGATAAGTACTCTTCCAGAATTTTCAAAGTTTGTATAATTTTTCATGATTTGTGATCTATTTCCTCAATATTTATGCCAAAATCTGAGCTGAGTTCGATGTTAGGCATTTCTGTGAATTTTAGACGAAGTCTCAGATTTTTTTATACTGTCATGCCTGCTTGCATCCTTATTCCTCCTTGCAGCCTATATAAGGCAGACCAACACCCCAACACCCTAAAGCCTCACTCGAAATTATGAGACGAGCGATCCGTTACTATCAAGCCTCCGAAAAAGAAGGGCTTTGGGATGCAAAGAAAACTCCAAAGGTACTCTGCCTTTGCTTCACCACTGCAAAAGTGTTCATTGGAACATTCCATCTATTTGAAGTGGCTTGCTCCGGCAGAGTCCTTTGTCGGTAGCACCGACATACCCACAGCAGAGCGGTAGCGGCGCAGGGAGGGTTTTTTGGGGCTCTCCTGCATGGAGGTGCTAGGCCAAAACTAAGGAAGTAAGCTCTATAAATTTATCGGTCTGATGCCTGAGCGCTCTGCAATTTACCCTCTGTGAAGCAGGGTTTCTATCACCAAGATAACTGCCGCAGAGGTAGATTGCTTTTAGAGTTTAATTCTTTGTTGGTTGTACCACCTTGATGATCAGCTCAGGCCGTCCGATCTGCCTATCAGCCCGTTAGGACTGCCCTCACCTCTCTTGCGTTGGTTGTTTTTGTTTCAGAGAATTTTCCTTTAGCCATAGTCGATCTGTGGTAACAGGAGTTCTATCCCGTATCTGTGTCATCTTGCCTTGACCTTGCCGTGAACTTTGTAGCAGACATAGTCTACATGTGCAGAACTTAGTTTCTTTCTGTTATTAGGGCCTGATATCAAGTAAGGCTGATATATGCCGTTGTCTTCGGGAGAAAACCCGCAACTTTGGATAATGAGCTTGCGGGATTGCCGAAAGATCAGTTTCGCTTCCGAAGCCCCTAGGGACCAGATGCAGCAACCCAAAGTTCTGGTTGAAGTTTTGCCGAAAGTTTATGAGAGGTTGGTTGCGTCGAGATTGGGTTGTTTTCTTGAAAAGCAAGGTTACCTTCCCCCAACACAGTATGATTTTCGTAAGGGCTTGGGAACCTATGATGCTCTGCTTCACATTTCTTATGTTTTGCAGCTGGCTCTTGATGGGGTCATGAGGCAAGGTTGGTACAGCTTGACTTTAGTGCTGCTTTTGATCGCGTGAATCACCTTGGGCTGCTCCATAAGCTGAGATTAATGGGTATTCGTGGTTCAGTTCTCGCTGTAGTTAGTCAATTTTTATCTGACAGACGTCAATGTGTAGTTGTTGATGGGAAGAGGAGTGAGTTTTTGGATTTGGTGTCTGGTGTCCCACAGGGTAGTGTTCTGGGCCCTTTGTTGTTCATTNTTAAACTGAAGACTTGTCAAGCGTACCTGGCCGTGTGGAGACAAAGGGAAATATCACAATACTTGATGAAATACTTGATCAAGCATACTTGTCAAGTTTACTTGATCGAGTGTAGCCACCTTTACTCCGGAACTCCAGCGTAGAAACGACGCCAAAAGGTCATCCCAGCCTACGACATCTACAGGATCCGAAGATTCGAGCAGTTGCTTTCCGCGTCAACTCAGTGATTGGTAAAATCCACACCAACAACATCACGGAGACGAACGCCCTCATCAAAGCTGGAGAAGACCTAGCAGTGAGGATCCTTGAGGTACAACCCCGACCGCAACGGACTCAGCGCAAAAAGGATCCTCCTTGGAAACACCGCCTCGAGAAAAACATTGGTGAGATCAGGAAACATCTCCGTTGGGTCTCAGAATGGCGCAGAGGAAATCTCCACGACGAGGAAAAGAAGACGCTGCTCGAATCGAGATACCGGTGCCTCGAAGTCGGTCTAACGAACTTGGAAGACACCTTAATTAAAGCAGCGGCTATATGCTAAAAGAAGCAAAGTTAGACGCTTCGAGGAAAGAGTTGCTTGATTTCATCACAACCAGTTATTCAACACGAACCAAAAACGCCTCTAACAAACCCTTAGAGGAGAAGAGACGAGCTCTGGCTCACCCAACGCAGAAGAGAGCATCCGATTCCCGAGTGACATCTGGAGCATAGAGGTACAGCACAATAATACCGCAGAATGGCTCCACAACGTCAAAGAGAAGAACATCGCAGCAGATCCTGACCTTACCATCACCAGTCACCATCTTAAAAACCAGTTGAGCAAAACCGAGAACTGGAAAGCGCCCGAACCTGCTATGGTGCAAAGCTACTGGATCAAAACGTTTACTTCGCTGCACTCCAGAATTGCTGCACAGCTCGACGAGTGCCTGCAAAGCGGATCCGTGCCCACCTGGATGACCACAGGTAAAACGGTCCTAATCCAGAAATACAAGGCAAAGGGCACGGAGGTCAGCAACTACCGCCCTTATAACGTGCCTCCCGCTCATATGGAAGGTGCTAACGAGCATAATTAACGAGCGGGTCTACCAACACCTAGACTGAAAGAAGCTCTTCCCCGACGAACAGAAAGGATGCCGCAGGAACACCAGGGGAACGAAGGACCATTTGCTTGTCGACAAGCTCCTCGCGAAAGACGCCAGGAGCAAAAAGACAAACCTAAGCATGGCTTGGGTTGACTACAAGAAGGCATTCGACATGGTCCTCCACTCCTGGATCCTGGAATGCCTGAACTTCTACGGCATTGATGGGCCCTTTGTTGTTCAATGTATATACGGCGGATCTGTTTCATCTTGTTAATAATATACTTGTTTTCGCTGATGATGTTACTTTGCTTGCTGTTTGCGATAAGCCTAGTAATAGATTAGAGGTTTCAGAATCTATTCAGCATGATTTGGAAATGATTGATTCCTGGTGTTCTAGGTGGGAGATGAGGCTAAATGCGGGCAAGACTAAGACCATGCTCGTGTCCAGGTCACGTACAGTGGGACCTCCTTTGCTGGATGGTGTATCACTTTCTGTGGTTGATGACTCGGTAATCTTGGGTGTCAATTTTGAACCAAAGTTGACGTTTGAGCCCCACATTCGTTCGGTTGCCTCACGTACATCGCAGAAAATTGGTCTTATGAGGCGTGCTTGGAGGGCGTTTGGCTCGGTTGAATTGACACGTCGCTGCTTTAATTGCTTTGTCTGCTGTCGATTGCCATTTGTGTTTGCTTGATAAAGTGGTTCGTCGATTTGCGCTCATGCTGGGTGCTGTTGTGCCTTGTGATCTGGCGCATCGTCGCAGAGTTGGTGGGGTCTGTTTTTGTATAAAATCTGTAACTGCCCTAGTCATCCACTGTCTGAGTTTCTTCCGGATCCATTTGTTCGAGTGAGGTATACTCGGCGTACTGGTGCTCTTCACGAGTTTGCCTTGGAATCGTTACGATGCCGTACGGACCAATATTCCCGTTCGTTGTTTCCAACGTGTGTGGATGTTTGGAATGGTGTTGATGGCTCTGTCTTTGCTGGTGCGGGTATTGGCAGCTTTAAACTATCTGTACACAGAGCTATTCTGTGATCTCGGATCTTCTTTTTTTATTCTTTTGTTTTCTTCACCCTCTGGGCTGGTTGCTTGGGGTTTGTTAACCAGCCTCATGGAGGTTCTCCGTTGCTACGTCGCCAGTCTGGTGTGATTTAATTATAATAATAATAATAACAGCAAATTGTAGATAAACTTAACCAATGGCTAAATATTTATTTTGCAAGTGCTGTTTATATTGGTAACATAGCCACACATTTAGTCAATATTGATATTTCAAAGTTAGTCACTCATCTTGAAAAATTTAGTAAAAAAATTGTATTTGCATAATCAAAGGTAACGTACTGTAATAGAAACTTTCAAGCATTTGACTGGCTTCAGCGACGTACCTACAGCGAGACATTTTGATAGGGACATTAGTGATCGCCTGTGAAACGACTTCAGATATTTTTTATTTATTATTTTTTGCGTATTTTTAATCATTTGACATAACGTTTCCTTGTTAATACAATCTTATTTTAACAAAACGTGTAGTGAACTCTAACCTAGTGCAGCCTATCTTCTCTAATTCCTAACATAATACTTTTGGTCTTATTCTCCGAACAAAACTTTGTTGCTCTAGCCCTTCGTGCACTTTTTTCATCGTCGTTTTTGGAAAAAATAAATTGGAGTCTTTTAAATCATTATTATACTTACAAACACCTGTAGTTAAGCTGGCCTAACAATGTAGTTTCTTTAGCGGATTAAAATTTCCTGCTTATCTTCCTATGAACTGGCCTCGCCAATGCGTCAGGAGCGTGAACCTTGGAATTTTTAGGAATTCGAAAACTATCTGGTTATTTACACCCGATGAATGGAGATTGATACTTGCTGTTGATCACGACGTCATCGAGCGCCTCTATTTTTCGCCAGTGCGCCTGCGCCTCAACCTCCATAGGTAGCGCGCCTGCGCCCCAATTTTCCTATCCACCATTGCGCCTGCGCCACTACTTATCTTAGTGCGCCCCTGATTAATTGTGGCGTGCCCCTGATAACTATCTCCTCTAAGGAGGTTATGTTTTTGTCCTGTTTGTCTGTCACCAAAAGCACTCAAAAAGTTTGAATGAATTTTAACGAAATTTACAGGGATTGTTAGGCATGTTAAGAGGAACAGATGATTAACTTTTGAACTTTTGGTAAAAGTCCATCCATTTGTTCGTTTGTGTGTCTGCTTATTTTTCTTAGTACCATCACTCCAAAGGTTATCGCCGGTTTTTTTTATGAAATTTACATTAGTAATTAGGCATATTATGAAGAGTAAATGATCAAATTTTTGTGATCTGTTTGTTCGTTTGCTTGTCGCGGTGTTTGATTTTATGCTTGTTAGCACAATAACTTAAAAAGTTATGGATGGATCTCTATTAAATTTATAGAAATTATTAGTAATGCTAAATGACATAAATTATTAAGTATTGTTGATGATCGGTTGGTCCGTTTGTGTGTGACTATTCTTAACATAATATTTGTTAGCAGCATAACTCAAATTACAGAAGCTCTTAATACTATCGAAAGACACAAATTAGTAGATTTTGGCGTTGATACAAAGAAAATCATGGTTCCAAAATCAATTTGAATTTACCGTTACAGTTGCCTTCTTGGCGGAAGTATGCGCTCTCAGAGTGCTCTCTAGTTTCTCTCTGTGCCTACTATAAAAATTGTTTCAAATAGCTCAAAGACAGCGTGAAGATGACCAGAATATATGTTTACCAAGGATGATGATACGGAACAGGTAAGCGCACTACCAAATGCGGCGGACGTACGGTGGAGCGGTGGCGTAGCGTGGACATTCAACCGTTATAAAGTCTATTAGTAACAATTGTCTACCAAAATTCAGGCGTCAATTTTGGATACTACTGTTAGTTTTAAAAAAGCGATGGGCTGTGCGATACTGTTAGCGAAATTTTCGTAATATTCAATAGTTATTTACGTTGTTAACAGCTAGGTACGTTAGCTACCAGGTCGTGCGGTTTGTTTGTAAAATGTGGACCTAAGCTGTGCTGCCATTAACAGAACCAAACCTTCGTTCCTGACCTTAAAAAATATAGCATAATTTGAAAATATTATGGATATATCATTCACCAGTTTCAACGACATTGTTTTCTAAGACAATTTAGATGTGGGGAACTAGTTAGTTTTTTTTTTCAGGTTAGTTAACACGAGTCGGACACGACACCTGCATAAAGAGATAACACTGCTGGGCCGGGTGCGGTGCTACAATAGCTGATATATACATATATTTTTATTTTACGGAGCAATTGTATGGTTTCTCTGTATTATGTAACGACTTTTGCTTTGATAATACTTCTCCAGAAGGAAAGAAGCTTGATTTTCTAGTGCTTTTATGTTTTCTATGCAAATCTTGTTGATAATTCCTCTCTCAGCGTTCACTTATACGTATATTAACCAATATTAGACGCAGCAGTTTGATAGTATAGAAGATAGCAGGCCATCAGTAGAACATGAAACTGAATCGAAAACATTAATTAAGTATTCACTCGTATCGTTCCAGCTCAAGAATGCCATATTACGCTGGATAAAACTCACTTGATTCATTACATTTAAAAGACGGCAAACTTCACTCCAAATAAGCTTCTGACACATGCGAGCATTTGCCGTTTTGGATTCATCTGCTCTAGTACAAGCCTTAAGCCGACGCACATTCAAGATTTTGCCGTTCAGACAGCTGAAAAAGTTCGAAAATACTTTTATGTGCATTTCTATGAAAAAAATGTAGGAAAGTTTAAGACGCAAATTGGATACGAAGAAACAATGGAAAATATCTATTTATTAAAACACAAGTAAAGACTTTGTCCATATGCGTCACAAGCTCATTACCCGGAGTGTAAGACAGCCTTGGCACTCCGCGTGCACTAACCTGTTCTGTATCATCATCTTTGCATGTTTACTGCTATTGCAATTTTGCACAGAAAACGGTAGACAAAGAACGAACGAATCTACTGGTCGACTTTCTCAGTTCTAGACTTCTTTTACTTTTTCTTTTCCCCGTCCTCTTTTCCTTCTTCCACCTCCTCTGCCTCCCACCTACCATTTTCTTTTTATAACTTTACACCTCATAATGCTGATACCCCAGACGATCGGCTTCTCATAAATTACCTCGTCCAGGGTGGACCTGAGCATGTTTCCAGCTTTGCTAAAAAGCCTCTTCGCGACCACAGAGTTGGGTAGAGGGCTCTGTTGCTCTTTAAAAAAAGGTCTGTCCACGCCTTGCTGTGCACTGAGGTGAACAGCGCCCAGGACAAGAGGCTATCCTGGGAGGACTGCTAGCCGTCGAAGTCGTTCCTCAGAACATTAACCTCCTCTCACTCCTGGTTAGCCTTCTGTTCTTGTTCTTGAGCTTGACTCCCTAGAGCTGGGGCTGGGCAGGCTGTTGTTGACCTTCCTCTCGTTAATATTGGGGGACAGTTAGAACGGAGATCAGGGGCTATTATGAGGTTGCCGTCGTCAATAAGGCGGCGTCGTGAAGGAGGGGGCTTGAGCATATTTCTCATTTAATGAACTAAGTCTCCCCTCCATCGGCCCCATATTTTACATTCACGTCAACCCCTATGCATTTTACTTCAGCCCTTCACAGTAAATTTTGCAACGCCGCCACTGCAAGGTAGGCAAGCCTTTTCTGGTACCCTCTCAGGGGGGCCTGTACTAGGATCTTGGTTTACTCCATGTCACTATCGTTGGTGTGCTCGTCCAGGACAGTCTCCAAAACATGGACAGACGGTTTGAAGAAGTAAATAGTCTGTTAACCTTCACTGTGTGGAGAAAAACATAAATGTATCTTTATCTGTGAATAGTCTGTAAAGTTCACTGGAATATCTAATTCTAATCTATCTATCTATAATATTAATAGCGTTGTTCCTTCGTTCCTTCGTTCCTTCCTTCGTGTGTTACGCCTGAATTCAATGTTCAACTCGCATTTGGCCTTACATGCGAAATCCGGTATCTGTGCTACAGCTAACGCGAGAGGCAAATAT
>LQNS02278143.1:32443901-32468958 GCA_001587735.2 Parhyale hawaiensis | reverse complement strand
TAGCTATCTCTTCTCACCAATCACGGGCTCATAGCCATCTCTTCTCACCAATCATGGACTCCTAGCCATCTCTTCTCACCAATTACAGGCTCCTCGCTATCTCTTCTCACCAATCACGGGCTCCTCGCTATCTCTTCTCACCAATCACGGGCTCCTAGCTATCTCTTCTCACCAATCACGGGCTCCTCGCTATCTCTTCTCACCAATCACAGGCTCCTAGCTATCCCTTCTCACCAATCACGGGCTCCTAGCCATCTCTTCTCACCAATCACGGGCTCCTCGCTATCTCTTCTCACCAATCACGGGCTCCTAGCTATCTCTTCTCACCAATCACGGGCTCCTCGCTATCTCTTCTCACCAATCACGGGCTCCTAGCTATCCCTTCTCACCAATCACGGGCTCCTAGCTATCTCTTCTCACCAATTACAGGCTCCTCGCTATCTCTTCTCACCAATCACGGGCTCCTAGCTATCCCTTCTCACCAATCACGGGCTCCTAGCTATCTCTTCTCACCAATCACGGGCTCCTCGCTATCTCTTCTCACCAATCACGGGCTCCTAGCTATCTCTTCTCACCAATCACGGGCTCCTAGCTATCTCTTCTCACCAATCACGGGCTCCTAGCTATCTCTTCTCACCAATCACGGGCTCCTAGCCATCTCTCTTGATAACAATTAGTAATATTCTCACGTGCAGCAGCTGTGCACGAGCCGCTGCTGGGACGAGAGTGTCACTGTAACTGTCCCAAAAACACCGCACTTTGCTCTGTTTCTTACAGACGTGTGCGGGGGGAGGCCGTGAGTGCAGCGACCCGCCCTCTGCCGTCACCTGGAGCTGCTCACCTCCCTACAGCGCACTGCAGCAGCAGGAGCTGCAGCGCTGTTACGCAGCCCAAGTTCCAGCACCAGATGGCGTAGGCTGAACTATAGGTCGTAGGATTAGGGTAATGAAATTTTCTGTTTTGTGCATTAGGAGGACGCGTTTGCAAGGGACTGAATAGGTCGTCTTAGGCTTCGCTTCAGGGCATTCCTCTTCCCATGCCGGTCGGTACCCATGTTGTTATCTCTCTATCCAAGGTCACTGCAGTGGTCTACTTGTTTTTCTTTCTTGCTTTCTGCCCCCCCCCCCGCGCCTGGGGACCCTCTTTGCTTCAGTTGTCACTTTTGCCAAGACAAACTGCGTGTGCCTTTCCGGCTCTACGGTGAGACAGGCTCGCGGTGGCGCCTACTGTACATGTAGCTACTGAGTAACGATGGCTGACAGCGCTGCGTTTCTTTCTCTGAAAACTAGCGGTATTTTGAGTAGCCTGTCTATAGTACGGTACGTTTTACTTATTTATTCAAGCTGAAGTGTAGCTAGCCGAGGTTTTGTTACCAGCTCATGTGATGAGAATGCCGTTGTAAAACTAGGAATATAATTTTAATAACATATAGTTTGCGTAAGCCCACTTTTTGTGGCGAGGTGAATTCGATTTATGTATCGGCCACTATAAACTTTTGATCGCATTGCCTGAACAACGTGCGCGGGTTGAATGCCACTTCCTTACAAGTGCACCGAGAGCGTTTGTGGACTACCGAACCATGTATACTATAGACACTGTACAGCCTCGGACTTCTGCATGTGTCCTGGTCTAGCATGGCAAGCATGTCAGTGGAGCAGAGGCGGGAGTGCAGGGCTACTTGCAGCGCCGGAGTTAGAGGTGAACGTGCTAGAATACCAGCCGTGAACCTGAACTGTCACTTGGCCGTCGCGTTGTTGTGCGCAAAGGCGTCTAGTCTACTACGCATCTAACTACTACTGAACACTATGAATAGCCGAGTATAGTTTGGTACCAGGAGGCACAGCAATGGCGATCCTCCAGTTCCAACTAAAAAAAAATCGGGTAAGGTTTCCAGTCCTTCACTTGTGGATTTTTTACATGTTCAAATTTCTACACCCTTGCCTTTGGTGCTAAAAGAAAGTCCATCAAATCTTTGTGAAGCGACAAAAACTTTCATGGCTGTATTGCTATTGTCTCTATGGTGCATACTCGTATACGTATAATGGTAAGCCATGTGCAGAGATCATACAAGATCGCTTACTATCTATCTCAGTTTTGGTAATAAAGCAAAGGCGAAAATATTAAGTCACTTCCAAATTTTGGCGAAGCTTCCTGAAAACTACTTCAAAATTTGAAAAATTTTCATCAAATGTACGTAGCAAATACAATGTGGAACTAAATCAGTTTTTGACGTTAAACGGATAAAAGCAGATCCATATCCATCTACAGCTTTAACTGAGGCTCTGCAACTGACGACAAACACCTGCCTAGAAAAATTTCATTATATGGCAATGTTCCTTTACGAACCTTTTCCTTGGAGTGCAGAAATTGTACACATCGGTCCTTCACTGATTTCGCCCCAGCAGTTCTTGATGTACCGAAAAAGGATTCGTAACCAACTGCGGCACGCATAGTTTTTACACCGTTTAAGAAGCGGATATTTCAGTCACACGTACTTAATGGCTTAATCCTTACATTGTGTACCATTTTCATATTCTTCAATAGAACACCCAAATTATTATGCACTGGATTAATCCCAGGAGCTCACATGTGGCGCTCAGCTACACGTATTCTCAGCTTAGCAGTCAAGTAGATAAGTTTTTATGCTGGAAATTTTAGGACATCCCACCACCGTTGATTTTGTTTGATGCTGTTTTGTATTTTATTTTCTGCAATTGCAACCTGAGCGACATGGAGCTCAGCACGAAAGGCTTCCCACACCATAAAGAACCTTCCTCCAAACTGGCGCTAGAAAAAGATCTGGTCAGCCATCCTCACGACATGCCGACACCCTCGACAGCCTACGGGCCTATCAAAGTCTGCTGAATTTCTTGAAAACTCCCTACACTTGGCCATTGTTCGCGTGCCTGTGTGACTTTTCTGGACTCTTTTTCATGTCTATTCATGCGCGTTGGGGTCAGCGCTGGTGCCTTCTTCATGCTCCTATAAACTAATATTCTGTTGTGAAGTGTACAGCACATGGCGGACTGGTCTCACGCTGACATTCAAATCTAATGACATCGACTGTGTCGGGAACATTTCTCAGCTTTCGAATTCGGAAGCGTGTGTGACAGCCCACTGGAAATGGTTTAAGCGGTAATATTAGCCTCAATTTATTTCCAGTAAAAAAATGAATAAAATGACATTGGCCCCAGAATTTTAATTTTTTTTTGCTTGAATACATTTCTGAAATTTCAAAAACTTTCTGACAACTATTGGAGGCCTATCCGTTCAGCAGTTACACTTAGACCATCTCAAGATACAGTATATGCCGGGATCTCTGTTTCAAAATTAGCAATTGATTACTTTTTCAATGACGCAATGACAAATAAGGGCATAACTTCAGGTTTCTGTTGTTCGAAGGTGACAAGGCAATCGCTAGCAAGATAACTGGCTATTATTATTATATTGAGTAGTTTAAGTCTCCGTCTCCACAGCAACGGCGATCTAACAGAGGAAGAAGCAAGGGAGATAACTGGCTACAGAAGACTTTATTTTTCAAACTGACGTCTTTAGAAATTGAGAAAATAGCATTTCTCTCAGCAGGCTCGTCTATGTTGCTTGCCTAAAACGTGAATTACCCATACATTTCCTCCATCACTCCATTTAGTATCTCAAGTTTTCGTACTGTGCAATTATTTGCATTCTTTAATTAAATTTTTGTGAACCGCGAAGGAGTGTTGAAAAGGTTCCGTGAAAATATTATGCCAACATAATACTTTTAAATTGTACGGCCATTTACTGACGTGTGGCGCCTTGGTTGCGTTGCTGTTCTAACTGAACACTACACTGGACCGAATCATTGAGATCTTGATGGTCTCAGTGACAATTTCGTAAAAGACTTAACGATGACGCTGTTCTGAGTTGGCTTTACCAAGAAGCTCCTCGAATGGAAACTTTCCTCTGACTGCAACCATCCCATCCTTGGGGCAGTGGATCACCGAAGCATTACTACAGCACCTTTTGATACTAAAAGTTGCTACCAAATAGTACCAATCCGCGGCATCCATTAGGAATTCTAAGCAGGTTTACGGGTGTGAAATTCTTGGCTCGCTGTGGATGCCAGGCTGGGCGTTAGAACCTCTGACCAAATAAATTTTTGGGAAAACCTTTCGTTTTCAGATGAATTTTTAGATTTGACCATATTGCACACGAGTGGACATCACCTGTGAAACTTTCAAGATTATGGTGATATTGAAACTGTCCCGCTATTTCCGAAACTATGAGGGAGACTTCCAAGAATATACGTACATATATATATATATATATATATATATATATATATATATATATATATATATATATACTGTATCTGTTACTGCCATAATCGCGTTTCTGGAAGTTTGTTAGCCACGAATGCTACGCTCGACTTGAGTCATAAAATAGAGGTGCACTTCAAAGCATTCAATCACTAGATCGCTTAGTGGAAGTGACGTTTTGCAGCTTTGCTCATCGTATATTGTATGCTTTTATTTATTCTATTTATTAATCTAGATTTACAGTACTTCATATTTATTGCTGTTGGCTTGAATCCTTTCCATTGCTCGCTTCATCCTCCAGGTGCTTTGTGTCACCGCAGGGCATCGAACAAATCAAAATAAAGAAGTAACTCATCGTTATTTTGTTATTCCTTCTCGTGTCCGAGCGCGCCCCGTAGCGCAACTCAGCTTCGCCAGCAGATTAGATTATTTAATAGTTAAGGCCTCCATCTCCACAACGAAGGTGATCTTACAGAGGAAGAAATGCGGAACATAGAGAATGATGATGATAGATACGGGGAACCCATGCACGGAGGCGTTCCCACACAGGATCAACGCGCATAGGAATAGTAAGTCAGGAAAGAAAAGGCAAAACAAAAGGTAATATCAGTAGAACGTAATCGGTAGGAAGTGATGTGGCCACGAAAGACGCGTCCCGAAGGACTATCTAAGGGCTAAGGTAGGTAATCTACACAAACCCCCTGGGGGCGGTGCTCTTCATAACATAGGATGGGCGAACCTAGACTAACCTAACCCTATGGCCCATCCCATGTCCCTGAGAGGGGTTCGCCTGCAAGGCGCAACATTGCTGCACAGCCCAGGTGCAACTTCGTCGCTGGTTTCGAGCGTTACAGCAGTCACATATTTGCCGACACCTTAGAAATGGAGTGAAGTGTGACGGTAGCTGCATGCTTCCGTTCTCAGCTCTAACACCTTGTATCGCTCGTTCGATGCCCCGTGAGGCACACGAGCTCTTTGCAGATCTTGGTGTGCTGACTCGGCAGTTGTGTGTGCATGCACGGCGCTGTGGCAGAACTGCTTTCCTCAGAGATGAGGGGGGTGGGGGGTCTCGGGTTATTTGTTCCTTCCGTCAAATTGGCGCCATAGTTCGTAACCCGAGTTCGACTGCGACTACACTTGCTCATCTGGGGCCTGTGGGCCTATACCCGCAGCACAAACTAGTGCATGTGGGTTTCCCAGGTGAGGGTGTGGTCTAAGTTGACTTTACCTTTAGAGCTTTTTTTTTCTAATAGTCGACCTATATCTGCAGCACGAATGAGTGCGATGCGAGTGGGTTTTTCACTAGGGGGTGCGGTCAAGTTGACTTAACCTTTGATGATTTTGATAAAAAATATAACAGAATAACAAATAGATGATGGCGGTCTCAAGAAATTCTGCATGATATACTTGGTTTATGCCAGCGGTGGAAACACACTGTGGCCTGTTAAGGACCGCCTTTTCACTCCTAGTTTACGAAAATTATTACAACCTAGTTGAATGGAGATAATTCTTAAGTCCCTTTTACACCATTAGCAATGTTTCTCCTTGCTTGTATCTGAATAGATACAACCGTATTCCTCTACCAATAGAGCCTAGTGTGAAGGAAGGGCATCAAAAGGGCAGCACCTCGCTGTTCCGCCGTGTCGCGAGGTCCTTACAGACGCGCTCCACCCTCACGTAACATGCTCAAGGACAACAAAACACAAAGCTTGTGCCAATTTTGAACTGCACAGTATATCTCCTGAGAAACTAGTGAATTTGACGCAAGACATACAACGCACAGCAAGTAGAGCGCACGTACGCACGCACGTATTATACAAAACTTAAGAGCTAATATCCGACAGTGGCACGCGTTTGGCGCGGCGAGCTGTGCTCCTCCTACAACGGAGAACTTCCCTCGCCATTATCAATCCAATAATATACAAATACGCTTAGTTTACACGTACATACATCTACGAACATCACGTGTAATGCCTTACAACATAGCTATAATTTCTCTGTACACACATATACGTACACACGTCCCTCGCCGCCGTGCGGTGCGGCGCTGTCTCATGGAAGTCCCGGGTTGCAAAATGTGCGCGAAAAACTCCAGTTGTGGCAACACTTGCCTTGGGACAGCAGCTGGACACACGACACGAGCTGTGGCTATGGCAGCAGTCCACAGGTACACGAGCAAATCTCTTCCACATAATGACTGAAGAGTTCCTAGCAAACGCCCGCCAAGTCACAAGCTATCCTCCTCCGGTATCTAAGCAACGTAGAACTAGCCTTAAAAAAATTGCTAATATAAAAGATTAGGTAGTGCAAATTAATAATAAAATTCTATTTGTGCTGCTAAAATACGTGTCACATGTATGACTTAATTTCTGATGTCTTTTACACAAACAAGGCAATCAAATTTCCTACGCTAAAGTTGTGAAACATAAAAGTCACGAAGATAAAATAAATACTGAATTTTTAATTCATTTATAAAATAGCGCAGAACATTACTGAACCATTGCACCGAAAATGTGCAACTCAAGGGTTGCACATTTAGGAAAATTAAACTACGGTACACCTAATTGGTAAACCTCGCGACGTACGATGTAACCAAAACGTTTTATTCAACATAACAACACCGCTGCAAAAAAACTATTGAAAGTGGGGATGGCAAGTAAGATGCGCGCCTCAGTGAGGCAAAAGGGACCAAGCAAAGCGTGCCACGCCCCCATGACGCAGCGATAACATCATTACCATAGCCATGGCCAGTTAGTGGGACAGAGTGCGAGTGCGGCGATAACAATGACGCAGCTGGGACTCCTCCCACTCAAATCGAATGAAGACCAGACACAAAACGACAACTCTAGGTGCGTAATGGCGGCAGCTAGTTGTTTATCTAGGAAGCTCTACACACGACGTTGTGCTCTCTCGCAAGCATCGTCTCCAATTACCGCTAAGCCACAGCTGGCCCACGGTTGTTTCAACTACCTACACACTCAATACGGCTGCATCAATAACAGTACTGCATACTAGTACATCCTAACGATACCTGGGTGCCTCACGGCAACTGAAAACTACTGCACTTATCAAAATATCCTGTAGGTAATATAAATGCCAGCGATGTGTTGTGTCTCGGTAAGCGTCCCACCAGATGTCCTGGTCCTGACGCTACACAAGTCTTGGTCGCTCCTTCGTTAACTTTCTATTCTGCACCCAGCCCACTGAAGTGACTCGCAGGCCGGCGCACGACCAACAGAGCTCGTCCAAGACGAAGAGAAACATTGGAGGTTCGTACGAAAGGTTATAAGCTCGAAATGTGCGGCAGCAGCTGCCGCAGTGGAGGCCATGAAGGGCAAAAATATATTCATTTGTGAGGCATGATGATGGTCGCAATATTTGAGTTGACCGCAAGCACCACAGAACAAATAGGTACGTCAGTTACGGGGTTTGGAAGCTGAGGTTTTGCTAACCCACGATATACTCTAGTATAAAACTGGTCGCATCGGATTGTGGTCGAGAGTCGGGCGAAGGTAGGCCATCGAGCCGAAAATATTTCACAACCTACGTACGTCTTAGTTCGTATGAGAGTGCGGCCTACAGCCAGCCGACGGTTGGCCACAAGAAGAGGTACAGCTAGAAAGGTACATCACAAACCTTGTACAGGCGATTGACTAACAAACTACACACGATTGATGACTCTCACAGAGAGCAAAAAACTACGCCACTAAAACGCTGAGGTGCCGCACTTATTGCGTATTTGTTCGTATGTCAACCAGAAGGTTAGAGACCAGGGACCCATCCGCATCCAGCAGGGCAGGAAACCTTTGTATAGCGCCCAGAAGCCCTCGTTGCGGACGGTCTTCAGCAGGCAGTCGATGGAACTTTTATAGAGCAGACCTCTGCACAGCGAAGACATTAGCGTTAGTGAGGATAATAAGAGCTGAGAACAGGGCTCATGGCCGCTCTCGCTGTAGTGACAGCCTTCGGTCGGGGCTACCGAGACATGAGGAACGTTGGTGCGACACAGGCCCACCACCTTCTCAGGTCAGCGGCGGCACACACACACGTCTCGCTCCGTCAACAGGCCTCATGTCTCAGCAGCCGCAGTGCACAGCAAGAGCTCATTCCGTCACGTTCGACAGTACATGAGGAAATTCCTAACTTAGCTATAAGAGATTGCTAACAACTAAAGCACAACAAATAGAACTAGAGCACTCTGAGAGCGCATACCTCCACCAAGTGCGCCAACGGTAGCAAAAATTCAAATTGGCTCTGAAACCATAATTTTCTTTGCATAAACTCGAAAATTTGATCATTTGTGCCTTTTTATATTAATAACAGCTGGTTTAATTTTTTTGAAAATCCGTTCATAACTTTTTGAGTTATACTGTTAACAAACGTAATGACAAATATGAGTCAAACATACAAACAAACCAACCGATCTGCACCAAAATTTGATCATTTATATCTTTTACCATTACTAACAACTCCTATAAATTTCATAAAGATCCATTCATTATTTTTTGAGTTATTGTGCTAACAAGCAAAAAATTAAAAACAGTGACAAACAAACGAACGAAAAAACGGACCATTACCAAAATTTGGTCATCTACTCTTTGTTATATACCTAACAACTCATGTTAATTTCATCAAAATCCATCCATAGCTTTTTGAGTTATGGCATCAAGAAAAATGACGCAGACAAACAAACAAACGGATGGACATATCTTCACCAAAAGTTAATCATCTGTTCCTCCTAACATACCTAACAATCCCTGTAAATTTCATCCAAATCGGTTCGTAACTTTTTGAGTTATCTTGGTGACCGACAGACAGACAAACAACCAGACAAACACGACGAAAACATAACCTCCTTGGCGGAGGTAATCAACACTAACAAATTACTGAGCAATTTCAATATAGCTAATGTAATGACAGTCATATGACGTAGCGGCCTACCGAAGATCTCCGACCGTTGTTACGAACGACTTACCTCAGAGCAACCAACGCGCTCCAGAGGATGGTTCAACAGCACCGTGACTGACAACTGCAGAAGTGTTGCCAGCGCAACATTAGCCTCGCAATCATTAAATACCAGCGAAATAATTAAGAGCAAGATGCAAACGTTACCTTAGTGGACAAGGCTCACTGTTCCATCGCACCGCTCCGCGCCCGGCAGCCAGTGCAGAGCCAACAGTCCAGTACCTGCTCTACCGCTCACAACTCCACATTCATCGAAGTTCATGTGCAGCAATTGGAGACACACTAGCCTATCTAGGTTCATGGCTAGTGAGATGGTTTGCTAGCGCAGCGATTCCAAGCCGCATCGCGCCGAAGGTCACGTATTATGTCTCAGCATTTCTGCCGGAAGGTCGTGAGTGACGGCGAACTCACGTAAGGGAGTTCTGTGTCTCAAATGTATACAGCACGCGCATCTCCAACCCTACACGGCTCAGCTGAACGAATTCGCTCAGCCATGCGGCAGCGGGCTGGCGACGGAATACGAAACGAGAAGAAGACAAAAGAAAGAAGCGCCCGTGCGGACTGTCCCTTCCCTGGCCCTCCGAACGGGCGAAAGTAGGAGTCCAGCAGAAAAGGTCAGCCACCTCGATTGGCGGCCCACTTCGCGGAACAGAAGGGGAAATATAGAGAACCTACTTAACTAACCTTCTCAGCAGGAACTGCGGCGGCCAGCTGCAACATCCCCTGCGGAGAAGGCACTCGGGACAGCCCTTGGGTTCGTGACTAGCCTACTATGGGTCGGATGTAATTTTTTGGAAATCCGCTGACGCCGATCGTTCAGCGTTCTGACATCCGCGGATGCAATTGTGGATGTTACCATCTCGACATCCGTGGATGTAGATGCAGACGAGGATGTTCTAAAGAGGTGCAGATGTTCCGCGGATGTGGATACTCGCCCCATCACAAACATACACACCCTCTCGCGACGGCAGTTGGTACAACACTCGGGAAGAAAACTTAGATGGTGCTTTGTTGACAGGGACAGCGCTTGCAGACAATTCAATCCAAATGAGAATTTCCAGTTTTCAGTACTATAAACGAGTTTAATGTACAGTGATATCAAGCTGCACATCCGCGCCTCTTTTGTTTCGGATCTTTAGCAGATTTTAGAGTTCTGACATTTGCGGATGCGGATGTCAGAGAAGGTGCGGATGTTCCACAGATGCGGATATTCGCCGCCATCACTATTCAGTAGTAGGTGGTTCCTAGCGAGCAATGCGTATGGGTACACATGATCTTGCTATGTTTGGCAGAGACGACATATGAATAATTTAGCAAAACTAGAGGCAGTGCAGGCGTTACGGACCAACCGCCCGCCGTCAGTTCGCTAGATCTGGACTCTTGAATTTCAAAAAAGCCTTAGCCTTTAACAGAAGTCATTGGTCAATTGCGATACAGTATCAGTTGCAATAAAAGACTGCACTTCCATGAATGAAGAAACATACACAAAGAACAAGTTAAATTATTGTTATATTGATTGATTTAGGGCTCTGAGCTTCCGCTTCCGCAACAATGGCGATCTAAAAGAGGGAGAAACAAGGGACATACAGTATGTCTATAGAAACTTGGAACGTATGCACATACAGGGTCAAGGTGCATGGGAACAGCAAGTCGGGAAAGAAGAGGAAGAACAGAAGAAAGTTAGATCAGTAGAAGGATGAAATCGGAAGGAAGCAAAATGAGTACGAAAGACCGACGTCCCGAATGCCTAGCTAAAGCTAAGGTCATAGGGTCACTGCTCCCCATGAAATAGGATGGGCGAGCCTAAGTAACAAGATCAAGCTAAAAGAATGAGTACTATCTTTGTCAGATATTTTAGCAAGAGTCCCAGAGCATGAAGCTCAATGACTGGACTTGCGTTTGCATCATAACGCCATAGCCAACTCGACACTGTTTATGATCTTGTCATTAGGCAGCAAATCAGCTCCGCTGTGCAGGGTTTATCGAAGGTTACTAGGAGTTCGCTAATCAAAGCACAGGGACTTTTTCAAGTTGTCCAAGCAATACAGTACCATACAATTATTAGGGGTCCGGTAGAATCTGAAGTTTGGACAACTTCTGTAATTACCAGTAGCAAGTGGTGGCGAAGTCATGTTATCAAACGAAGGCATGGAACTAATAGCAGACGAGGAGAAGCAGAGATGGAAGGCTGTCTTCTACCACCCAGTTCAGTAGCCGCTGCTTCTCTCTACCACATAGACTTACACTACCAGGAGCAGGGAACGAGCAGCTCTACCGTACCTCTGTTTCTCATCCACGGGCTGGTTCATGACGCGGGCTTTGATGACGTCAGCTGGGGTGCCAAGCACAGCAGCTACAAGGCCTGCCACATTGCTGCAGAACGGCACACCAATGCCATCGTGCCATGGGGTGCGACAGAGAGGGGAGGGGCAGAATATTGATAACAGAGTTTAGAGATCAGAGCAGGTACAACTGGATTGGTCCGGAGTGAAGAGAATTAGGTGAAGCGCAGGAGTGACGGGAAGTGAGTACAGAAGTAATGACGGCGAAGGTGAAGACGGGCAGGCGGCACCACGGCAGATGCCGCACGAGACGTACAGTAAACAACTCCCCCCTTCTCCAGCAGCTATACAGTACCGCCAACGGTAAGAAGGAGACGAGGACTCCGAACAACACCAAGCTACACTACAGCCAACAGCAACACTGGCCTACAGAAGCACGAGGAAACAGTACGGAAGCACTAAGCGCTACACGAGTCTGCAGCTACGACAACAGGACACGGGCATCCAGACGACACATACAATACAACTTACGCCCAGACCCGCGCAGCGAGGCATGTCAGCCCAGGCATGCAAGAGTCTCGCAGCTCCGCCTACAGACGGTCCTGAGCTAGAAGCCACCGATGCGACCATACAACAAGTGCCCGACCTTAACCCAAGGACAAGCCATGCGCCTCGATAAGGTGTCATGCTGCGTACTTACGGGAGCTCTACAGGAGACGGGTGCGTCCGAACTTACCTGTGAGGTGTACACAGGCGAGTAGATATCTGGCTGTAGCTGGTCTACATCAGACATGGGAGTAGCGCTACATACGTCAGTACAAGAATATGTGTCACAAGATGGGTAAACAACACCGTCCATTGATCCCCCCTATCATATGCACTACTCGGCGCTGGAATACCTTGTAGTGTCCACTGAGGAAACATAACCGCACGCTGCTCTCTTCAGTTGTTCTCCACTCCACATATGAAGAGATAATCAAAAGTCAACTAGTAACGCTCGGTACGTCCGCTGACGGGACAGCGGGTGTATTGGTAAATCTTGCGGTCGACACAACTGAAGGTCGGACGCCGAGTAGCTAGTGCGCATGACGACCATACGAAAGTCGCGAGAAGCTGTGTCTCCAAGTTGTTTGTCCACAGTTCCCTTCAACTTACGCACCCAAACTTTCTGCCGTAGTAGAACAAATACGGTCCCGAGTCCAGTTCCGTACCAATAAGGTCACATGTCCAAAGGAGAGGTTATGATGTCATGCGGACAAGAGAGCGCTAAGTAATACAGCGACTGTGGTGCACCTGTACCGAGAGCACTCGTGCACCAGTTGGTGCTGTCACAGCCAGGCTCGTCATATGCTCACCACTGCAGTAACTCGCTTTCAGCAAGAGCTGAAGAGCTGCCCCGTGACACTGGTTAGCTACACACGAGGGGTGCTGAGAAATATCTGCCCAGGACAGTTGTAAGAGAGTAGAACCAAATATAGAAAAGAAACTAGAACGCCCCGTGGCGTAAGACCACCACCCGCGGTGGGG
This sequence comes from Parhyale hawaiensis, assembly GCA_001587735.2. Lineage (NCBI taxonomy): Eukaryota > Metazoa > Arthropoda > Malacostraca > Amphipoda > Hyalidae > Parhyale > Parhyale hawaiensis. Next base: position 32,455,886 of record LQNS02278143.1, on the reverse strand, counting down.
GAAAATTCAACTAGGTTATTGTCTATAACCAGCTTACTGTTGAGTTTTGGCATTTTTCACATCTCAGTCCACCCACCGCACTCTCTGAAGAAGATTGTGATAACGGCTCAGCTCCTTCTGCCTCTTTATGGGTGGAGTTACAGATGCAACGCCGTCATTTTTGACAGCCACCTAACTCAAGAGTTTTGCCATTTTTTACATCCCAGTCAACCCACCTGACTGCCTACAAAAAATTATTATTATTATGACTCTACTCCTTTTGCCTCTTTATAGGTGGACAGGCAACAAAATTCATCGCCGTCATTTTTGATGGCGACTTAATTCTAGTTTTTTTGGAATTTGTCACATCTAGGTCAACCCACCAGAGTCCCTGCAAAATATTATCAACATTGCTCAACTCCTTTTACCTCTTTTTGGGTGTACAGACAAATATATATACAACTAGAACGCCAAAGAGAGTAAGACCATCACCCGCGGTGGGAGATATAATTGAACGCCGTCATTTTTGATGGCCGGCTAACTCTAAATATATTTGTGGCATTTTTTATATCTTAGTCAACCCACCTGACTGCATAAAAAATAATATTATGACTTAAATCCTTCAGTCTCTTTTTGGGCGGAGACAACAAAATTCATCGCCGTCATTTTTGATGACTAGTTCTGGTTTTTTTGGCACTGGTCACATCTAGGTCAACCCACTAGACTCCCTGCTAATAATTATGAACAGCGCTCCATTCCTTCTACCTCTTTTTGGGTTGACAGATATACAAATAGATATAGAAACTTAAAATCTTCAACGATAACTCCATCACCTTTCTCACTTCGTTCGCTGGAGATAAATATATATATGTACTTAAATTTTCAGCGTAAACATTATCACCGCTCCTTGCTTCGCTCGTGGGTGATAAAAACAACAAGTGTGACCAGCACAGGAGTGGCGAAAAATAAGACGCTGAGCTGCTTCAGCTATAGAGGCGCTTTAGAGAGAGTAAATGTTGCAGGTCTACACAGCGAGGCACGCACGAGCAGCAATTGCAAGGGATGACAACAATCCGCATCAGGGCAAAGTCTTACTTGTGTGCTGGACACGCAATAGACATTTCATAGCGTTCATTATAATGTTGCATCTACTACTACTCTGGTAACCCAACCCACTATAATACTACTACTCTCAGTGTCAAGTACACTCGTGGTGTAGCAATATTTTACACAAGTCTCATATCAGGTTCATGTCACCGGCAGCGTCAAATGCGCTGAAGCGGATAATAATCCATGGGCGATGTTCCTTTATGACTGCAGTTAACAAATCTTTGTCTCCACAACTGCATACTAAGTAATATGTGGAATCATCTGCCAAAAATACAATGAATGGCTTTTTTTCAAATATGGCTTCAGCAACTAGCGGCCTTTGGCTACTACATAACTGTGGCTACCTCTGACGCCAGTGGCGTGCCAACTGTTCCGATGTGATAAAAGAAATGCCTTTGAATACATCCATAAATTTTCAATATGCAACTTTAAATATGATATATCACAACACTGCCTTCATATCAAATTCTTCTTTTTCCTTTTTTTCATACAACTTAATTTCAAAAACTACGACACCGCCTTCTTCAGGAAAATTAAGTTACATGCGGTCAAACATTTATAATAGTTTTTGGGGGAGGAAGATGGAGCGCCGCTGGCCAACGAGGTTCAGTAATTAATCTGTTTTGACAAGCACAATCCACCAACAAAGCTTCTAATAATACTATTGCCACGAGACATATTGCGTGGTCCCAACAGGGTTCAGAGAACGGCTCTGCACAATGGTAAGTCGCGTACAGGAGGCGACACAAAACTTGCATCCATTTCTGCAGCTCGCACGCATAACTGCTCCTCTGCTTTATATTTACGCCAGGATAGGAAGTTGTCAGCACCCCTGCGTGGCTCGCTACCACTTACAGCTGTGACGAAGGAGGCAGACAACACGAGCACACTCGGTACAGACGCCGCACAGCCCCGCACGTGTCTACAGGTGAGTGAGTCACAAGTTACCTGCCGCGGTGGTCCGTGGGTTGGTTCATAATTCTGCTCTTGACGACATCAGCAGGCGTCCCCAGGGAGGCTCCTATTAGTCCCGAGCACGCGCTGTATGGGGAGTTATGGTGGTCATGAGACAAGCAATTGTACACAATGGTGGGGAGGTGTGGGAGACAGGGAGCTCTGCATGTACAGTCAATTGGGCACAAGCAGTTGGTAGCAGCTCAATTATCTTATATCTCGATAGATTTACATAGAAATATTCGTGAATTTTTAGTATTTAGCTAATTATTTCGGTAAATAATACATTGTAAACAAAGTCCATGCAGTTTTTTCAATAAAATGCAATATTTTAATAACCACGAGGACTTTCCTCACAACCTAATAAATGATTGTTGACTATTAGTACTTCTTAGCCCAAACGAAAGTGTGAATTATTATACTAAAAGTTAAGATGAGGTTATTAGCAACAAACGGGCCGAAAGGCCCACTCCCTAAGAGGCGCCCAAGCTGGACGCCACTCTGAGCTATCACCAATGCTTGTGTCCAGCTACCGTACAGCTACATATATCGACACGCAGCGCCGGAGCAAGAGAACAAGACGGGCAGCAGTAGTAGCGACAGAAGGGAAGTCAGAGAAGCAATAAGTATAGTGAGTGTGGAGTTGCAAACTAAGCCTCTGCACTTCGCAACATACAATCTTGTTAATAGATCAATGAGTGCATACAAAACTAGGCGCCTTACTAACACATGATATATATATAGAACTGCACTGACATAGATAAGAAATGCAGAAAAGTGTATTGAAGAGGAGGCTTTTGACTACGAAAACACCGTGAGAAGTAAGAGCAAGAAGGGAGAGAGGCGAGCTAACGAGCTGCAGTCGGAAATGATATGAGCTCGCTGCTTGGCGGCCAATCTTTAGAATTGACTTGATACAAACAATGGCCGCAATAGAGTACAACTACAAGTAGGTAATGTCGAAGTGAAGAGGCTTCCATGGGGGAAATTTTGGCAGATCCAACACGTGTCATACGAGGCAGTTACTATACGGATGAATATATCCTAAAATTAGAAATGGGGGAAAACAAATACAATGTACAACGTGAAGCAATTAATGCATAGAGAAATATGACCTATATTAGCGGAGAAAGTACATAAAACGAAACAATGTAGCTACTATAGAGAGAGAAATTACGTAGCAGAGGATGGGAAGTTAGCAGAAGAGGACAGCAGAGTCGAGCGGACCTCTAATGGATACTGACGAGTCGCAAGGAATTAGCAGCAGCTGTCCAGCGCTCGTAAGGTGTCTCACGAAGGAGACATTATAGTCTAGTAGGTAGGAGATTAAACGTTCGCATTGGTTATTGCCAAGAACAAAACTCGCCTTCCCTCAGAGAGAGGCTACAGGCGTTGTACTGGTTCTGCTCATCCCTGAGCACCGTTATTACCTCCGCCAAGGAGGCTACGCTTTTGTCCAATTTGTTTGCTTGTCACCTAGATATCTCAAAAAGTTACGGACATATTATTTCAACGAAATTTTTCATAGGGATTGTTAGGTATGTTAGGAAGAACAAATGATTAACTTGTGGTGAAGATCCATTCATCAATTAGTTCGTCTGCCTCATTTTCCTTAATACCGTAACTCATAAAGTTATGGACGGATTTTCATGAAGTTTGCATGAGTTGTTAGGTAGCTATATCACGAAGAGTATAAGAATAAATTTTCGTGACGATCTGTTCATTCGTTTGTCTATGTGTTTAATTTTATGTTTGTTAACAAAAATAACTCAAAAGTTTATGAAGAGATCTTTATGAAATTTACAGGAAATGTTAGTATTGTTGATATACATAAATGATTAAATTTTGGTGATGATCGGTTGGTCTGTTGATGTGTTTGACGTTTGTGAGAATCTTTGTTAGCAGCATAAACTCGAAAAGTTGAGAATGGATCTTCAACAAAAGTACAGAAGCTGTTATTACCGTTAAAAGGCAACAATGATTAGATTTTGGTGTAGATACAAAGGAAATGATTATTTTAGAACCAATTTGAAAATTTCAATACCTTTGCTTTGCTATGGCGGAGGTATGCGCTCTCAGAGTGATCTAATTTAATAATGATTTACTGTAGTCCAGTCTACAGCACCAACGCCTCGGACACTGACCTCCCAACACACCCACGGCTCCGTAAGGCAGTAGTGTAACACCTGTACTGACGTCATGATCCCTAATTAGATGTAGACGTGCACAAGAATAAGATAACCGCAGCACCAAACCGTTTCCCCAACATATTCATGCCAACAGTCTGCAGTAAGAAAGCTTTGGAGTAAACACTGTACAATACCGAATATATCTAGCATTTATTGCTAGCTACTGGTTGATACGATGTTGCTATTACCTACTACAGGGGACTGACGCGGCCACGGTCCCACAGAACACTTTTACAGCTGTGACATGGTCCAGCCATAAGACTTCTACAGCTGTGAGATGGTCCAGCCATAAGACTTCTACAGCTGTGACATGGTCCAGCCATGAGACTTCTACAGCTGTGACATGGTCCAGCCATAAGACTTCTACAGCTGTGACATGATCCAGCCATAAGACTTCTACAGCTGTGACATGATCCAGCCATAAGTACAACTTTGTAACAGACCGAGCAGCTCAAAGCAGCAATACAAGGTAGGAAAGAAGTGACTAAGAATTAGCACAAAACTCAGTTTCTGTTCATGGATGAAAACTTTTGCTGTTGATACCCTTTGTCCCTTCTCAGTGACTGGACCATGACTTAAGATCTACCACGGGAAGCAGGCGACCAAGCAAATCTACCATAAGAGCAACAAAATACTCTACAGTGTCGAGGACACACGACCAGAATGTATACCGTACTCTGAAGCATTTATGGCAAGCAGTGCATCCAATACACAAAGTCCCTTAAACAAGGATACCAGTACCGTAAGAGCAATAAACACACAAACTACTTCCCACAGTGGAACTCCAGCGGAACTACTCAGCACTTCGTAACAGTAAGAAGACACAGGTACAAACAAAGACATGGCCACACAACCGTCGTATCGCCCTAACAGATTAGGAGCTGTGCAGAAACGGCCTACACGAGAAACTCTTGTAATTGCTTACTGTTTTATGGACAATTATTTAGCTGCGATAGCAGGGTAAATTGAAGGCAAAGAGTAGCCGAGTAAATAAAAATTTTTGAAGAGATAGAAACGCAAGGGGTAGCACAAGTGCCGCCTGTAAGATAATTCAAAAGTTACTGCAGGAACTACGGCAGTGTGCTGAGGCACAATGGTGGAGAATTCTAATGAAATGTAGCGGACAGCTGAGGCCGAGCTCATTGCTGAGGCTGGCCGGGATATATCGGCCGCACGACTGAGGGTCTGAAGCAGCTCTGTTAGTTTGAATGGAGCAGCGTATGGAGTGTGACAGTGCACAGATGGCATGGTGATGGAATGATTAGTGAGAGATCTAATAAGGAAAGATACTTGGTATATACAATAACAACCATATCTTGTGCACTACGACACAGCAGATAGACAAGAGCTTGAGTTCTTTTTTAATAAAACTGCATGAATAAGAGTGTAAGAGTAAATTACCAGAAAAACATCACCTTCCAATTTGCAAGAAAATAACAAACTCTGTTCCCTGGAAGAATGTAGGCTATATTTAATTCTCCCACTATGTTTTAAGAGTAAGTTTTTTACATAAGTTAGCGTAAACCTTTTTAATCAACAGCAGTAAGATGGAAGACATACATGGTACGTCAAGGTAAACTGGGAACCCAAGCACGGTGGACAACCGCACATAGGACAGAAGAGCAAAAGAAAACCGCTGTTGTTGTGGCACAAAGTCAGGATGTTGTGCTCAGCTAAATATACCTATAGACTATTTAATAGTTCATAAAAATATCCTGATAATATACTACTGAAAGTAGTAGAACAACATGAGCGCTGCCGCTGGGCATGTGACGTTAGACGCGCAACACACAACAACTCTTGTTCAGTAGAGAGAAGGTAAATTTACGCAGTCATTCTGCCGTCACGGCACCGCCTCGATCCCAGTCCTGAGGTATGGGCTTCAGATTACGGAGCTCTAGTCTCTGTTGAGCAGGAACTATACGGAGAGGCACTGCAATGTTGTCTTTTGAGGAGTACATGTAGTTAATGCGGCACGGTATGTAACACGTTGTCGGAGACTCATAGTACAGGCAGTGGTATAACTGTGGCACTGTATGCCAGACATATACCGCGCGCAACGTGGCAACACAATGTTGCGTCACTCAGAGGCCTGTCGCATTCAGATTGCCTCAGAGTAACTCGGTGTTACGCTATTATAGAGGTGAATGAGACAGGATTTCTCAAAGCGTAACCCCAAAGCAACCAAAACAAAAACAAACCCAATGTAAACACAGACATTTAGTCGTAATTATTGCTAATTTTGATGAAATCGCCTCTAAAAATTACGTGATAGGTGCTTGCAGATCTTTCTGCTATAAGAAATTGATAAATTACACCGATTGAAGGCTTTTCTCCATAAGCTCAAATAACCGACTTCGTGAGAGCTCAAAAGGTAACCAAAAAAGAAGCGCTATCGAAGTATTTATACACTCAGCTAAATAAATAAATATTTGGTTTTATTTGCGACGAATATAACCTAGTAACAAAATAATAACACATGTAGTAAATATATAGGAAAAATACGTCTTCACTGGTCACAAAACATAATNATTTTGCAGGGTAACGAGTTTGCGTAACACCGGGTAACCCTGGCGTGTCTCATTGACGGTAAACAGCTCAATGCGACACGGATTTTGGAGACGGAGTTACCCTCGAGGTCACACTGCGTAACTCGGGGTTACCCAGCGCGCTGAATGCGACAGGCTTCAACTTGACAGGCATGTCGCTCCTGTGTTTTATTTGAAGTAGAACTTCGGATGAGTTTGGAACGTGTCAGTTACAGGCAAGCTAGCGGAGAGAGAGGTTGGGTGCCGCGCTGTCTCTATTCAAACTGGACTATGTATACTTCATAAATTTACCGATAAGTATCATAAGCCTTCACTCTTGCAAGGCAAATCGTGAAAAAACATTTGATGATTCTTGAGAATATTAACTTTCCAGTGAGACATTGGGCAGGTCGGGACAGTTAGCTGTACATCATACACGAAGCATGATGCGCTTCAAGTGGTACGAGACTTGCACAAAGCATGATAATCCTGCAGTACCTGTACCTCTCGCTAGGAACATTGCAGTGCCCCCTAACGTATACCCTGCGCAACATGACCGAACAACACGGGCCCAACATGTGACAGCCACATGAGTAGCGAGGACACCAACATACCTGGATAGTGCATGTGTCCAATAGTCGTCCTTGAAGCCTCTGTTGATGAAGAACCGCTTCACGGAGTCGTAGGTTGTGAGGTCGCCGAGGTTCACCAGCGCTGATCTGCTCAGCGTCAGTAGGCATTAGGTACACACTGAGGGAGGAGGTGGGTAGGCAGCTCGTGCATTACGAGTGTGAGCCTATCTGCTCAACGAGAGCTGCGACACGCAGTGAGTTGAAACAGTAGACAACTGGGTAACCAAATATAGAGAGAAATAACGGCATGGAAATACCAAGTTGGGTAATACGAGGACAGATTATATTTATTAATAGAAAAAAGAAAGGCAAGGATGCACTACGACGGCGATCAGGGAGCACAGCGCGTCCTAACACAGGAAGCACAAAGCTACAGCAATACGGGACAGATCAACTATTGCTTAGCCGGCCCATAGTGACACCCACACGCTAGCGGCACGCTATGCTTACCACAAAAGATCTGAATAATTTCCTTTTCGCTGTATAAATCCCAAGCCTTTCAATGTACTCAAAAGGAGGAATAGTTAATGCAGGTCATCAATAGTGCGAGACAGAGAGAGCTTTTCGTCTTACACTGGCGGGTCGGAGTCTGGTACACGGAAGTCACAGTTCCCTCACAATCCCTTATTATATTATAATAATAATCCCTTACAATGGTACGATTGTACGCCTAACTCTTTAACATGTTACCAGCTAAGTTACCACACATGGTTACAGCCATAAAGCTGCTCTTACGAGCACACGGGTCAGCCGCCCGCTGCTGAGCTCAGCAGAGACAACACCAAAAGAGAAGCGCGTCCTCTGGTGACGAGCGTACAGACCTGTAAACATTGGGCATGCAGCCCTTCCAGAGGCCCCGGACGCCGCCAGCTGTGTAGATCTTCACAAACGCTTCCGACACTCCCGTCACTCTGTAAGAGACACACAATTGTGAACAACATGAACAATACAAGGCCAATACAAATAATTTATCTTTATGTTAAGCCTTCAACCCTTTACGCCTTTAAGCATACCTATATCTCACCCCAGGTTATCCTTACCGAGGCATAGTGGTTATAAGGCTGCTTCGATCGCTGTCACGTTCTAGCCCACCAAGATCAGTAAAATCTAGTCTACAGTGAACTATTACAAGTTCTACTTGATGCTCACACGAGCGGCTTCAGACACAAATATTACAGTTAATAATTGTTACCACGGTTTATGTGGGTCGTTGTTTATGGATGTAGAATTAAGGCTATGCTAATGGCGGAATCGGTGACAGCCAAAGAAAGAGAACGATTAAAGGGAGTTTATCAGTGGCATTTAACCCTCTCTCTCAACACATACAACACACCGCCAGCCAAGGTCCCAGCCAAGGAGAAAAGTTCTGGTACTCAGCAATGTAACGTCAGCACGTCTGTCACCGATCGATCGATTACACCATAACTCGAAAAGGCTGTGGTCGACTGCAGCCGTACACTCTGGGGATCTATGAGCAGCACGAATCAGTGCGTGTAGATTTCCTAACTGGGGTGTACGGTGCAGGCGACCGAGCGAGGCTGTAGAGGCTCTTTTTTCCCTCTTCCACAGCAGCCTCGTGCCGAAACAGCACAGCCTGAGCACGGCAGCAACCACTCACAATGCGCTATGGACAATGTTCGTTACTTGGCACTAGTAATACAAGAAAAATATTCTAGCGCGAAATGTCAACATAAGCAAGCAGTTCCCAACACCGACGCAGTGAAGACCTACTATAAAACGCAACATCGTCTAAAACATCAAGAGAAGGTGACACTTCAGCGAAGTAAGGGTAGCTATGGGCCGAAACATGCCAAAAGCAGTTCAGCGAGAAGCTGGCAGTGTTTGAGAAGCACGGAATGCATTGGAGCGAGCACACCGAACAGCGGTAAGTGAGCAGGCTGCTGCCGCTGTTCGGTGTGCGCGCTCCAGTGCATTCCGTGCATTTCAAAAACTGCCAACCTGCCAGCCAGCTTCTCGCTGAACTGCTTTTGGCATATTTCGGCCCTAAGAAATGAACTTAATACATACAACATTGTAAAGAAATTTACAACACAAGCAAAAATAAAATGCTAATTTTGTAAACACAGTGCGACTCTTCCAAACAGTTGTTCTCTTCCGGTCAACATTTCTGCTTGAGGCGCCGCAGTGTTATCCTCTATTGAGAATGTTTCCGCCTCACCCTTCTTATAGCCCATGAACTGATCACGCAAGAGCTTGCACGAAGATATAGAGCCCCAGTGAACATACCAGATGGAAACGCTGCAACCCTCACCTGGGCGGTTTGCCCTCCAGCCGCCGCCGTCCCTCCATCTGCAGCTGCACCTTGATCAGGTCTGCTGGTGAGGCGAGGAACTGCGCGATGCCTCCCACCATGATGCCGCCCAATATACCTTGCCTGGGGGAGGGGAGGGGCATGAGTGAGCCAATAGGCTTGAGCTTCTGTAAACACAATTGTCGCGTTTCAAGCGAGGAGATAGGAACATGTCGGCAGAAATGCCACGTTCCCGTACAGGATCACAGGCTACAACGCATGGGAAGAACAAGTAGGGGCATAGAATGTACACAATTATTATTATAAAGAGGGTTTCCCGCCGTATCAGATACGAAGACTAAATAACAGCGATCCAATATTGTAAATATAGTTAAGAAGTTGAGTCAAACTCAGAAGAGCTCTTTTAGTACAATCTCGGCCAGGTGCATAAGGTCGGGCAGGAAATAAGGTACGAGCATTTCTAATCATACACGGCTCAGCCGAACGTAATCGCTCAGCCATGTGGCGCAGGGAAAGAGACGAAAAACGAAAAGAGAAGAAGACAGGAGAAAGCGAACACTCGTGCGGGTGTCCCTTCCGTGGCCCCCACACGGGAGCAGATAGGAGTCCCATGGGATGGGTCGCTTCCCACCTTTCGGCGGCTCACCTCGCGGATCAGAAGGAGAAATATAGAGGCCCTACCTAACTTTACAAAAGTAACCTTCAGAGTAGAAAATGCAGCAAGCTGCTGCATCCCTTGCGGAGAAGGCACTCGGCACCCTTGGGTGCGTGATGCCCAAATATATTGTGGCAGGGAAAGGGCCCGCCAGAATATGCCCCTGAGGGCAGAATGTAGAGAAGTTAACCGCGTACAGTCAGAAGTAGCGAGGAGCCGACAGCATGGACGCACAGAGCTGTAATAACAAGCAAGCCCTGGTACACTCAGGCAGATTCCCATGTTTAGCATTTGAACGTTTTCTTTTCGCTAATCTTGCGAAAGTGCTGTTGTATCAGCACACCTCAGTGTCAACAAGAAGACTTGATTATAATCTAGCCGCTGAGTCAGTTGACTGAGGCAAGTTTCTGATATCTCTATATTTACAATACATTAGAGCTCAGAAGGCGTCGCGCGCTTCTAAAGCTTAAATGAACCAAAAACGTATTCTGACAAACAGCGGAGAGAACGCGCTCAAAAGACCAAGGTGTGAACTAGCGTGTATACTGGAGGTGGTGAGCCAGAATGAGAGTGTGGGCTGACGCAGTGACGTCTTTTGTTTCGAACATTCTGCAGAAGGTAGGCTAAAATTTTCTAAGCAGTCGCACAACACTGGGCGGCATTTGCAGTTACTTTAGCAGCTGAACTACACAGCTGACTCAACAGGTTTGGTTTGTGGTGGCGTGAGTTAACTACAGTGGCAGTGGGAACAGTGCCGGTGCCCAGGGCACTGCACCAGCGGCAAATTATAACAGAAGCTATGCGGAAAGGTCTTTTATGAAGGGCCTCAAGACTTCGTTGCATTAGAAGTTTGTCAGAGAAAGTCTTACGAGTTTTTGAGTGCACTGGAGAGACAATCTGTCATGACGTGCCAGGAGCCTGGAGCGACCTGCTGCTGGCAACACTTGCGTCGCAGCTCCACTCCACTGCAGCGGCACATGCGGCCCAGCTTTCCTTCGACCCATTAGTACTTAGTAGAGGTGGCAACTCACGGCCACAAGACCTAACTACGCCTCTTAACAGACACTGTCCAAGAAGACAATCATGCCGGCTGCAACCGCACTAACAGCTGCTGGTGCTGGGCACCATCTCACGTACACTGCCACTGCTGCCCCCTGCATCCAAGTGCTCTCCGGTGCAGCAGGATGAACATGGCAAAAACTGAGCGCCTACAACCCTACTAGTGCAGTATTGCCCAGTGCGGCCTGACCGCCCCACAACGGGACGTGTGCAGGGGACCGTCACAGCCGGGCTGCTGAATATGGCTGAGCGGTCCCTCCGATCGGAGGCAATCAGGCCACACGGGGTACCTAGACACACCCAAGCCCCCACACTCACCACACAGGATGAGATCCGTCCTCCCTGATGGTGAAGAGTTTGTCCCTCACTTTCTCATAGAGCACCATACGTGTGCCGGAATATACCAGGTGTCTGCACAGCAGAGATAGTCTTTGTTATATTGGTGGCCTGCTACACACACACACACACTACTCATCTATCGAGTTACCGTAAAATGGTGTTATACCGGATCGCGGGGTAATAACGGATTTTCGTATTACTTCCACTTAAAGCTCCATAACTGGAAGGCTATTGTATGTAGCGATCTCTAACAAGTTTTTTTCAATGC
>LQNS02278143.1:32432458-32443191 GCA_001587735.2 Parhyale hawaiensis | reverse complement strand
AGAAGACGACTAGAGACAAATATATTCCAAGTTTCAGGCCTTTACGATCAAAACTCTAGGAATGGCATAACCGAGAATGTCCCGTATATCCGGTATAACACCATCTTACGGTACAAGTCTAACTTACAACAGGAATAAACACACACACACATAGCAATAAAGTCATTGAACTCCTCGCTATAAAGTCTTTGTTCATATAACAATACCTCATGAGCTTACAGTATTAGCTATACTCCTAGTTTAAGCCTCCCTACCCACAGATACACTGTAATCCAATGAGAGGAAGTAACAAGGGACATGAAGAATGTCAAGAGAAAACGTGGAACCCATGCATGAGTCAATGCGCATTGGAACAACAAATTGGAAAAGAAGAGGAAAAACAGAAGAAAGTATTATCAGCAACAGTATGATCAATGCAGATGGAAAGAAGTAAATCGGGTATGAAGATAGACGTCCCGAAGGAATAGCTAATGGCTGTAACCTTTACTTACAATCCGCCTGGGGCGCTGCTCCCATAACATAAGATGCGCGAACCTAACTAACCTAGCCCTACAGCCCATCCTACGCCCCCTGAAGGACATAAGCTCAGAGAAGATGTTCTTATTGGTAGCAACATTAATTTTCGACACACCCACTTCAAACAGTAAATCAAAAGTGGCCTAACGTAGGAACGAGCTACTGGATATACCTACCCAATATTATTTGCTAAAAGAAAGAAGGAAGGAGACACTGACCTGTAGACGGCAGGTGTCATGCCCTGCCATAGTCTGAAGAAGCCCTCCTCTCTGACGATGCCCACAGCTGTACTCACCAGCCCTCGGTACGGCAGTCGCTGTAATGCAATAACGCGCGTTACTTTCGAGCAGCACTCAATACCTACTGTAACACACTGTGTGTACCTAGTTGTCTGTTGTACCGGATATACATTTAGACACTTTATATAATTATCGAAGAAGTTGGTTCTAGGTCTTCTCGCCGCGGGTGAATTCGTCGTTGCTCTTTTCACCGTAAGGTCATTTTGCAGGGATGTAATATAAATGGCGGGGTAATATATAAATTACACCCAACCACGCCGAATCTAATACGCTATTATTATTATTATTATTAAAAGTTTCAGCTTCAGCAGCAGAACTTCTCATGAAATGGAAGGATAATGAAAAGAAAAAGTGAAATAAAATTGAAAAATACAATAACCAAAGATGTAATGATGCACTAACTCATGGAGCTTAGTCATGTAGTACACATGAAATAATAGAAAAAATCAAATTAAAAATATAATCATTAGCAAAATCCCTAATTCAGTCATTTACGGGAGGTAACGAAATGAAGTAATAATCACATAGCTACTGGAACTTAAAATACCACAATTCACGTGAAAATTGCACATCTAGGTCATTAACTAAGATATAACCGAGTGACTAAAAATAACTAAAATGCGCTAAACAAAAATGAAAAGGAATACGTTTTGATTAAAATCTTATAAATGACCAAGCTATCGTCAACATTGGGTCGGTCGGTAGAGGCTTCGCATTGCCCGGCCAGTCACTTGACACCGATCCAGCCGGACGACTGATACTCAACTTACCTTGTGCACAGAATTTTCAAGTGTTTTGAGCATGAAAGTTAACATCAATATTTAAGTTATCGATAAAAATAAAACAACTCGTCGAATAAAAAGGAGAACCACACTACATAGAAAAACATGTTTACTATCTAGCCTATATTATTATATCATTATTATCGAGGGGATTTCACGACCCAAATTGGATCGGTTGAGCGATGTTCAGCTCTACACTCTGGCGCCTAGGAACATCCCGCGACCCAAGGCTCAGAGCACTTTGCGAATCATGTGCACTGTTCCAAGCAGAGCGCTTTTCTGGAGGATTCCTGGGTGAAGATGGCCGCACTTGAGCTCTCGCACGGCAGTCTTGAGATTCTTGGATATTGCCCCCAGAGCTCCGATGACCACTGGAACGACGTCCACCTTCATCTACCACAGTCCCTGGAGTTCGATGGCAAGGTCACGGTACTTTTCCTTCTTCTCCGCTTCCTTGTCCACGATTCTGGATTCGATTTGATTTGGCGTAGAGCTTGAGATCGTCCATGTAAAGCAGGTGGTTGAGCTTCATGGTACGACTGTAGTTGTAGCCCTGGCCGGCCTTGTTCAGGGTCTCGGAGACGGGGATCATGGTCAGGACAAATAGCAGTGGAGATAGGGAGTCGCCTTGGAAGATGCCCCGCTTGATGCTCACCTCGCCGAGGTGTTTGTTGGCGCTTGTGAGCTGGGTCTTCCAGTTGGGCATGGTCGTCGCGATCAGATTGCGGATGTTGCCGGCCCCTTAACATAAGATAGGCGAACCTAACCCCTATGGCTCATCCCATGCTCCCTGAAGGGCAGAATGCAGAGTCGAATAGAACAAGACCGACACCGACTCCGACTTCCTGGTCCAGTCTGTGACCTACTCTGACTCCTGGATCCGAAAATCTGCTTCCCCTTGTGATTCCAATTCTATTAATAAAATACCACCGAGTGGAGTTACTCTGGCAATATGGGCTAATTTTGTCGTCGCTCTTTACCAATTTGTTGAATAAAATGGACAGACGCGCGAGTTAACAAAGCACTTTGAAAGAAGCAGTACACTTTACATACAACTGGAATTACAACTCGCCGACACTGTCGGATTTTTACAATTTGAGAAAAACTAGCTGGATAAAGTTACCCTTGCGTTCAAACTAACCAAATTTTACGGGAGGTAAATTTTCACCAACTCCGACAGCAACTCCTGGACAGGCTAGTGCTCAAGTCCACCTATTGGCCCCACACACATCAACTCTAGCTAGCTCCGACTCTACAACACTCCCATGCAACATACTTTCGATACAAACTGGTAGTCTTGTTCAAACTTCCAAAGGTTTAGGACGGTCATTTTGCCAGCGTTCAGAACTCCAATAGTGAAGAGACACGACGAAGGTTCCTGACAATTTGATAATTAAATTTCAACCTACCATTGCATGGTTCATCAAAGCTACACAAGTCCACTAGTGCACCTCGGCAACGAATGTATGGTATGGACAACGGCACCTCTTCAGTTAGTTTGTGATTACCATTCTGCTATAAGAAGCATGCAGTGCACCCACGACAGCTGCACGTGATCTCCCTAACAAATTAATACCGATCAGTGCTACGAATTTCATTTCGGTGAGCACCAAGAACATTTTCTCCAGAGCAACACAAATACTGTAAAAACATCGTAACACAGTTCGGCTTGCAAAAATAGCATAGAAAACTGTGATTAATACATAGGCTAGCTACGGTACATCCCATCCCAGGCGCAGACAGGATACATACACAGAAGGATATCGGTGTCAGTTGAGCATGTCCTCAATCATGTTTAGCTAAACAGAGAGGAAAACGATGTAACTGTTCTACAGAGGCAGTCTCGGATCAGCAACACCTGTGTCATATCAAACCACGACTCGCAAGAAACAAGTGCCATAGACATCTACCATCGCTGCTTTAAGCAACAAGAAACTTCTACTGCTGCACTTAGAAGTTCATAACTGGTTTGAATTGTCTGGACCATGGATTCTACTCGGTCCTTAATTCATCAAAAGTAACGTTTGTTAAAGCGAGAATCAAATTTCCGCATTTGTATTCCCTATAAAAGAGGATAGATACAAAATTTGTAAACGCAAAGACTGCAACGCAGACAAATGAAGACGCAGCTGTACAACTTCTGGGTGCTCCCCAGTTCCTCCTCGAGATCGCAGTGACGTCATCATTGTTATGCGTAGGAATTTGCAACGTGGCAGGAAAAGAAAGATATCCGTCATGCACGGAAGACCTGCAGTTATGATGAATTCCCCTAGAGTCGCACCTCTCTCAACACAATGGAAGGCCAACCGCTGCTGGTGTCTGCCAATCCTACGATGCATCAAGCGGCCGTATGAGTGGTTGGCTAATAAGGCCCCGTGACGGGCAGGGGCGGAACATGTTAGTTGGAAGCTCACTCGCCATGACGCGGTGTGCCACGAGAGGTACAGGGAGGGACACGTAGTATGTGGAGCACAACAGGCTCAGGCACGCAACACCGCACTAGAGAACAGCCAATCTCGGGAAAGCTCACCAAGAACAGAACAACGAGTGACTTTAAAATTAAAGAAACGGGAAAGTACCGTTACACGAAAGACAGATGTACCGGAGACATGCATTACAACTTAGGCAAAGGTAATGTACGGGGTGCCTTGGGAGCGCTACTCCCCATACCACAGGAAGGACGAACCTAACCTTATGGTCCACGGCTGATGAGACGGTACCTCGCGTGAGGGGCAACCGTATAACGCGAGCACACAGCTCACCAGGCAACAAATACTGTTCGCGGGAACCAGTCACCTGCAGGTACCGGGCAATTGCATACTGGCTGATCACCGGAAGGGACTTTTATATGAATATCACCATGCGGCGAAAGAATACTACACATATTCGGTGACATTACTACCTATTCCCGATATTAATTGAATATTGAAACAAAAAATCTCAACTTCAAAAACTACTACTACAGGTCCAGTAACGAATGTTCATCCATGTAACGAACTGCAGAGTTATTTAGGGGTAAAAAAAAGGCAGGTGGAGGAGCGGTGGTGGCTCTGCTGCAGACCCGGCACTTGCCCGCACACAGGGGGAGACTAGCACCACAGCAGGCGGCAGGCATCACATCGCTGCTGCGGTTTGTCCTCAGCACAAAATGCGACGTGCCTGCCATGGCTGCTGCACTCGGCTCTTCTGCAGCAGGAAGTGCAGGGGAGATCGATAGCTTTGAAAAGGAGCCCGAGACGCGGGGCCGATGTTTACGCTGCGGCTGGTGGAGCGGTGAGGACACTCGACACTTCGGGGGTCGGGGCAGGGGGACACTTGGCCTCTTTATGGGCCTCACGAGACTACTACTGGCCTCCCTTAGTGACGTCACCCAGTTCACTTGACTGCAAACTTTACTATCGGCCTCTCTCACTGACTCAACTATGCCAGCAACCACGGCACCAAAATCCGATGTTATATCTATTAACGGCATGAATACATCGATTAAAAAGTAATGTAAAATTAAATAAAGTAACGAAAAAGATAATGGTCACAACAGCCTCACCAATAATAATAGACTTGATTTTTTAACCGCGCAACAGCTGCAGGTCTCTGTAAGGTGAGTGGCTCAACCGCGGCATGGCCAGATTTCTGGTGCTCTGGCTACACTCGAAACATTGCACACTTTGCACACAATATCTGGTGTTTGCTAATAATGCCTGGGGAAGAAATTGCTACCTTTTTGGTTGTTGAGCACTTCCACAAACTATAATAGATACACCTGCACTGATCACTCGTTCCTATCTGCAGGCAGCTAGCAACCCACCACGCGTGAGTATTTCCCCTGCGTTTGGCGGCGGTAACTCTCCCTACTCATAAAATACTCGGCGCTCCGAAGAAAAAAGTAGGGAGCGTGTAACACGCCTAGAAGCAGCAACCTCATGCATAAGAGAAGACTGCACATGGCAACGGTCCGCACGTCAAAGAGGAAGAACAAAACAAGTGTAAAGATATCGAAAAAACGGAAAGAATCCAACGCAGAGCAACAAAATTGATTCCTCAGCTGCGAAACTACCCATACAATTGTCGCCTATGGGAAGTGGGATTAATCACTCGAGCAAAGGCAACTCGGGGGCAACTTATAGAAACATTCAAATACTTGAATGGCATAAACAACGTGCCGACAGAAGAGCTTTTCGACAGAGACGTTAATGTTTGCCTGCAAGATAACATCTAGAAACTCAAGCATAAACATCGAAGAACTACTCTCAGCGAGCATTTCTTCCCGTAGCTACTTCATAGTAAATATTTGGAATAGGCTAGACTCCCCCTCCCCTCAGTTGTCGGTACAGAGTAGGTCTAAGTCAATGCTTTTAAAAATGGTCTAGCTAAACATTGGGAGTAACATCCTCTGCGGTTATGGACTCCATCTCCAGGAACCCGAACTCTCAACAACCAAAGGTTCTACACCGGGGTAATTCCACTTTCTTCCGTGCCCCAGCGTAACGTCCTCGAGTTCAGCGGATCTACAGCAACTGACTGCTTGCGCGATCAGCTCTTTGGCTGAGTTTGCTCTCTTCATCGTTTTCTTTCCATTAGCCGGAGACCCGAAGCGACTTGTTGATCACGAAATAAATGTCTAAAAAAAACGAGCAGCCAACAAACAGAAACCACACAGCAAAAACAACTCAAATCTTTCATAGAAATCAAATTAACTTCGGTTACAAAACAGATGCGAGAATATTAAAGTCAAGAGCACTAAAACGGGTGAAGGCGGTTAACTAAACATCTAGCCACTATAAATAAAGAAAAACAAAAGATCCACTAGGTAATGAAAAACAACATCAAGCAAGTAAAAGGTCCTCAGATATCTCGATGATCCTGACACAATGGCAGTAGCTGATAGAGAGCCGGAGCGTGAGTCCCGGCGGCTATGAGGAAATGGGCCTGTTGGATTGTCTACTGTCCGCTATCTAATCTAAACACGTGTGTCAATGGCAGCAGATACTGGAGGAGAATGAGGTAAAGGGTATAGTACAACAGCGCTGTGTTGCGCAGTAGCTACTGCTGCATCGAGTGGAACGTTCTTAGTACCGAAGCTGTAACTTACCCTGGCAGCTTTGCTGCTGCTGTTGTTGTTGTTGTTGTCGAGCCCTGCCTCGCCTTGTATCTGTAGACGGGTCTTGGCCAAGTCCAGCGGGTATGTGGCTGTAAGGAAAAGCTACAATTACTTTTCTTATATTAACTGCTATCATCATTAATATTACGGTGTCTATAGTAAGTGTGTGTAAGCAAAGTAGGGGCACGTTCAACTAGGAGCCAAAATCGAGCCTTTGAGGCTTGACTTGTTCGAAACTTCACACAGCTCCACTGGCTTCGACCCAGTAAATCAGTCTCAGACATTGATCCTCAATCGGTTACCATTGAAATTTCTAGAGATGAACAATCTTGCTCCGTAAAATGAAGTTTTCAGGGGGCTCAACGTAATGCTGTTATTACTAACACTTGAACACGATTCTAAGTGATGAAGCCAAAACTGCTGTCAGAAGTTTTGAACAAATCAAGCCACTATAGAGCACAAGTTTGGCGCCCAGCTGTACTGTACAGAGCTGCAGAGTGAGGCCCAATCAGCCCCAGATGTGGACGAGCGCTCCGCTACACCTCATTAACTCTTTAATGTTGAACTGTACAGCAGTTATTAAGTTATTATTAAGATGCACAAGACTGGCGACGTGAGAACGGAGGAAACTCTCTAAGGTTATCAAATCCCCAAGGAGCCAGCCCAACAAGAGAAAAAAAGAAAGAAAAGATTAGAGATCACAGAATCACCTTTATTACAGATTGCTTGAAGCTGCAAATACCTACCCACACCAACAAAGACAAAGCCATCAAGACTATTTGAAGAATCCACATATTGATAGAAAAAAAGAACGAGAATACTGGCTTGTACGGCATCGGACCAGTTCCAGGACAAACTCATGAATAGCACCAGTAGATTAGATTAGATAGGCGGCAGTAGACGAACCAAGAGGCCCATTCCCAAAGAGACATCGGGACTAACACCCCGGCCTCTTTGAGCTATTGCCATTATGTTAGTAGGATATAGAGAGGATTGGGGAAACGAGAGGAGAAAAAACGGAAGACGAAAGAGAAAAAAGAGAAAGAAAAAAAATAATACAATAAAAAATAAAAAAAAACAGAGGGGGAGAAGAATCTGCGCCATGAATGCCCCCAAGCATGATCGATTGCCACTGATATACGGAGCATAAATATACCTATAGATGGAGTGGAAGTGAGAAGAAGTCAGCATAAAATGGCCTGGGAAGCTTTGGGCGTTAAGTGTTTAAGACTCGTGGAGGAGAGTATACCGCGCCAGAGGAAATGGCTGCGGAAGAAAAACCGCCAGTGGATGACTAAAGCAATTCTATGTATTATAGAGATAGTAGGCCCCACCAACTCGACGACGATGCGCCAGGTCACAAGGCACAACACCATCCAGCATGAACGCAAATCGACGAACCACTTTATCAAGCAAACTCCGACGACAATCAGCAGCAGAACCCCAGACTAAGTAGCAGTATTCTAGAAGGCGGAGGACAGAGTAATTAAAGAGAGACGAGTCATTTCTACCGAACCACACACACTCCAAGAACGTCGCATAAGACCGATATTCTGCAATGCTAACGAGGCAATTGAACGGATGTGGGCCTCAAACGTCAACTTTGGATCAAAACTGACACCCAAGATTACCAAACCCCTAACCACAGGAAGTTACACACCATCCAGTATGAGTGCGGGGAAACAGATCTCACTGTACGTGACCTAGACATGAGCATGGTCTTACTCTTGCCAGCATTTAGCATCATCCCCCACCTAGACCGTTTAATATTATGCAGTACCTACCGGTACCGCCGAAACTGATGCAGCACTTTACAACAAGATCGGAAATGCACTGAATTCTCCGAATGGAACAATTTTAATGGGAGACTTCAGCCTCCCCCACATTGGAGTACTTTGCGCAGCCCAGCCCCAGGCAGTTAACAGCTCGAGCTCCTCAACCACCACCACCTGAGTCAGCACGTTAATGAACCCACGAGATACGGTAATACTCTAGATCTGGTATTCTCCACTTCTGATTGTGAAATTGTTGACCTAGCCACGAAGAGTGTCAAGTTTTGACTGACTTTATAGAACTTCATAAGGACAATCCCTGCCTGTGAAAAGTAAAGTCAAATGAATACAGTACAGCGATAAAGAAAGAAAAATGCAGCTTACGACATACTTGTTGAGAAACTGAAAGAGAAGGTTGGCGCTGCAACTACAGTATAAAGGAGCTCCTCGAGTTGTTCATTTTTTCGTCACTATAGCTCTCTAGTTGCAGCGCCGACCTCCTCTTTCACGTCATATGCGTACCCTCCCTAGTTCGTTTCATCATCAATACGCCTGTAACTTTTAACTACTAGCAGAACGTGCATTGCTTGCTTGCTGACATGAATGACAGAAATCGAAGACACTAATTTCTATCTAAAAACATTTTCATACGTCGTGCCCCGATGATAAGTCAAGTCACAAATTTGGCGGCAATTAAAGCGTAGCGTAAATAACTGCTGCGCACTGCGGCCTGTACTCTGAGTCGGCCGCCACGGCCGGTGTCTTGTGGGGTGGTGGGGAATTGACTTCTGTCTCCTAACACGCATCTTCCTTAATACTACAAAACACAATCAAGAATCGACGCTTCCTTTGAATTCTCAATTCTCCAAACTTTTGGATACAGCGCAATTTAGGACGGTCGCTTAACGCTTCAACACAATATAAACAGGCTCATGACATTGCACTGCAAGCCTAATCAAGATAATCTTAGCAGTCCTTACAGTTTATGGTGGAAATAACAGAACTAAGCAGCGTTCCGATTGGAACTGGGAACGGATGCAAAGGAGTATCTACATCCATAAAATCATTGTTAGAGGGAAACAATTTCGGTAAAATTTATGAGAAAAGCGACAGGCAAACCGCGAGAACTGAGATTGTATCGCCCGAATGGCCAACTAACTCGGAGTCTTCATATCCAGCGCATCGTACAACAGTCGTATTAGGACAAGTAGCTACCTTGCAACGCTCGCTCACTCATTACTGGAAATTAGGAGGGGGGTTGAACTGTTCATCAGTACACCAACATATGAGCACTAGGAGGAGTGTCTTACCACAATGATGCGAGCACCCTTGGTGGAGCCATAGTACGGAACATCGGACACAGGACAACCGAGCGATTCCACGGACACACTCGAGTCCAGTATTTTAGTAAGCCTACGGTCTGCCCAGCGTACGAGCACTGCTTGCAAAACACACTCCACTCTTACCTCCCTATACACTGCACGCTAATTTCTGAGTGAAACTGAACACGTGTAGTAAAGTGGGGAAGAGAAGTAAACAACACCAAGAGTGTCAGTGAAGCAGAAAAGTAGGCATAGAAAGATGTCATGAAGGCACACTACCGCGGAGAAGGGCGCCAATCAGGTAACATCATATTGCTGACTGGTAATATCATTTGGGCAACTAACACTGCGAACTAAGACACACTACGTATCCGATAGGTTAGGCTAACTAAGTTAATTTTACTACAGTTACTACGCCACACTTATGAATGAGACTCACTGAGCTCTGCTGTGGTGGCTGCTGTGCACGACAGGATGTATTTGAACCATGCGGAGTCAGCATAGTGGTACTTGGCGGGGGGCAGCACGCCCCTCTGGGTCACCACCATCCTGTGGGGGGACAAGGGAGGTTAGAAGCGACACTCATACTTGACACTGCGTCTGCCAACTGATGAAACATAGTATAGTACAGTATATGTATACCTGCAACATCTTGTAGACAGAAGTGGGATATTCAGTAGATATTGGCAAACTTCGGTAGCTATTACCGAAACAATGTTGGTCTAAGTCAGTGCGGGCGTCCAAGTCAGTGCGAGCGTCCAAGTCAGTGCGGGCGTCCAAGTCAGTGCGGGCGTCCAAGTCAGTGCGGGCGTCCAAGTCAGTGCGGACGTCCAAGTCAGCGCCCGCAAACTATGTCATCTTCCGCTACTGCACAGCGCTAACTGAGAACACGCTTCAGCCACAGTACAATAATTATACAGTTACTGTGATGTGTGTACGAAATT
>LQNS02278143.1:32417663-32432158 GCA_001587735.2 Parhyale hawaiensis | reverse complement strand
CAGTGCGGGCGTCCAAGTCAGTGCGGACGTCCAAGTCAGCGCCCGCAAACTATGTCATCTTCCGCTACTGCACAGCGCTAACTGAGAACACGCTTCAGCCACAGTACAATAATTATACAGTTACTGTGATGTGTGTACGAAATTTAGGAAAAAGTAAATGGCTTTGTTATACCAACTGAGCGCTTTCCATAACCTCTGTAATTCTTATCATAACCAGGGTTCGCTGACTTAAACAAAATGGCCTAAACAAAATATAAAAAACAAGGCTTAAACCAACCAAAAAACAATGTTTTGTTATTTTTATTCAACCTTTTTGGTTTTTATTCATGAACATTGCAAAATAAACAGTTTTACATCTAGACAGTATCAAATTTTAGTCTCGCAACGGAAAGGTTGAGTTAATGTGTTTCTATTTAAGAGTCCGTTTGACTGTTAGGACAGTTAGGGTCAACTATTGCTGTTTATTAGAACCTAAAAATGATTGAATTTTGTATTACCTATTTCATTTCAGTGATGCACGTCTAATTATATTCTGGTAAGCCGGAAGCTACTGAAAATTAGAAGTAGTAATTATATTGTTACTATAAGATAGCTAGTGAGCTCATGAGAAGGAAGTAGGCATATAGCTATTTCACTTTCTTCAGTTCATTACTCTGTTATCAATTAGGGCCTAGCTAGTAGCTTGCTATTTATGACAAGTTGTATTTGTAATTTGAAGTGTTGTCAGTTTTTCAAAGGATTTTATATTGCTGTTATAAATCGTAGCATCTTTGCAGTTTCTATATTAATTGTAGCCTTAGCTAATACAGGTACTCTGATAACTACATTTTTGTAACCCTTTATCTCAAAATCAGTCTTCTACAATAGGAACTTGAAATGAATAAGGTTGTTGACGATTAGCTAGCTACACGTGTGTACACAGTAAAATACCCTTTAAATTTTCGATAGAATTCCCAGAACTCAGAAAAACAACAAAATATTCAAAAGAACAAACCAAAAAACCACAGGTTTTATGGTTTTAACCAAAAAAACATGGTTTTTGGCTTAAACAAAAAAAAACATGGTTTTGCCAACCCTGATCATTACACTCTCTGAAGCGAAAACTGTGGACGTGGTCCATGAAAGTACTATGGCTAAACACCATAAACTGATCTATCTTAAGCGCACTAGCTAGTTTAATGAAGTAGTTATAGTGCCGTTCTTTGCAAAAGTATCCAGTTTTTTATTATAATATCAAACAAGTTAGTTTAAGCCTCTCTAGGTAGTAGTATTGGAAAAGGACTTGCTAGGGCCGAGAGCGATATACCCGCCTTATGCCAAACTCCGTGATTTTCATCTCAGCTTTTCTGCAGGAAAGTCTCAGATTATAAGCGAACTCGGGTGAGTTCTATTTGTCTCACGTGGTCAGCGCGCTACTACCTGACAGGAAACAAGGCGCAAAGCACCTCCAACCCCAAGGTTCGGTTAAAAGAATTCGCTCAGCCACGCCGCACAGGACACAGAGACGAAACATGAAAAGAGCAGAAAACAGAAGAAAGAAACAGCTCGTACAGAGGGTTCCTGGCGTGGCCCCCCACACGGGAGCAGGCATAAGTTCCGATGAGATGGGTCGCTTCCCAAAATTCGGCGGCCCACTTTGCGGAGTAGAAGGGGAAGTATGAAGAACCTTAGTAGGTAGCTATACCAATTTCGGGCAGCTGCAACATCTGCGGAAAAGACACTCGGGACAGCCCTTGGGTTCGCGAGGCCCCTATATATTCTGACAGGGATAGGGCCCGCCAGAATACACTCCTGAGGGCAAATCCCCCTAATCATCACAATGCAGATGTTATAGCTAAGAGAGGATAAGAATTACATTTTGAGCAGGCTATGCAAAGATTGACGTGGAACTCAAGCACGAAGGTGTTCTCACAGTGAAACAACACGCACTGGCACACCAAATCGGGAAAGAAGAGGAAGAATAGAGGAAAATAATATCAATATGACTATGAAACCGGAAGGAAGCAAAGTGGGCACGAAGGAAACACGTCCTGAAGGCCTAGCTATGGCCAAGGTAACGCACATGGGCGTCCCGAGAGGGGGGCACTGCTCTCCATAACATAGGATGGGCAAACCTGACCAACCTAACTCTATGGGCCTATAACCCATCCTATGCCTCCTGAGGGAAAATACATACCTATTCACTTCGCGAAACTTCAACTGTGAATAAGACACAATAAAAACTTCCAACATTACTTCAGTCATAAAATCTTGTTTCTACAAACGTCTATTTTAATGATTTCTTGGAAATATATACAACTTATAAATCATAGTAATACTAGTTACTCCTCTATTGGTTGATCTCATAGACGATATTGAAACCGTTAAACCTCAGAAGTGGCAGTTGAATATGCTCTCCATGTTCTCATAGGAAGAACTGACAGGCAGGTAGGGAGAGACATCAACTGACGCTCATATTTCGATAAATCTAGAACCGACGATATAAACACGTGGGAGCTCACAGCCCGCGACCCACCAAGTCCCACCTCAGTGGACGGGATGGGCATACAAAATACAAAAAAGTACTGTATCTAAGTCTACAGCGAACACACAATGTGCGATGTATTTCCGGCACGCGGCGCGCGCGCGCCTGAGTGATAAATTTGGAATGGTGCAACAGAGGAGAGGAAGAACAAACACACACACACGCTGAAAATAAGACATCCTCGCGGATATTCGGCGGGCTGTAACCAGCATCAATGTAAAGGATCAAGCATGTTGACCGTTTGGTTCCGCTATCCTTTAGCCAAATAGGTATATAAATATAAGCCGAGCTGCAAACTGCATCATGCCTTACTTACGAACAATTAGCCTAGTAGCTAGCGTAAGGGGTCAAGGAGACGAAGATAGGACACGGAATCAAGCGCCATCCCACACAGCGAGAACCGCCAACCCAAAGGATAATTAAACAGTACCAAATAAGAGCCCAAACGTAGGCAGGACAACCAGAAGAGCTTGGGAGCACCAACAAATAAAATAACAAGGGTTTGAAACCGCAGTACAGTGCAGTAGGTAAGCTGTACACAAATATAATAAATAAGAGGCGTACCTAATAATGAAGTACAAAGCTCAAAAGAGCAAGAAAAAGGAGTTAAAGTTTCCTGACGTTTAATATGCCATAACTTTGGAACAATGTGAAGATTGATAAAAAACGTTTGTATTTAGACGAAGTTGAATGCCTCTACTATTACGAGTACCTATACAAAATTAACCGAAAATTTGATTTTGAAGAAAATGGTGCTGAACGTTTGTGTTGACAACTAATGCTATTTCCACTCCTAGTAACAAGATAACCAGCATGTAGTTAACCTGATAGTTAAGTGTAAGTTTGTACATAACCACAGTGATGACAAAACCTAAATGGACAAAGTTACATGTTAATCCAAGATATTATGATACTAATAGAACGATGAAAGATTCCATTCGCAATGAGTACCTACCTCACCCGACTCTGGCTCATCCAGAAATCACACCTGAATGGGGGCAACACCATCAAGGCCATCAACACTTGGGCCGTCCCCAAAGTCCGATTTCTGTTGGCATTATCAACTGGACCAAGAAGGACTGCACCGACATGGACATCAAAACCAGGAAGCTCATGACCATCTATCGAGCACTGCACCCAAGATCGTGCATAGACAGACTCTACATTAACAGAAGAGAAAGGGGCCGTGGACTCATCAGCGTCGAGGACTGCGTCGAAGCGGGAAAACGCGCTCTCTCCCAACACTTCAGAGAGAGCGACGACCCGTGGGCACGCTGCTTAGTCGAGGCGAAGTTGCTGAAAGAGACCGAAACGGCTGACCAATTCAAACAGCGACGACNCTAACAAGTGGAAGAGCATGAAGATGTCCGGCCAGTACCTCGAAGCTGTTCAGGACAAAATCGTACCAGACTCTTGGAACTGGCTTCTGAGGGGTGAACTGAAACGGGAAACAGAAGGCACCATCCTGGAAGCACTGTCGTCGTTCGCGATTGTTTTGCGCACGTGCATCGGTGTGCGTGCGGGCGGCGTTCAAGTTCCTGTATCACACATGAGGTTAAGTTATGCTAGGTGAGGTTAGATAGAGCTTATTGTAGTGGTAACGCGGCAAGAAAACTTACGTGATCGCACGCACAGCGATGCGCGTACACAAAATAGTCGCGAACGACGAAACTACCACCAGGCGGCGCTCTCGTCGTTCGCGACGATTTGTGTGCGTGTTTGTGTACGCGGATCGTGTGCGTGCGGGCGGCGTTCAAGTTAGGGCTGCGCTGCTAGCTGTATCGCTGATGAAGTTAAGTAAGATAAAGTTAGGTTAGGTAAAGTTAGGTTAGGTTAAGTTAGGTAATGTTGGTTAGGTTAGGTAAGGTTGGTTAGGTTAGGTAAGGTTAGGTTAGAAGTGTTAGGTTGTTAGAAGTGTTAGGTAGTGTTTATTTTAGTGGTGACGCGCGCAAGAAAGCTTATTCGAACGCAAAATAGTCGTGAACGACGCGAGTGCCACCCGGCGGCCAGTTGAGCGAGCGCCCCACAAAACAGAAGGGCCACGGAAAAACAGGTGCTCGCCATGTACCTATGACTGGTGGGAGTCTCGAAGCTTCCCACAGCATCAAGGAGACGGAGTCTATACGAGGAATAATCCTCCAGTGACTAGTTCAACTGTGACAATGAGGCTCCTCCAGGCTATCGAGCGATGAGAGCACAGGCATTAGTGGAGGCCAGTATGCGACATTTGGGCAGGAACAGCACACTGCAAGTGCAGTATTCGCTACCGCCACAGCAGGAATACAGCTGTGCAGCACCACACCCACGCCTGGGAACACATACAGACTGCCACAATTGCGCGTCGCTGTGACGTTTGTCGCCCGACCTCAGCGCCATAAGATAACGAGATGACGCAGGTATTCAGCGACAGCAGTTATCAGGAAAGGGCTACAACATTCCGAGTGCTACTGGCACGGGTCGATATCACTGTACCCTTGCGTCATCGCGGGCACACAGTCCGCCTTTCGGTCGGGCTACGGGGGTGGAGGGGGCGGGGGCAAGGCGGAGGCGTTGGATGGTTTTCCACACGACTTTACAAAAGCACGGGCCCTCTAGGTACAAGAAGGGCAACCCGTACATGAAGGAGCTCATTGCATATGGGAACAGCGAGTAAAGAGACAGAAGTGAAGAAAGAGAGCAAGTACGAGTACGGAAACACAAACAAGAAAAGACTTATGCCAGTCCCTGCGACACACAAAGTAGCCCCGAAGACGCGGAAAACTATGAAAAGGTACCACTCATAAAACAATAACATCGGCTTCCTTGAATGCCTGCAGCCCCCACAAGGCGCACCACAGATTACGGCAATGAAATCACGCCAGCACAGACTGGGCAATAAAACAAGAACCCAAGAGAAGAGCTCGGCACCGAACAGTCAGGAGCGTGCATGGTTGTGTCTCAGTTACAATGAACATAAGCGTTGCGTCACCATCGCACCTGAGGAGCACTAACCAGCCAGCAGCGCACAGTGCCACGCAGTGCCACAGTCAGGTTATAAGGCGAACAGCTCTCCCTTGTCTGACGGACGAGTGGCGACACTTGCTGCCAGCAGGAAGATATACCATCCTAATTGCAGCGAGTTGCCAGTGGCCGAGAGCAAAGTCCATACAAGAAGTCATGAGCGCACGGAGAGCGAGTTGTATCCGCAGTTATGTAAAGCCTATGTGGACGCAAGTGTTCCGTAAGGCCCCATTCGCACATGTACCTACCACACTTCGCAACGCAACACAAGTTGAAAGGTCGTTCGCATATGTACCACACAACACCACGCTAGTTCTTTCTCCTAAACTCCAGCTTTATACCTCTATTTCTTTTGTTCAAACGGTCACACAAATATCCATTGTCATTTGAATTAACTTAAGTTTGTCATATTACTTACGAATAACACCGCTAGTTACGTACACGGTACAGTTGAATAAAAAAAAATAGTCCTGCACATATTTATTTTGAAGTAAATCCAGTTAGGTTCAGTCAGGAGTTGTCAAATGCCTCCATTTACGTTATTAATAATATACCTATATACAGAACGTTACTAATTTTATACCTATATTCAATAGCAACAATATTAATTGCTGATCAGTTTAATTAATGTATAAGAAAATACAACACTGAGCCAGATATCTGCCTTGTTGCACAGTGTTGAGCCTTGTTGCGGCGTGTGTCGTGTGTCTACAAGCAAAAATGTTGAGCGGTGTTGCATCGTGTGGCGTGGGACATGTGCGAACGGCTCCCGTCGAACGCGGTAGGAATATTACAGCGCGAGGTACGAATACAAACGCTTGTGCTGCGTTGTGTGGTGTGGGACATGTGCGAACGGGGCCTTAAGCTGGTTTAATTTAAAAAATATTGGGGGCGATGAATGCGTATATATATATATATATATATATATATATATATATATATATATATATATATATATATATATATATATATATATATATATATATATATATATATATATATATATATATAAGCATCATCATCTTAGTACACTTGCGCTCTTCGTATTGGCACTGCATCACAAGCAAGACTGCACGGGGACATTCATAGTACATCAGATACATAATAGCACATAGGGATGAGCTCGACTTCTGCACAGGCTGATGCTGAAGGACGGAAGAAAGCGCCGGCGTCTCGTAGCAACAATATTGTGTGTAACGATATGATGAAGCGCACGGGTCTTCACGGGGTTTAGCTACACTTTAAACACGCGGCTTCATGTCATTTTACGTGTACCGTGCTGGTCAAAGGAGTGCTAGACGATGGGGAAAATATGAACATGTACTCAGAGTAACAACCCAACAGGAAAAATCTTCACGCACAAGGGCAGAAATTCTGGAGGTGAGGAGGATGACAACAAAAATCTAAATGGGGTGCGAACCGATGGAAGACGAACGCCGAGCAACAAACGCAAGCTAAGGTAACCCTGATAATCGTCCATACTTTTCGGACTAGGTTGTCTCACGCTTCATTGACCCTCTTGCTTCTGCCGTCTCTAAAGCAGGAGAGACACCAGAAAGCACATGCCACCTGCCGAAAATGAGCACACAGCAACGAATGCCAGTAAATGTACACATGTAGAGCGAACAGTAGACACACTTGGCGCGTTACAGCTACTTTGTGTGCCGAGCAGCATGACACACTGCAATGTTTGGCACACTTTACAGTGGCTACAGTAAATTCCTTACAAACCCACGGTGGATGATAAAATCAACGCGAGGTAAACTTACAGGCTTAGAAAGCTCGTGCGATGAATGCTGAAGAATACATAAAAATAAGTACCTAGCTACCATTTTCTGGATGGTTTGTAAATTTCCTAGTTAATATGCGTTACTCATTATTGCTAATGCCAAATAGTTCTACCAAAATCTACGGCACTCCCGTCACAGTCGACCTTCAGCAGACCTGCATAAGAGAAGAGAGCTCCATCAGCTAGTGATGTCGTAAAGCATTAGCCAGGGCGACTAAGCCAAGCCTCAGTTCTAACAACACTTCATTCCACATTTTATTAAATGCAGAATTAATCGCGGAAGTCACAAGCCAAAGCATAATCTGATCAGGAGCTTCCAATGTTCTTCGAGCTGCATGCCGGTCCCCTGTCTCTCATGTGGACGAAACTAGTGCCCCTCCCTCTCCTACACACATGCGAACACACATTTTCTATGCAGGTACTATCAACTGGCCCTTATGCCACACCGTGGCCCCCATTTACTTCATCACCCCCCAGAGTTCCCACAGCCTAACCACTAGAAGTGCGGCACCGACCACATCGAACACCACTGATCTCGAGAAAAAACAAGTCCAAAGAACAAATGGACGCCTCAACACTACAGATAGCAGCGACATCAGGACCAGCCCCTGGATAGAGGCACACACAACAGACGCGATGCTCACATCTTATCAGCAAAAGATTGTAACACAACTTAGATAACCGGAATATACCAGACCAGCTCGCTACTGTAGCGAAGGTAAAGCCGCGTCTACACGACGATCTTTTTCGTCGAAGTATGTGATCGCGGAAAGATTTTGATCGCCAAATACACGCGGCGAGCCTTCGAAGTCCGTGATCTTAGATCGCCTACAGTGCTTTTTGGTAATTAAAGCACAATTTTTCATTTAAATTTACCCGCATAGCGAATTTTGTTTATGTTTGATTCGAACTTCTGTACAGCGGGAAGCATTTGGCAACTATATGTTGCCAATAAGTAATAACTGTAGCATATTAATCAAGTTATGTCTGTACCTTCTTTTTTTTTCATTAGTGAAAGCTACAAAGGAGCAAGAGTTCAGTTTTAATGGAATAAACGGATGAACACAGTGTAAATTGCTATAGAAATTCAAAAAATTTATAAATAAAAAATTTTAATTTATGGTTCTATCATGTGTGTATTTCTGCATATGAGGGGATGCCAGTGAATGAATTTTTAGCAATACTTTTTGCCAGTATATAATTATCAAGTTATACCCGCCAATCAGCATCAACAACTACAATAAATATTTGACTGATAATGTGAGGGTGGAATATCGATAAATAGTAAAGGAATGCTGAATTCGCGTATAGTAACCTTGAATTGATCGTGGCTTCTGTTTATCATGCCGTTGGGACAAGTGGGCGAATTTGTTTGTGGTTTTGATCGTTGATTCTTGTGATTGTGATCGCTGAAAAGATCGTCGTGTAGACGCGACTTAAGGACCACCGTCGTGCGCAATGAGGGCAGCTGCAGAAGTTCCAAGCATGACAACAGTGTATCTATGACACTTTCAGCTTAGGTGAACAAGTAGGTAATCACGGAGCTACTGATGAGCATCCTTATTGAACTAACAAGGTTCATAACTTTCAAGTTGACAACTGGCCTCTGAATGTTGCATGGGCAGTGAATTCACGAGTTCCAGACAACAGTAAATGCTGACTTTGATTGAACCGACTATTGAATTAAAAAGTTCATTATATACCTCCATCGTCATATATGTACAATGACGGATGTAACATTTCTCCCACTTACAAAACACCAAACCCGATCGAAGCGTAGCAACTACATTGACAAGAAAACTTGTGAAAATTCGAAACTAGCAAACGTCCAGGGGTTTCGGATGCCAAAAGCCTTACGCCGCAGTCAAATGAGCATAACCTGATTTTCTCATCCAAGTAGGTACTTTACAGCTGCACTGAAGAACGTAAAGTAGCTATGGCAAAATTCGGGAGATATTCTTCAAGTGCACGCCAATTTTGAGTCGACCCGAACACAAAGGTTTCGCTCTAAAAAACAAAAATCTGAGACAACATCGCAAATTATAGTCGAGTTGAAGCCTCGTCAGCCACCAGAAGGCTGGCATAACGAGACCGAGGAACGTGTCCAGTAAAAAAATCAGGGATTATCGCGCATACGACAGCAAATTAGAATAGGGGACAAAAAATAAGATCAAAAGGTATAGAATCAAACGAGAAGCGAGTATTAAGGGCACAGAATTTTAAAACTCTCAAGGATCTACCGTGAGACAAGAACTATTTTATGTGCGGAACAAGTGGTCATGAGTTTGAGCAGCATTGGGTGGGTGTCACAGAGAGACAGCAGAACCCCCGCCAGGACGAGAGAGCGATAGCGGAGGTGTCACAAGAGGACAGGGTAGGGCAGTGTGCTGGGTCTGGAGGTGCCTATCCATTACAATGGTGATACAAAGCGGGGGAGGAATAAACAAGTTTTGTGGTAAGTCCAGCAGCATGAGAAACGCGTGAATTGAGAACGGTAGCACACTGGAGTAAAAAATCCGGGCAAAGAGATGCAAAAGAACGAAGATCGTTTGCAGACATATAGGAAACTAAGTAGGCCGGCCGGGAGAAAAAGATAGCTTGGAGACGTAACTCAAATTTGAGCGTTCGTTTCTCTGGAAGCGCTACTCCCCATACCACAGGAAGAGCGAACCTAACCCTATGATCCATGCTATCGCCCCTGAGGGAGGGGCAGCCAGGCACAAGGGGGCCCTATAAGTGCGCAGTTGCCGCTCACAGGTGAGGGTCAGCAAGCACGCTAAGGTAGTCGCTGCCTTCGAGTCGAGGACGAGAGCTGTTGATATTTAAAGGCCCAGCAATGGACACGCAATAGTAATGGAAGTTTCCTTGAAGACCAAGGAAAACTGCTGGTGGTAAACGATACCTCAAACTCGGACTTTGGCTTCTTTCTGGTACTGGCCCTCACGGTTAATCCCTAGTCCAAGGCCTCATTCAATCACCATACTCATAGAAAAACCCAGCCCTGTTTACAATGTATATGTAAGCTACCTATCTGTATAGGACCATTCCCGCTATATGGGGATAAGACAGGAAACTGGAAATTAGATTACTGAACGGTTTAATAAGCCTTCGTCTCTACAACTAGGGTGATCTAACACAGGAAGAAATAAGGGACATACGTATAGCATATGTCGTTGGAAACGGGGAACCCATGCACCAAGGTGTTCCCACACAGGATCAACCCGCATGAGAACAGCAAGTCAGGAAAAAAGAGGAACAGAAGTAAGTAAGGCAACAGTAACGAAAAATTCAAATTGGTTCCGACAGCCGACACCATGATTTTTTCTATTAACACCAAAATTTAATCATTTATGCCTTCTGATAGTATTAACAGTTTCCGTAATTTTCTTGCAGATCAATTCACAACCTTTTGAGTTATGCTGCTAACAAATATTACGACAAACGTAAGCCAAACACACTGACAGACCAACCGATCATCAACAAAATTGAATCGTTTATGTCTTTCAGCATTACTAACAATTCATGTAAATTTCATAAGGATCCATCAAAAACTTTTTGAGTTATAGTGCTAAGAAAAAATAGGCAAACAGATCAACAGATTTTCCCCAAAAGTTAACCATCTGTTTCTGTAAACATGCCTAACAATCTCTGTGTTTTCTAATCATCCGTTCATAACTTTTTGAGTTATCTTTCGGAAAGACAAATAGACAGACAAGCACGACAAAAAATATAACATCCTTGGCGGAGGTAACACGGGGATAAACAAGAACCTACGCACCCGCAACTGAGTAAGTGTACAGTTACTGTTCGAACTTGTAAAACGGAGAAATGTATGGGAAGCATGAAAATAACTCATGAATGGAGCTCTTCTGGAAGTGATTCAACCCCCCCCCCCCACCAAATGCAGCAAGTCTGGTGTTGTAACTGAGCCAGGTAACTTTTGTTATATCAGCTGTGCGGAGCCAAGCGTAACCGCGCCAGTTACTGGACATCAAGCTACAAAATATCGGAGGTTTGAGGAAAACTGGAAGTTGAAAAGTTAATAGAAGACAAAGAAAAATGCCAGTACGAGAGCATGGTTGGCACGCGTCTCAGGCGCAGGAGAAGAAGAGGCGTGGGAATGCGGGCAGTTGGAATATTAGATATCGCGCTATGGTAATCTCTTTGGACCGAGGTCCTGTCAGGTGCGCAACGTGCTGTGGCCTTAACCTATTACTTCACGATTTTTCAGCAATTAGGCTTGTAACATTCAAAGGTTAAGCGACCCCATCTGCGACACTGGTGACCCCAAAGAGAGCAAAGAACAAGGGACACGTGGCATGGCGAGCAAAACAAGGGCTACTGCATCTGTATGATCGCCGCGCTTAACAAGACGCGGAAAAAAGGAAGTGCACAACAGGCTGATAAGAGAAGAAACATACGCAAAATGGGAGAGGAAACATTGCTATCTGAAAACATTAGGCGTGTATATCATGTATACGAGTGTAGCCCGATGGCGGGCGGCATAAGATAATATCAATAAAAATTTCCAAATGGGAGCGATGTTTTGAAAGTCTAGCACAGGTAAGCTATATGGGCCCCGGAGGGGGGGGGGGGGGGGGGGGGAACAGCTTCCGGAACAGGAGAGCCAAACCGAGTTAACCTACCATCATGTATCATCGTCGGCTCTTTGAAGGGTGGCTACTGAAAGCATCTCGGCTAAATGTTTGCCANGGGGGGGGGGGGGGGGGTGGGAGGAACAGCTTCCGGAACAGGAGAGCCAAACCGAGTTAACCTACCATCATGTATCATCGTCGGCTCTTTGAAGGGTGGCTACTGAAAGCATCTCGGCTAAATGTTTGCCATACGCACCAAGCTTCTCCTAAACTGCAGTTGCTACAGCCGCAAAAACCTCGGACCGCGACTCTCACAGCGACTCACCAACATTACGCTACTGCGCTATGAAATAGAGCGACCGAGCACTGCCTCAACTTCCGACACTATCACAGGCCATCTGATGCAATATGCGACGAGCTGAAAACAAAACTGCAGCAGCCCTACATCGTCTGTGAGCAGAGATTGCATTTGCATTTTGGCGAAAGCTGCAAAGGCACAAGCAGCAGCAGCACATGTGAGACATCGACTACAGTGTCAGCCAGGTTCACCTCGGCCCGAGCTGGTCCAGCGACTGGACGCAATATTTAGCACAACTACAGAAGTTTGTGGTCGTATTTCGAGCCCAACGAAAATATCCGGAGAGGGACGAAGACTTGTATATTTATTTCTGCAGTACATTGTCTAGCTACCAAATACCCTACTATTTCTTACCTTAACGGAGAGCACGGATTTTTTAACAAATAACAGAAAACTAATTGTGGCACCAGTTGAGTCACTGCGTTTTTAGACAAAACAAAAGTTAAATTCAAGGTTAATAGGTACTTTTCTAGACACTGTTCTGAAGCTTTAGTGACTCAATCATATCGTTATCACCAGAATGACTGCAACTGCAGCTTTATTGATATTATGAATGAAAGTCGAGGCCCGGGCCTCTGGGGCCAGGTAATGAAACCCAGATGAAGCTTCATGCAATATCAGCAAGCTGTGTGAATTACGCCTTCATTAAAGCAACAATGGCGAGTGTTCATTGTTGCTGCAGAGAACCCATAGCTGCTCGCAGCAGCGCTCCCTACACCTCCTTGTGTCAGGTAATCAAAAGGAAGCGCTAACTTACAACTTGTCTCAGATGTGCGTGCCCTGTGCCTACACAGAGAACGAACTACTCGCAACTTGTAGCGGTTACAGCAGCTAGTGAACTAGGCGCACTGTACCTGAGACATCTCAAACACGAGTAGGTAGCCTATTGTGTTGAGCCAACGGTGCTCACACGCTGCAGTATCAAAACAGACGACTAGCTACTGAGCGGTAGCTGTTGGGCTATCACGGCTGAAGCTGAGGCTTGGTAGTCCACTTAGGCCTGGTGCTCTTCAGTTCTATTGCACGCATAACAATCAACAAAGAACAATTGCGCAATCTTCATGTTTTCAAGTGCCACTCAATAATCCACCGTTAACATAATTTCGACGCTTTATAAGATCTCGAGAGGTACAAGCAGGCAGAAAACTGCGCTTTCACAGCACACGGACAACAGGCCTAACAACACAAAGTTATTGAGCGATCTTTTTTGTGCTAACAAAACAAAATAATTGGATAATAAATTAGAGCGCTAGGTGTGGTTCAGCAACGTTATGTATTCAAATCTAATAAGTAAGCCTTGATATCCATGAGAAACGCTGCATCAGACCATACGAAAAACAACAATATATAATTACAGCTTTTAATTAACGTAAAATAATACTTCTGGACGGAGACAAGATCTCAAGGGTGAATACATTTCTATTTCGCCAAAACAACGAAAGAGATAGCAGTGGCCGTATCAACGCGGCACTCACAACATTAATTGTATGCAGGAAACTTAAACAAGTCCTAATTAGCACTAAAATAATTACGCCTTTTTCTCATACTATTTATTGCCTGTCCGCAACGTTCCGAAAAGCGTCATTCCTACAACAAAGGTAGAAAAACTAATGAAGGAAAGGGTTTAAAATATACAAAGATGCGCTAAACGTTGTTTACGCTATCATAAAAACTGTACCTAGGTATACATTTCAAGAGTAGAAATAGGAAGGAATATTTAGCATGTAAGGAAACAAGGGTAGCTCAAACACGGTAACTGAGGACACAAGGCATGAGAACAAGTCGGGAGAGGTGACAATGAACAAACGAAAACTGGCAAGAGGAGTAGCAGCGACACAGGAAGCGTATTGGGAACGGAGATGAAACTATTCTCAATGGCTAAGGTAAGCTGTGGAGATCCAATTAAGGAGAGGCTCACTAATATGATGAACCACACCAATAGAGCAAAATAACCAGATGAAAGAGTGAATAAATAAAAGTATACACAATTCTGAACGACTGTGGAAGGACCACATGCTGCAAATCAAAGAATGGTCAGCGAATGTGAACTGGCAGCTCTGTCAGAGACTGGGGAGCAGTACATGCTAAGCGCACGACACCTCGGCTGACACTCGCCACAGCACACAGCTGCAGTGGCTGACACTCGCCACAGCACACAGCTGCAGTGGCTGACACTCGCCACAGCACACAGCTGCAGTGGCTGACACTCGCCACAGCACACAGCTGCAG
>LQNS02278143.1:32396499-32409808 GCA_001587735.2 Parhyale hawaiensis | reverse complement strand
TTTCAGCACTGATGATGGAATTTTAGTATTCCGAAACGTTTGCATTTTAGAAAATGACTCTTTTTACTTTGGTTCTTTCATTTATTCTTAATTTTAGATTTCCTAGAAATCTCTCTATTGGTGAAATAGTATCGGTTTGTTAACATAACAGTTGCCTTTGTAGGCTTTGTTGTTAGCTGAACTGAAGCAGGCCAAAAGAATGAGAAAGGAAATCTGCCAAGAGATGCGTGCGCACGCCACACGCGGAAATATTCTCGTAGGGCATGGACGCACACAGGCAGAGAGCGTTGCATAGATACGAACGTTGCACTTTATATTTGGCCCTCAGGCCCCTCACCGCCGTGTTCTAATGAAGCCAGAGCTATGGGAACATGCGAAGCTATATGAGCAAAGGTGGGTAGGTACTTCTGCTAGCATCACCGACACCACAAGAAAATAAAAAGAAAACCGTCAAGAGTTTTTGCACAACTACGAGTCACAGCTGGGGAAAAACAAATACTTAAAATTCTTATTAATCAAATCAACAAAGTCCAACAATTTCAAAAGAACAGCATTAGTCCTAGGATTTAAGAGTATCACGAAATTAGTAGGAAATAGTTGAGACGTGGCGTGTGTAAGCATGAGAAGGGATACGTACGATGGCATATTTGGCAGGGCAATAACTGTAGAGAACAAAGTCTAAGTGGAAGAGACACAGAGATGCTATCCCTCAGCTCCGAGTGGAGGACACACAACACACGGCCAGAGCGAATATCATACTGAGCTGTAGGGCAGACAGGGTCCCCATCACGGTGCACCACCACACACACGTGTGTCAGTTCGTACCGTTCGTTCTCCCAAGGACAGCAAGCAGTGCCGAGCAACAAGGAAACAAGTGCTATAATCAACGCACACCCCCGGCGACAGCCAATGAGCGTTGATTTCTCAGAGCGGTGGCCAATCAGTGAGCGAGTTGGATCGCGTTGCTATCGGGAGACCAACCCTAGAGAACGCGAGTTGGACTTTGGACCCGGCGAGTGGGAGCACGGGAGCAGAGCGGATGTTCGGCCAAGATTGTGGACGTTCAAAGTTCACGGGGGACAAGAAGTCAGCACAAAGACGAATTTATCTCGCACAGCTGTACGTAAATACCTATCGTACGACAAGGGCAATATTTCCGACACTGAAGACAAATACCGAAGAAACGTTTCATAATTATTTGAATCAGCAAGTAGTGCGCCTGTGACATCAATAATCAGAACAAAAAAGAAACCACCGCACCCGCAGAAAATGAGCTTATGATGAACTGCCCCACAAGATACAGCGCAACAAGCTTCCCTACCCGGTCAAAAAACTTTATAACTGCTCCAAATAAACCACTTACGGTAGCTCACTGTGTGAGGCTTATCCCGATAAATAAAACAGGGGAAATTTGACGCATATACAGTTCAGCATCGCTACCTGGATGCCATTTATTTCACGAGAAATGCATACTTCTGAGTTGGCGGGCAGACGGTGGAAAAAATATCCGCAAACGCCTTGGGTGTTGTAGTGATGGGGCAGAGTACAGACTACACGGTATACACTATATGATTGAGGGCCCACTCCTTAACAGCCAGGCGTACGGCAAAGTCAGTACAGTAAAATGTTTCCATATCAACACAGGGACCTGAATAAACTAAATATATACCACTTATAGAGAATCAAACATTGTATTCATTAGCAAGAAGCCGAATCATTATTGGCCATTGGTGGGGAACAGCTCTAATTATGATTACCGTTACATTATCTTAGTGCTTCATGATTCAATGGCTGTCGCCCACAATGTACTGTCTTTCAATGGGTAAAGATTTACATCAGTAAAAGGGGGATGAGGCTAAATGCGGGCAAGACAAAGACCATGCTCGTGTCCAGGTCGCGTACTGTGGCACTTCCTTTTCCTGCACTCATACTGGATGGTGTATCACTTCTTGTGGTTGATGACTTGGTAATCTTAGGTGTCAATTTTGATCCAAAGTTGACGTTTGAGCCCCACATGCGTTCGGTTGCCTCGCGTGCATCGCAGAAAATTGGTCTTATGAGGCGTGCTTGGAGGGTAATTGGCTCGGTAGAATTGACACGTCGCTGCTTTAATTGCTCTGTCCTTCCTCTTCTGGAGTACCTACTGCTCTGTAGTCTGGGGTTCTGCTGCCGATTGCCATCTGCGTTTGCTTGACAAAGTGGTTCGCCGATGTGCGTTCATGCTGGATGGTGTTGTGCCTTGTGATCTGGCGCATCGTCGCAGAGTCAGTGGGGTCTGTTTTTTGTATAAATCTTAAACTGTCCCAGTCATCCACTGTCTGAGTTTCTTCCGGATCCATTTGTTCAGGTGAGGTATACTCAGCGTACTGGTGCTCTTCATGAGTTTGCCTTGGAACCGTTACGATGCCGTACGGGCCAGTATTCCCGTTCTTTTTTCCATCGTGTGTGGGTGTTTGGAATGGTCTTGATGGCTCTGTCTTTGCTGGTGCGGGTATTGGCAGCTTTAAACGATCTATAAACAGAGCTATTCTGTGATCTTGGATCTTTTTTTTTTCATTCTTTTGTTTACTTCACCCGCTGGACTGGTTGCGTGGGGGTTTGTTAACCTCATGGAGTTTCTCCGTTCCCACGTCGCCAGTCTGGTGTGATGTAATAATAGTAAGCCATTGTTTGCTTTTACACGGAAACTATTCCCGCTTTTCAGTGAACGGAACCTCAATTATGCCATCTAGCCGGCATGGCACTTTTCGGTAAACTGAGCGACACGCGATCCCTCTGTCCCAGGGCACGTTTGGCCGAATGTTCAAGTTATTCCCCAGTTTAAGGCACTGCAAAACACAAAAGCTTCATTGTGCTCGTCA
The DNA here is from genome assembly GCA_001587735.2 of Parhyale hawaiensis. Taxonomy (NCBI): domain Eukaryota; kingdom Metazoa; phylum Arthropoda; class Malacostraca; order Amphipoda; family Hyalidae; genus Parhyale; species Parhyale hawaiensis. Next base: position 32,406,947 of record LQNS02278143.1, on the reverse strand, counting down.
GAGCGCTAGTAACGAACCCCACACTTTCAATGTGTTCTTTCCACGACGACATAGACCGAACCTGCCCACATCAATAACCACATATGCAATATTTATAAATGCGTGCTATCCCAGCTGTATAATTAATATCAACAGTATTATTTATTGATGCCCAATCGTCATCGAAACAAGAGAATAGACGCTATATTAATATGTATAAACAATCGACGTTCAATCATAATTCAATTAGTTTCGCTGTCCAATTCATAACACAATGACACATTAACGAATGTGTGCTCTTTGCTGATGCATCCCCCTCATCACCATGGATGTGATTATCATTATTGTTGTTGTTGTTATAGACACTTTCATCACCGTAGCCACACAATGAGTGATCCTTACGGTGAAGGCTTGGTCTTTGCAAATACACTATCTCGGTAGGAATGTCTGATCTCTCATTCTTACCGAAAAGTCTCAGCTTGCGAAGTGCAGTACAACCGGCCGGCAAATGAGGCGTAAAGCATATCGAAGAGAGATGGAGGAAAGAGAAAAAGGCAACAGAAATGCACTCCTGCAGAGGGCCCCTCCCTTTTGTACCCCCCAGACGGGAGCAGGTATTAGCCAGGTAGTAGTCGCGCGGGATAGGTCGTTTATAAGCATCGGCAGCACACCTCAAGGAGCAGATGGGGAAGCATAGAGGATAAACCTAACCTTACAAACTCTGCGGGAGCTGTGGCCAGATCCAACAAAAGTTGCCGAAAGTCCCTCAGGTTCCCAGGTTACCCATCCCTGAGGACGTGAGGCACAAGATAGGTATTTAGCTAACAGGAATTAGCTCCGCCAGAATGTCCTTCTGAGGGCATCACCAGAAACAGCTTCTATACTTCAATTTTTTCTCTCATTGTTAGCGGTCTCTACGTTCATTAGAGAACACCGCAGCTGAATCAATACCCATAAGACCTATTTGAGATTTCGGGTGGGTCCTCCAGTATAATATAGCAGGTACGGTACTGTAGTGCAGGGACGAACAGTACGTAATCTGAGGACCCAGGTCCCCACTGAACATATTTCACATCATGTGTTGGACGTTAAGAAGAAACTTTGCTTAGGTTGCGGAAACTGGCAATACTTCATAGCTTATACAGGTACCGGTACTAGTTACTGTATCATCACCTTACATAAATACCTACCTTTCTCATCGTTCATCCTGTATTTGTATTTGGGCGGGTTTATACAGTAGTCAAACAAAGACCAGCCGCGGAAACGCGAGGGATATATTCTATGCAATATATTTGCTGCCCTGTTCACGCGGATGGCAGGTCTGGTGGGCAAATGACCGGAGTTCTCATCAGAAAACCATCGTCATGAAAATAGGTAGAGTGGCAAAACAAAAGCAAATTTGATTAGACCCATTCACTTCACAATCAGTTTAACGAGAAGTCAGGGATGAAATAACTCAAAACGAATACGGTTCTTTGATTTTAGGACGGATTGTTGATTCTTCACAAAATTCCGCGCAACTGACCAAGGATTATTATTATATTGAACAGTTTAAGCCTCCGTCTCTACAACAATGGCAATCTAATAGTTATATAAGTTATAGTTAGGAAGTTTAAGCTTCCGTTTCCGAGCAGAACGATATCACAGAGGAAAGAGCATGGGACATATAGTACGCCAAGAGAAACGGGGAACCCATGAACGAAGGTGTTCCCACAGCAAGTCGGGAAAGAAGAGGAAGATCAGAATAGAGCATGAGCAAGTAGGAGTATGAAAATGGAAGGAAGCAAAGTGGGCACGAAAGATAAGACGTCCCGAAGGCCTAGCTAACGGCCAAGGTAACCTACACGAGAACTGACCAAGGAAACTCGACCAAATAATGTAGGTAGCCTACTAGGCTCGGCCTCGAAAATTTCTGCGCAAACGTCTGAGTCTGCCGGTGTTCTGGCACCGCGTCGCATATCTACACTACTAATCGCGAATGGTATTTGTACTGCGCGAATGGGAACATGTAGGGACAGAAAAGGACGAACAGAAGCACTAGAAGTAATAAATATAAATAGAAAAAAGCAAAGTGGGGACGAAAGAATGATACCCGGAAAGCCCATCAGAGGCTGAGGTAACCTGTATACGGGTTCTCTCGGGGCGCGCCTCTATGGTACATGTAAGTAACATGGAGCGAAGCTAGCGACACCTAACTGTCTCGGGTTCATTCTATGTTGCTGACGGGCGCAAGCAGGAACAGACTGTTTTTCAGAAGGCCAAAAGCCTAAATTTACGGGACAAACTTCTTGGGTTTTTGGGAACCTCAGAAGTACTTAGGCTCCTAGTATAAAAGTAGACGACAATTGAATTTGCTCAGAGGTGCAAAAGGCTTACAGCTAACCACCGTTTGGGTAGCAGATAAATATCAAATGATATCAGCTTATCTCGACCTTAGGGTGCCAATCGACGACAGTTCGATAGTAAACCAGTTATGATCAAACTCACACAAGGCTAATACTCGACCATCTACAACATGACTGACAAATTAAATAAACTAATATCGCCCGAAACCTAAATTGAAGCGGAAAATACGATTATCAAGATTAGAGATTCAAACAAGGACTAACTAGATTAGCTCAAGATATATTGAGGTAAAGTGAACTTGACGCATAGGCTAGTAAACGTGGGAAACCCACAAGCACTGGTTCGCGCTGCAGATGCCAATCGGTACCAGGAGAGTGCACGGCTGCAGTTAACCCAAGATCATCAAGAGCTATGGCGCCCACGACGGAAGGCTCGCATTTCGATAATATGCGATAGCTTCACAATCCCCACTTCTGGTTAGATCAGTACATCTCCCCCCCCCCTTCCCCAGTAGCATCCAGACACTAATGCTGACTCAGCGATCCAGCCGAAAAGAACTCACCTACTGGCAAGAGTCAGTAACCTGCGCATTCTGCGTGTAACAGCAAACACTCCGGCATTATGCTACTACGCTAAACGTGGGCCAATGCAATAGCCTCTGCGTCCCCTCCCTATTCTCCTCTTGCAATAGTAGAAGTAGCATAAGATAATTTGAGCCTCCCTAAATCAGTAGCTACCTACTTACTATTCTAAGAGGGGGAAAAGGAGGGACATTATAGTATGTCGACACATACGTGGAATCCATGCACCGAGTCAAGTTGTCTATATTAGCTTAGTGGGCACGAAAGACAGATGTTCCTCAGGTTTAGCTTTCGGCTAAGGAAACCTACAGGGCCGCCATGGAGGCGCTGCTCCCAATAACATAGGATGGGCGAACCAAAACTAACCTAACTAACCCTATGGCCCATCCCATACCCCCTGAGGAATTCTCTTGTAATACAAATTGGCTCTAAGAAACCTTCAATTACTACATTAACTACTAGTAACATGAAGGTACATATTCAAAAAATTTGTAGGTACCAATATTGTATTTTGAAGATAAAAATTATTTGCAACAAAATAATCCCATCCATCGGTATAAGTTTGCCCTGATTTTTAGTTTTTTTAGAAAAGGATGTGTCGATATGGAGAGTATGTGATTTTGGGTATTGGGATAGGCCAATAGAAAGGTCTATGTATCGGCAGCATCAGTGATATAAGTACACTTCTACAAACTACAGTACCTGTCTTTCAGTACTTCTCAGAACCCTAATTCTTTTTTTTTTTTTAAATATATCTAAACCAAACGGCCATGCCAATAGATATAAGAAAAAGAAAAACCAGGCGAGTAAGGTACGATTGCCAGCAGTGAGTTAATGTGGTGTAAGTACTCACCGTAAGGACTATCAGCTACATAAATATGTGCTGGTTCCAGAAATATGACTCACAATATCAGCGAGCTCTTACAGAAGTACCAACAACAGAAGGTTAGATTAGATCACCCACGAACAAAAAATCACACGTATCCAATGACCCCTCTCTTTAGGCAGCCCTGTCCCAAAAGCCGAACTAATTTCGGGTAAGTTGGAAAAGATTCTTTCATAACTTCGGGTAGGTTAGATGAGGGTAGGTCTGGTTTGTCTAACCACCAATTATTTCAATTTCGGTCACGTTGAAATTGGGCTTAAGGTGACAAATGGTTAGGGTGTATGCAAGCATGAGTGGTGCTGGTGTCTTTGAATAGTCAACTACCACTGCAAAAATAAAATCCACTTGGCTTTAACTACTCTGAAATTTAACTCGCTGGCTCAAAATTCGTCACTTTAGAGCGAGTTTCTGGCGGTAACGGCGCATCGACTACCCTTGAACTGACCGAAAACTTGCACCTGATCTGCCAAATTAAGTTTAAGGTCGTCTCCAACGAGATCAGTTCGATATTACCCCGTGGCACGCGATTCAAAGTGACAACTTGAACACGCAAGATTGTATGTCCGGATAAATTAACTGAGACTTAGCTGATCCGAAAATCTCGACTGCAGTGTGTGCATGAAAGACGTCTAAGCCGATACTGGAGCTACAGCCCTGCAAAGTGCAACTGGAGCTACAGCCCTGCAAAGTACACAGTGTAACGAACAAACGGTGCGGACAGAGTTGGTACTATTGGAACAGCAAGTGAGGGAAGCAGAGGGACATAAAAATATCACAGAGACACTGGCTGCAACAGCAGGGCCTGGTCATAATGAAGTCTCGAATAACTAAGGGCGCGTTCGATTGGGCCGTGAAATTAAGCCTACGAAGCTTTATTGTCCGAAATTTCCGATGGGTGCTCTCGTTTCGACCTGTTCTTCCAAGTTTCAGGCGTTCATAACCTGTAAGATTTACGAAAATTTAGTTTTACTCCGTAAATTGACTACTTTAGTTGGCTCAACATAATCCGGTTGCTTCTAGCACCCCAACACAATTCAAATTAACGAAGCTAAATTTCCCGTCAGCATTGCTGGACAAGACAAGTCGCGTGGGGTTGGTTGGCTTAGCTCGACTATGACCGCCCAATCGAATGTGCTCTACCCAGACTAGGGACAGTAACCTATGAAGTTTTCCTGGAGTACCCAGGCAGAAATTTATACTCAGTTATCGGCTGCCTACAAGTAAATGGTGAACGGTATCTCATAACAGTTGAATGCCTATAAATTTCCAATTGGGTCGCATATCTTGTTAACATAGCACGGTTCCTGTTGTGTTTCCGCATGTCGACGTTACAGAACACATCTACAAACTAACTAACATAGCCTACATAAAACTACGTAAGGCAGAGCAGCTCATGGTAGAACTGCATATAATAAAGCGAGATAGCAGGCAAAAGTCGTTCTGTGGAGTTCATTACCGAGCAGTTAGGCTAAGTTCGCGCGTGAGGACATTCTCATTATACTCCAAACGTCGTGTATCAGCACAATCTATACGTACAGTCTTGTATATCGGCGACATGTAAAGAAACCCTGTCTTTAATTGCACGTTCTTGCTAAATCTTCAGGCAGACACAAAGCTGTGTGCAAAAATGTCAGCCGTTTTTATGTCGGTTAACTCACAAACTTACCGTTCTATGCTTTAATTCGCGAGTTTTTTCTCTATTTATTAATACATTACAGCTGCATCTTCTATATTACTGTTTGTAAGTATTGTGCAAACCAAAGGGTATAGATCAGCATGAGGGGCACGATACATGACACCGCATATGTGAACGATAATGCGTCACACCGTCACAGTATTAGGCTATGCTTATCGTGGGAATTGCCTCACGTTACCGTCAGCACAAGCACAGGCTCACGCGTGAACCCCTGCCTTACCGTAAAATGGGGGACGTTTCGGAAACAATAGGTCCCTGCCTGACCAACTGTGAAGTGAGGAAGAGGTACAGAATAGTGGCTCTCGAGTTAGCAACGGTGATGATCTCCAATAAGACTAGGTCATATTAGGCTCTCAGTAGACACAACTGACCGGGGCAGCGATAAGAGAGATAAGGTGCCACTCCGCGACGTACTGACACAGAGGGAGAGCAGCGCACACCTGTGGCGTGGGGTCAATACTCTGGTACCTATAGCTCTACAGGTGCCCTGCATCCTCGCAGGCCAAGTGTAACATCAGTCGCTGGTGAAGCGATTTACAGCCGCATTGCACTCAAGGTATGAATGATTTTTTATTATTATTATTTCTACCACATCTCCATCTAGGTGACAACCGCACCTAAGAGTCCAGTGAGTCGCAACGTTTCGCCAGAGCGAATCAGTGCGCGGTAGCACCGGTTGAACGGTGTGTTGGTGAAGGGCAACGAAGCTATATTTAAACACAACCTCGTCAAAGTACAAGTCAATGACGTGTGAGCCAGGAAACCTTCCAGTCCATCTTCGTTAGGCCATTATCAAGACCAATTATGACAAGCGGAGGCCCTAAAAATCTTCCAGAGCACTAAGGTCGCACCGGAGTGAGGCGTGCCTTGGCAACGACTCGTGTGTCAGAGACGGTGCCTGCGCAATTCGGGGGTGTGTCCGTAGGTGTGGGGATATTCCAGGACACGATCGAAGAGTCCACAGCGACCCTTAATTGTAGCGCTTCGGTGACAGTACTGCAGCTCGACAGTCCAAGCACGTGCTGCACTGGACCACAACTGCGCGCGAGAGTAGCAGGTCGGTCGTGTGTGGCATAACTTAAGCGAGTCCTCACGGTCATCTGCACCATAACCGGTTGTGCATTGCGGGCAGGAAAGCCTCTTGCGACCATCGAACTGCAGGCTACCGCGCCTCTGCAAGCCCCTGGGTTTGGTAAGACGAAGCGAGCATAGGTGTGCAGAGACGAGACAGTTGTTCTCTTCGATCTCTTTCACAATAAACTAGAAGTCCCAAGGAGTTTATACCATTATACTCGTGCATCTAACCTTCCCGACAGTTAAGATCTCACTGCGGATTGGCAATGACAAACGCGATCGTTCAAGCCCTAATGACACTTCACCTCTATGATACGATAGGTACAGTAATTTCCCTGGAGGCCGTTATCGAAGACAGTTCAGTTATACTCAAAGTTTAACTTTGCGCTCTCCTAATTGACGATCTTCGTAGCATAGTCTATTTGCAGTGAGGATATTACTGTCTTCCTCGGCCCTAAAGGGTCAAGTCTCCCTATGTATAAGGGCTAACCCAACAAACGAAGCAACAAGGCTCATATCCACCGTCTAGCAACGCCAGGAATCTTCACAAGAATGACCAGCACTCGAAAGAACAACAGTAACGCATCGATTAAAAATGAAAGAACCGGCATTCCATTCACAGCAAAGAAACTCCGAGGAGTACCGCAATAGACTCACATTAGAGACAGCCAGGGACGCAGCGCACTGGTGAGTAAAGACATGTCACGCTTTATCAGCTGGCGCTATCTAACCGCCCTTTGTACCGTCCATCAGCTGCTGCACACCTCATTCAATATTGACGCTGCCTATAACGACGCTAGGAGCCAGACAGCTCAACATCGCAGGGGCAGCACACGAGTTTACGGGGACGTAGGAGTTACGTTCAAGCCCTGATGCGACCTGCACGTATTTCAAATAAAAAATGCCCGTGTGTGTGTGTAGTGAAGCGGGGCACAGATGTGAGAACAACAGCGGGTGAAAAAAGTAGCAGGAAAGAAAATGAGGACCGGAAGAGAGACTGTCAGTAGCGTTTCAGCGCGGAAGAAGTGAAGGACTCAATACAGAGAATCGGCGCGCAGCCGAAGAACTAACACTTTCGTTCTCCGTACCATTCAGCAATCCAGAGATACTACAAGTGTAGACAATTTTCCGGACTCTTTTAGACAAAGCGAGTAACAATTCATCCTTCCGCAGACATTTACCCTATTTTAAACAGAGTTACACAGGCTTATTCGTCCTGTAGTATTCTTATGAAAGAACAGTATTTGCAGTGAGGCAGTACAATCAGCACTAAGAGTCAATAGGAAACTCAAGTCAACGAAGTAGTGCTGATACGATAGGACACCCATACCTAAAGCACGACAATTGGGCCAACTGCAGCCAAGAGAGGGTCAATATTCATTATAAATCCGGGTGGTCTCAAAGGAAATTTTTGTATTAGAAGACACTAGTTACTCTATACCGTTCATTACAATGAAGTAATTCAATTTATCCGAAGTCAAAGAAGGAATCAAAAAACCTTCCAGAATTCTCGGCTCTGCCCAGCTTCCGTCACCGTTTGGTGGCATAACAACTACACTTCTGAGCGAGCTCCTTACGAAGGCCTTCGCTCATTGTGGATAACAATTCACTTACGTTACACATATCGGTAGAATTAAGTTGTAGCGCTAAATAATGAAGTAGGTACATTGCTTCGCAGCTCCTGCATCAACATCATGTTGAACTACAGATGCATTAAATCAAGTTTAACCGATCGAAGATTTTGAAGCTATGTAGGAACTTTGACACCATTATTAATTTTACTTTTTAGCATTATTGCAATTGTATTTTTTTAAACTACGCATTCGCAAAAATGCACTTTCGCTGTAGCATTGGATAAGATTTTGATGAAAGAGAGTCTCCATAAAAATGCCAATACTACATACGCTTAAAAATTCTGCGTAGCGTCATGCTGTCTCAAACATCCACCCTATTTGCTTTCCAGTGCGTCACACTTGCACAGATCGCGTTGTTTGTGGTAAGCTCCTGTCAGAGTCCGTATGCGTGCGTTCCTGCAAATGAGAGTAATCCTCAAATTTTGCTTTAAACACCTATGTCAATGACGCACAATATTTAACTTAAACTATTTGCCATAAAATTATCTTCATACAACCATCCTCATATATAGATATGCTTGGTGGATGTCTCAAAAAATTGTGATGCCAGTCCTTTAACTATACTTATTCTGTTTATTTTACAAAAAAGTCGGGCGACATTTAAATAATGAGGAGCCGTGCAGAGCAGAATACACCTGATGAGAGCAGCTAAGAGCTGCCTAACTACAGCTCGAGAAGTTGACACCTGACAGCAAGCAGGTAGTCAGAGACCAGTTCGGTATTTATTGATGTGACCGGCCAAGTTCTCCTATAAAAGCATTGTTGGCTCGTGCTGCTGACGTCACACCGTGTGGAGGTACCACACATGAATGTGAGCACACGACCTAAAAACTGCTGGCAACTGCAGCAGAGTCGCATGCCAGCAACAGGCAAGCTAGGGTCCGCCTCCTGCGCATATGTCGAAGCAGACCACAGCAGTCTGGCGTGACAAGTACGGTAACAGGGATGTAACAGAAATGGGTGTCGGTACAGTGAGCGGCCTACCTGAGATTGAAGCGTATGTGTGCCTCTAAGTTAGATTTGGCACCTATTCTAGCAGAACCGAACCTACGCTAACTTCATACATACTCTGAGCTCGGCCACAAACTTTCCCCCGAGGCCAAAAAACGAAACATAAAAGGCACGTCAGAGACTTCTGCGTGCAGAAGGGAACGCAGACATTATATGGCTAGGCCATGTCTCAAAATTTCCGGCCCGTGACGCAAGAGATCCAAAGACAGGAGTGTCCAGTTATTGAAGAGAAGGCACCTGCTCACGAAGGGTCGCATCGCAAGGTAGAAGTTCGCGAAATACAGGAAGACCAGATCGAATTTCTTCAGCTATGCGATAACTCGCAGAGCTCTTCTATAAAGTGATGGATGCCAAACCTAAAGATAGCTGCTAGTTCCAGAGAAGAACTTAGCCAAGTGAAGTGCCACACACGGATGGCTATAACTGTGTGATGTGAGGAGACGGTCGAGCACGAAGGCGACTGTTGCCGAGCTAAGAGATACGTAGACACGTTACAACAACGCCAGTAGTGACTTTTGGGTACCTACCTACAGGCCCCACACCGTAAACAGGCTTTGTGTCCAGGTAACTTCACGCTGATGATGAAGCGAGTATTTCCGCATAACTATCGTCATGACACAGATAAAGAAAGAGATAACTGCAATTGTATGAGGAAAATTACACTAAGCCAACCAATGGAAGATTTGTTTCCGCAACACTCGTGACGTCGCCCTAAATCCAAACACGCGGCGGCATCGACCGGAGACACACTTCACGAGAGCAACCCAAGCGCTGCTATTGGTCCATGATGTCACCGAGTTTAGAATCACCATTTCGGTCGCAACAGTTGAAAAGATTTCTTTGCCAAACCTTCCCGTAGATATCAAGCGACAGCCGCTAAATTAGGACGTCATGGTAGTTTATGATAAATGGCAGCGAATGATCCGCTGCAGCAGTCCTAACATGCTCCACTGTCCGCACACGATTGAAGATGGCACTACTGGCTCTGTAGTTGGCACTTCTACGCCAAGTCGTAGCTTATATATTGAACACCAAATTACTTTTGTGCCTATCTCACATGCCTACTTTAAGTTTAACTTTGAAATAAACATTCATGGAGCATCATGATATGTTGGGATATATTTATATAAATGTGTGTACCGTGTAACTGTGTGTGTGTGTACAAGAATTAGTGTGTTCATGTAAAATATACAACAATGTTAATTAACTGGACAGGGATTATGAATGAGACGCTAATTGGC
>LQNS02278143.1:32320223-32330395 GCA_001587735.2 Parhyale hawaiensis | reverse complement strand
TAACCTACCCTAACTAAACCGGCACTGACCGGTCATTCATTCTCTTCCTATTTTTTCTGTCTTCACATTTCTTCCAGTTTCCTCTACCTACTAACATCTCTCCTACTATCGTCTAATTTTCTCCTCTCTTCACTCCACTCACCGTTTACTGCTGTGACGCTAAATTGTAGTTATGATGGCGAGTTCCAGAGTTCACTACAGTAACACCGAAAGACGCTCGCGCAAAGCAGTGGATGTAAGTGCTGAGGCGGCTCACGCCAGTCAGACGAAAGGGCCGGACCATGGCCGGTTCATCAGCATATAACGATAGCGATGCTCCTTCTGAACGTCGCTGCTGCAAAAAAAAGTCGAGGTTTCATCTATTCAATATGTATTATATAATTATAATAATAATAGTCAGACCAAAAAAGCTACAAAGACTCGAATGTCAGCCAGAACCTCTTGCCGCCCAGTTGTCATCACTTGAGTAGAGAGACTAACAACGGTATGGCATCCATACAACCCAATTTCAGCACGACCACGCGAGACCCTAACCGTTCACAGAGGATCACACTATTTTAAGCTATGGACCATTGTACATGCAAGAACACATCACACATACAGCCGCTATAATCACAAGACAAACGTAGCTACCAATTAAATTCTCCGCCAAATACACAAGAGACCGTTTGGACGCAGCCCGCTTGAACATGCACCATCATCCAAACACGAGAAAATACTGCAATACAAGTACACAACACACGCACATTGTTCCCAATACAGCCACGCTTCTGTTTACTCTAGACGAGGCAGTAAACAGCGGCGTGGCTGGGAACTTGATGGCCCGGAGGCACAGTTTTGGCGCCGAGGGCCACCTGGCGACAGTCGACATAGATGGGCTGAGTGACTTGCGAGCTCCGAAGTTGAGAGCCAAACGAGAGTCGGGGCACGCTGCCCAGTAAAGTTCGGAGTTTTTGAACGTCAACAGCGCCATATCGTGCAAATATGTACTGTGACCGCCAATTGACGCCTTTCTCAGTCTCCACACCTAACTGTACTACTGGAATACTGTTGGGAAAAGTTTAGGTCGCCGCATTGAAATGTATATAAGACCAGAAAATAAAATAAAATAAGGAAAAACATGTCTAGCTTAAATTTGTAACTTAAGATAATAAAAACAAAAATATTTAGTGTTCTAGCGTAAGTAAAGGAATGCAAAGCATTTCCTCAACCTAACAGTCGATACAGCTGAAGCTGTTCTGTGATCCCATACATTCTTCAAATCTTAGAGCAGCAGATGTGGCACAATGTATAAAACTTAGTTGGTAAGGCTAGAAACTGTATCACTGTTCAGCGTTAATTGAATAGGTTAAAATACAGTAGACATTGATAAGGTCCATATTATAAGTATGAACTATAACGGTAGCACCATTATAATAATATGTATATATATTAGAAAGTTAGGAACAAGATTTGGCGCGTATTTTCGGCGAATTAGCGTGAGGCTCTCACTCACACAGGTCCTATGACTTGGCAACGTCAAGAAGCCAACCAATGAGATCTGAGGGTAGAGCTGCGCGCCACGTATAGAGCCCCGTAGGCCGCCGTGCGGGTCTCTGTAGGATTTTGAGTCAGATTAACTTGGACTACCCTAGCCTCAGGGTATATCTAAAGTCCTTCGCCATGCTTGTGATTGGTGCACGTCCTTGTAAATAGATCACCTACAGTGACTTTGCCGACCGTGATGAGTGAAATCTGTTTGGGCTACCCTAGCCTCAGGGTATGTCCCAAGTCTTTCTCAGTGCTTGTGATTGGTGCACGTTTGTAAATAGCTCACCTACAGTGACTTGGTGTTGAGTGATCGAAGTCTGATTCGACTATGACCGGATGCTGACGTAGTATGACACATTCATAAGTGGTCAATGGGTCACTACATCCGCACATGCACACAGTGCCGAGGAGTCGTTCTCGTGTTCCCGCACCTATTCATAATTTCTACGACAGATAAACCTACGTTGGAGGCCCTGCGCTTGTTAAACCAGTAGGCGAGAGAGTGCCGACGATGAAGTGTCACTGGAAGCCTATTTCCGTATACCTAGGAGCTCGTTCCCGTATTCCTACCTCAGAAGCTTGAAGTGTCGTTCCTAGAAGTCCGTCCCCGTATTCTTGTGTCAGTGAAGACTTGTGAAGCCCCACCGTTGCCGAGTGATTGAGCCAGCAATGTGTTGATGATCAGTGTAGGGCCCCAAGTATAGCTAAATGATGGGAGTGCTTAGGTGTCCAAACTCCAAAGTGTATAGTTTGAGTGTGAATAATAGGAAATGATTGAAGTCAAAATGAAGAGCAGTGTTCCAAGAAGGCCAGTGTTATGCATATACAAATGTAAAGCTAGGTAGGAATGTGCAGTGAAATGTTTTCATTGAACAGTTCTGACGTTTAGCATAAGTGTAAAATGACTTTGGCGTGTGCGAGCGTCAACAAAAAAAATCGAAAAATGATCTAAATGATCTATATATAGAAATGAAGGTTAATATTTTAGTTATAAGATTTGTTTCAAAGATGTGGGGCTGCACGCCCAGAATGTGAAATATGTAATGTATGTTAATAGATCATGGGGGTTTTTCATCAGACGGAATTAGCTAGGTACCAACTTACCAAGGTATTACATGTGTGTCACGACATACGTGTACTGTGCTTGGGCCTTGCATGCCAACTGTTTTTACCTCCTAACCATTCATGTGTTCAGGTCAACGAGTCAATTTATCTTATTTCATGTGAACTTCCGACCACCCCAACATTTGGTTCTTTCCCGTTATGAATGTTTAAAGTAAAATTCATAGTTATGTTTTGCATACTTGAGGCGTATTCGTCGATTCAGTTATCATTATCAAGGTGTTTGACGTGGTGAGCTATTTATGCAAACATAGCTCTTCACGTCCATGCTTACCTTTCTTAATATATAACCGTTTAATTTAATTTTTTCTTTCATTTTCTCCTAACATTAGTCTCTCCAACGCCGTGTTATATGAATTCCAGGGGGCCCACTCCCCTTCTTTAGGACACATGAATATATGTATGCATATATGTATAAGTGTCACTGTTAATTTCAATGTCAGATAATGTAACGTGCAATTTGTGTTGTGTGTCTAAGTTATTTCAGCTTTAACGTAAATGCTTTCATATTGATGTCCCTGCCCTCGCTGTTTTGATAATGTCATTTTGATCATTGAAAATAATCTTATAAAAGTGTATTTACTATATATATATGTATATATATATATGCATATGCGCATAAACATACACCATTAATTAACGTGACCCCTTGCCTTGTTTCGATTTGCAAGAAAGTAATTAAATATATAAGAATAATAGCCACACATGTTCATGTCCAAACAATACCAATACCTACTCGTGACCAAAAAAGCCGCAGTTTCTAACAGCAACATAAAAATTTTGACCAATCAGCACACTGTATCCCCTTACCTATAAAATAGTTACCACTAATTTTAGTAATATGTTTTATACGAGAACATGAGCATTGATTTACCCAATGCCCAAATTTACAGCTGCAGGTAAGCTGTAGTAGCTCGCATTACTGCACCGGGCACCCTGCAGTGTACCTTCAGACACAGCAGCACGTACGTTGCACGGCGAAGTCTTCCAAACACCACACGCCAAGATAGCAGGGAGGAGCCTAATAACGCACAGAATGGTGACGTCACAAAGTAACGCCAACGGTGACGTCACACAATAAGGCACGTCCCCCCACAAGCAGGTGCTCAGGGCTACTGCATCCGTATGCTCCAGCGCAATTAGCTAGCTATTATTAATATGTAGGGACTATTAGCCATAGAGGGGGGGGGGGCGGTAAGCTCCCATGTCCAGCTGGTTTTAGACTTCGGCACTCCAAAAATGTCCGACTCCGAAGCATGAACAGCAGTTTTAGTAGCACTTGTCCCTACCCATAACTAGTGTGCTCCAAAGCCAGCAAAGAACAAAACGGAAGATAGACTCAAGTCGATGCACGCCGTTAACAGGTTAATGTTCGAAGTAATGAAAGGAACTAGCCAGATAGCGTGACTATGAAATTGGGCCTTCAACTACACCACATATAGGTACTTGCCGGTCCACTCCAAAACAAGCCTTTCACTGCTCCACGAGCGAGTCCCGAGGCTGTTTTAGTCTACATCAACAGAACATTGCGCTCAACAGCATACAGACGTCACAGAAAATTTCTACAGAGATAGCCTAGCCTACATGTATAGAAAAAAAAAATGCATTGGCAATAAAATCAAAAGATGCTAGCAGTCTATAGTTGGGTTCACTTGAGTTGGCACAAAGAGCACCCCTCCCCTCCCTCACAGGAGGCAAACGAGTGCAATGCAACAATGAGGCGCAGTAGATAGCGGCAGCACGAGTACGGCAGCGAGGAATTAGAGCCTTAAATAATGTAGTTAAGTAGTTAAACTGGCTCTTATCAATAGAGCTGTGGGCAGACATTAAAGTTGAGGCTCCGTTACAGCAGGATGACCCACATCTCCCTGGAAGTTATTGGCGCCCGTCAGTAAGCAGTAGGTTTGACTACAACAGAGTTCCGTGTTCCAACTTCAGCTGCCGAGACAGCAGATGTCCAATTTTGGCTCCATGCAGTGACCCACAAACCAATGACTATTGTCCAGCTACCCGAAGACAACACCCCAAGAATATAGTTTAGATTTTCCACTCACCCTTCCGGTGTTTCACTGTCAATTCGGTCATCTGAAGTTTGGCGACACATTTACACCCCAGCCTGCACAGCACTGCACTCAGAACTGACTCTAGACAGTTTACATAGCTACGTAAGTCAATACCTGCTGCGGCATGCGTACGGTACTTGATCAAGACGTTATCTCAACAAGGGACTAATTTTACTGATAGCAGCTAACAGTCTTATCAGTGCCATCGCATTATTTCAGAGCTGTGGAGTTTGAAGGTGGACAGTCCAACCCTCACACCAGCAGGTGTGTCCAAGTAGGTATCACTGCATCCACATAGCTATCCAAACGCATCCAACTCCTCACCACGCCAAGCCTGCAGCCCTGTAAGATCTCACTTGTTAGCTACCTACCAATTTGTAGAAGGTAGCTACCAGTACTACTACAAAGTCCAATCTATTACCTACTGACTCGATAAAAATGCAAGCTTTACTACCATCACCAACCCTGATCAGCTTTCTCAGACTTCTCATAGCTCTTTAAGTCGCCACTCAAGCAGTTAGTACTACCTACCTACTAGTTTCTATTCTACAAAAAAAAATAGATTAAGAAATATGTGAGCGTGTGTGTTATAGCTAGTTTATGTCCTATCGAATCTATTACCGTAAGAGATTTTGTCCCGGTAGAATGTAGGTAGCTACTAGTAAAGCAGCCGCTACTAGCTAGCTACCTACCAAATAAACTTGGTTATAGTCTAGGCTACTTAGAAGTACCTAACAGAGACACACGTACAAGCTGTGAGTGAATACATTGTTTAAATCTCTCGAGACAATTATGGTGTTTCAAGAGAACAAATGGAAGGGACATTAGTAGGTAGCTATGTCGACAGAAATGTGGAACCCAAGCACGAGGGTGTTCCTACACAGGACCAATACATATGAACACAGTAATTCGGGACTCGGGAATGATTAGCCTAACAACAGAACAATATGAAAATGGGAGAAACCAAATAGGCACAGAGGTAAGATCACCCAAAGGCCCAACTAAGGAAGCCTTTGGGGTGCAACTGCCCATAACGTGGAATGGGGGAAGCCAAAATTTCACCAACCTATATAGCAAATAGCAAGCACTCCTTGCAGCCACTGGCTCTGCTCTCATTGGAGCCATTTTTATCTCACTATGTGCATGCTCTGTGAAAAGTCAATACACTAGAAAGTTAGAAACATCTCAGTAACTGGTCTTTAGTCAACTTCTGGAATCAGCCCGTCATTTTCAGGGATGGTGCGGCACTACTTGGACTACAGTTCAAGCCTATGTACGGCTTTCTAGCACTGCTAGTTTTCACAGAGGAAGTTTTTTAGTGCCAAGTGGACGGCTAATAGCATGATGGACAGGTAGGCTAGCTACTAGACATGTTTCCCTACTGAAATGAGAAAGTCTATTTTACAGTATCAAAGTTTTATATTTGTATCTGAAACGGTTTAATAGCTGAAGGTATATCTTAGCAATTGAACAATGAAATTACCAGAGAAACATGAAAACAAGTAAATTTTTCAATCACGTCTTTTACTGTACTTAGAAAGTTTATTTACTAAATTTCATTCTCCCAAGTATTGTACATCTACCTCTTCTCAACACAAAATGGCAGTTATTCCCGCAACCCGGGGCTATTTGGGACACCTTGCCGGGGTAAGTCGGGACACCCAGTAAAACGTTTTTATCAATAATATTTTTCAGTAAAAAGGTTTGATTTAACTTGAAAATGACGAAAACATTAATTGTTCTTCGTGGCTATAAGTACCGTAAAATAGTTTGACTTCAGACGCGGGGTGACTTCGGACAGTTTAAGGAAAAGATTGGACAATGAACATCCAAGCAAATGCTATAAATGGTGTGAAGAAACTATTACTCGTGAATGAAAGATTAATACCTGTGCAATCTTAGATACATGTCTTGGGGTCCTGCAATAAGGCTTTGTAAATGAAAAAATATCTTGAGGAGTAATAAACCATCAATTTTTTTCCTCCAAAAAAACTTCACCGGATCAGAAAAATTGGTGCAGTCAGGAGTGAAAGTGAGCATACCACCATATATGGCAATCAATATGATGAGCTTCCACTTCGCAACATTTTAGATTTGTTTAAAAATATGTCCATTTTGAGTGCATAAAACAAATATCTTTGTGTCTTGTTTTTTGTGGGGTGACTTCGGACACCCTTCTGTACTAAATTATTAGTATCATTTATTTTAGACTCCACAGCCAATTTCTCTGTTTTCAGAGCCATCCAAGGCACTCCTGCAAGAATTTGGCCCAATAGATGTCTCAACTATAATGCCTCATGGCGTAAGACCACCCAAGGTGGGAGCAAATTCAACTAAGTCATTTTTGATAGCCAGCTGTTTCTCATATGAATGCTATGTCCAACGAGGATGGCGTCGCACTGACTGCCCCATTCAGATCTCTGAATTAAAAACGTAGAAAAAGTAGGATACCCTGTGGTGTGAGATGATCTGCTGCAGTGGAGGCAAATTTGCTCCAATGAAAGCAAATTTGCTTCGGTGGAGAAAAATTCACCGGTGAGAAGTAGAACAAGATGTTGAACTCACTGTAGCTCTAAGTTACCGCCATGCCATGTATCATTAGTTCCCTTCATTTTGTAGTTCAACATGGTCTCAAGTTTAGTGGAAATGAGCAGTGTTTTTCTATTCCATTATTGTCATTAGTCTGCTCTCAACCCAGCCATTTCTGCTAGAGTTTTGCAAACTTTTTTTAAAAGGCCAAATTTTAGTCTGAAGCCACCCTGCCGTGTCCTGGAGTGGCACAGGGAGCCTGAGGGAGACCAGGGAACCCATAACCTACAGCAATGGGATGGGTGTCCGAAGTCAAACCACCCCTGTCCAAGGCCACCCTGACCCCTTGGGTGGCTTCGGACACTTTTTAGCCACTAATATCTCTAAAATTTTCAGGTGTGGATTTTTTTTCATTGCTAATGTACAGGCACCCCATAGGCCTACAAATAGGCTACAACTACTAACTTTCACTCCAGCACAAATAAAGAAGTGGCACTGAAAAAACCCTTCATTTTGTCCCAAGTCACCCGGTTTTACGGTATTAGTAGGTATTTACAACGTACTAATAATGCCAAATGCAGCATTGGATATTACTTTGCACTAATAACGACAGTGCGGCATTATAAACTAGTTTTAAGTTACGTTTTATGGAGGAAATACCTACATCAAAGAGGACATGTAACAGGTACGGAGAAGTGTAGAGAACATATTATACTCCATAACATTAGCTGAACTCTACATCATCTCAAGGAATGCTTTGTATTGTCAGAGCTGGGCAGTATCTAGATACTGTATCTAGATACTTTTCAAATGTTGTATCTAAATGTAGTATCTAAATACTTTTTGCCTGTATCTAGATACTTTTTTAGATACTTTTTAGATAATAATAAGTTATACCTATTATTATACATAAAATATTGTAAATACAATAATATTCAGGCTCATAAAATAATGATAAAGCTGATAACTAAGCGAATAAGAGATGGCAACCCTGAACATGTTTTGTCACGTTGGCTCACTATGCTATTAATTTTTTACAAGCGTTTTCTTATTTTGTTTATTAAAGATTTGCTTGAAATTGGGGTAACATCCACCAAAATATATGGCCTAAATTATACTTTGCATTTGAATGTTATTGCCAAAAGTCAATATACCTATTGACTACAAAACTTCAATGACATTGCCCATTTGTTTCAGAGACATGATATTTTATCACAAACAAATGTGATCAACTATTTAGCTTCTTTGCCGAAGTAAATGTGCAACAGTCATTATTATTGCAATTACTAATCTGCTATACAACAGTATTATAAAGGAACAGAATTGTATCCACCGGAATTACATGATTTTTAACCATATGAACTAGTAAAACTATTAAATTCAGTTATAAAAATAAAAGTATCGAGAATTGTATCTATAGATACTTTCAAGTAGCTATCTAGTATCTGTATCTAGATACATTTGTAAAGTTGTATCTAGTATCTGTATCTAGATACATTTCAAGGGTGTATCTAGTATCTACATACATTTTTGAGTAGGTATCTATGCCCAGCTCTGTGTATTGTAATGTCTCATCAGAATATCATAGAGAGAATTCAACATCGCGGCATATACCTACCTACTTCGTCAATGACAGAGTTTTTGGGCAGTTTTTCACAATAGAGTGCATGTCAATGACATCTAGCTGCAAATCAGGCATGTACTTAAGTAGAATAGAGTTGAGAAAAATTTAGAAATTTGTGATAGAATACGATAGTAGAAATACAATTCAATCTTACTCCACAGGTGTTTATGACTTCCAATAACTTCGTCCAAAATATAAATGCAGTATGTACAATACACCTAGCATCTTCAACTTGATATATGTTTATACTAGCAAAAATTATTTGGACATATTTATATCAAATATCTAGCTACTCGTTGGACTTGGGAGTTGGAGTCGGAAATTCTGGAGGGCCAAGAGTCGGACCTTGAACCCTCCAACTCCGCAACACTGGTTATAACTAGGAAAAAACGTCATACACTGAATAAAAATGTGTATAACATTGATAATTGGTGTATGAAGAACGATTTAAGGTGTAGAAAAACTTAAAAATAGCCCGAGACCCTCATTTTTAGCCATTTACCATATTTTCTCTTGCATACAAATACAGCCGGGTCAGTTTGCTTCGAGAGAATCATCGGACAAATAAGTCCTTCTCCATTACCTATATCAGGAAAACTCAGCACCCAATATTTTCCTGTGTTATTCTTTCAGAATTCTTGACAACCACATTGTATAACACAAGAGCTTCAACTTCAAGCTGAATTCCAGATGCCATCACAGAACAAATTTTGTTTGCCAATGTCTTAAGTGACGAATTCTCTCAGGACTTTATGTATTGCCAATCCAGATTTTTCTGTCAAGTAAAGCTAGGTAATTCATTATTATGTCTTATCAAATCTTGTATTATTCACAAATGGAACCAATTGTTTTATTTATGAGTTAATTAGCTAGATACAAATGGATCAGCAGATGAATTTGTCCTTAGCAAAAAATAGGTAGAGAATTAGGTAGACTTCTCAATTGCTGAACTATTTCTAAACAAAAGGTTAGTGTTTAGCTTAATGGGCTTATTACTTTCACCTATCAAATATGAACAAACTGTTATTATTTAATGGGCTTATTAGTTTTACCTATCAAATATAACGGTTTGTTTGGAAATAGAGTTAATTCATCAATTTGGTAATTCCCATGCGCTGCGCAGCTCCTAAATAAACAAATTCATCAGCACAAAAGTTAGGCTACGGTATGTACAGTCGAACCCCGTTTACCCGGACATCTCGGGGCGAGGGCCAGTCCGGGAAATCGGGGATTCCGGGAATCTGGGGTTTTTATCTCGGAACGAAAAACCTCAAATACCCGGACTTTTTCCGAATAATTTCCAG
>LQNS02278143.1:32289509-32307391 GCA_001587735.2 Parhyale hawaiensis | reverse complement strand
AATTTGAGCGCTTCAGTGAAGCAGATAGCTAAGTATGGAAGACAGTATTATGAATACGGCGCACCTACATTGCATTTAAGCTGATTGGAGGGGTATTCAAGTTTATTGCTGTGCTTTACTTATGATTTTACTTTGGAAGACGCACGTTTAATTAAGAAAAACGATAGGGAACGAGACTACTACAGTCTCAAAAACGAAGACGTGCCATCAATGGAGAGATGGAGCGCCTATGCGGCACAGTGACAAGAAAGACTTGAAGCAGAAAGGTTGCAGAAGGGAATAAGAGTTGCTAATAAGCGTGAGCAGGAAAATGTGGAAACGGCAAGAAAAAAAACAGAGCAAACTTATCGATTAATGCATGAGTTTTTTTCACGCACGGGTTTACTAGTTAAACACTAAATCAAGTCAATTCCGCTGCGTTTCAAATAATTACGCATCTTTACTTGTGCCTAATTGTAGTAAACTATATCTTTAATACAACTTGGTCCTTATTTTTTAAACTGCCACGTTGTTCTTTCAGTGATCTCTAGAAACTTACACGACGCGATAATACTAGATTAACCAACCAAGAAATAAACAGGCAGACGACTCAAATAAGTTGAGAAAACTGTTCGACTGACTGTGCAAAGACATAAGCACACTTCAACACTTGCAGTGTTCGATGTATAGCCCAAAATCACAAAACTATGCAGCCGTCGAAGGGGACCCTCCTACAGCAAAGATCGTGTGTCGAAAATCCGAACTATTAAAAACATTCAAAACTGCTCCCAAGATTAAATACGTTGTGACCTTTTGGTAAAGTGTTCTGTTTCTACAATCAAATATAAATTTAAAGAATTTCGGTTGATTGGCTGCATTGCAAGATGCAAACCGGCTATGAAGAAGAACCCAAAGTGACGGTTGAAGTTCGTCAAAGGGCACGGGATTCGTGAGGCGTCTTATTGGCATTTAACGATGAAAGCATATACAATAGGCTAGGCAGCGATGGCAGACAGATAATTTTCGATGATGGATATGTGAAAAATTTTAATCCAGTTCAACTGTTTCAATAATACATGGTAAGGGGAGCAGTGGGTGCGTAAGATCCTGGGCCTCTGGTTCGTACAAACGAGCGATTAAGCTTGTTCGGTCATGTCGAATAAATATTTTGTTCTCCATTATGTTGATAATTTGCCGGTGAATTCCAGCTTATTTCAGAACATTGCCCTAGTCAACACTGCGGCCACTGTCACGAGATTCCTCGAAAGCCAGCACGTTGCAAGTTTGGATTGGCCTGTTCTCTCACCAGACTTGAATCGAATAGAGAATGTACGACATTACATCAACAACCAGTTAGGCAACAAAACATATGTTCTAGAAACCTAAACTATTAAAACTTGAACATGTATTAATTATAAATTGCAATGAAAGCATAAATTCAAATAATTAATGTATTGCACTATTTTGGTACAGCATTGAAAAAGTAGCAAGGAATTTCATACCTCTTAAGTGCCCCTTACCTCAAAAGTGCCCCTCTGACCCAATCCTGCCCCTGTCGCCTTCAGTTCGTTCCGGCGCCCCTGGGCACGGCAGAAATCAGCTGGTCATTGTTTTTTTTTTTTTTTTTGCGTTCCATCTTTGCTTGTAACGGGGACTGTGATTGGTCGATATTGGGCTAAGGACGATTTTGTGCATTTGCACGCAAAAGGGCCTAAAGAGACGATAAATGCCTTGTGCATTGGAGATTTAGTGGACTTAAGGTGTCCTCAGGATAAGGCCATTTAAGCAGTTTAAGGAAGAAACTTCTCTTTAGCGTTGCATGCGTTTTGTGCATCTCGGCCCAGGCCCACGCACGGCCCCAGCACGGCGGGCGGGCACAATACACTTTTTTTTAATAGAAAAAAGAAGGAAAGTGCTGTCAACCCAGTGGATAGGAAGAGAATTGAGGAAAACAGAGTAAATAAGCAAAACTGGGAAATAGCCAAGATAAACTAAGGAAGGAAGCGGGAAACCGTGGCCCCGTTGCCACCTCCTCGGCGATCGGTGACGCAGTAGACTTGGAGTGGGATATATACAAATATATACATTTGTATGGATATATATTTGTTACAGGTTTGGTTAAACAATACGCCGTATTTTTGACTGACAATTCTTTTATACGTTTTTCTAGTTTGCGGATCTTGCAGATGATGTCTTGACTGTTGGTGAAATGAATCAGTTGAGCAAAGCTGAAGTCTTGATACATTATGCTGCGACGCGTTTCGACCTGATCGACGGGTCATTTTCAGGCTGTAGTGGTGCAGTGAAAGGTACTCAGCTGTTGCGAGTAGCTGGCAAGGACTGATTCCATGAAGGATGTTACCTCTATTTAGAAACTTGAGCGCGGTGTGGCGGGCGAAGGCGGACAATTACGAATACGGCGTATTGTTTAACCAAACCTGTATCAATGAAGAGCTACTCTCTAAGTATTCTAATATATATTGTATATATATTTCGATACGGGCTATTAGATGGCCAACAACAATCTTTCAATACGGCCTGTTAGTGGCCGGCGTCTCGATAGAGGTACCAAAATGTTGGTTGGTACGACCATCAAACCTTAAGGCTCAGGTAGTGAAAATAAAGTTTCAAAAACACGATAGATTTTCGCAATTTTTGTCTCATTTTGAAGGAAAATAAGTCTACGTTGAAACGCACGCCTATTTCCCGACAGATTAACTTCCAAATTTTTTTCTTGTGCTGCCACCATCCACCCTAGTACAACATCCCTTCCAATGAGCTCTTACCCCGCCAACCTTGTAGGTTTGGAGGCCAGGACTGGTTCTGCTAGTATCCTAATGACGTTTACTAAATAGTAAACCCGTATATATATACCTATACAGTATTACTTTGGATTTTAGCAGAACCAATCCTTGCCTTCCTAACCTACAAGGTTCTCGGAGGGGATGTACCTCTATTAGGCCAATTAGATATATATATCTATATAAATATATATACTTAAATCTTCAACAAAAACATTATCACCTCTCTCACTTTGATCGCGGGTGACAATGAATTTGGCATTACTTACGGTATGGCGAAGAAATTAATCTTTGTTGGAGGTCTCTGTGCAAATAACTCATTTTGTGAACGCTTACGTAAATCTGCCTCCAGACCCACTTGCGAGGGGCCCGACTTCAGTGGGCAGTCAAGGTATGGTGTAGTCTCCGGCACCTTCAACTTGTCTGGAATTTCAGTACTAAGCACTCACTTTTCGTCGTTTTGGATCGTCCGCTACTGATGCACGATCGCCCCTTTGTGATAAGCGCTTGAGATGAAAACAAATGAGAAAAGAACACTCAGCATTTCAAGTTCAGGATCAATGAAGACTAGTCAAATTAGATCATCACGTTCAAATTGGGCGGATCGAAAACGCCACAAATGTAACCCCGGTGCCGACTCCCCAGCTATTCTGAGGGTGGTTCACAGGGCATAACTACGAGCGTGTTCACAAACTTCATGGTGCGAATGCTCTGTTGTGCGCCTGTAATCGCGCCGTGTGTCTGCCAAAAGAATTACCACAGTGCCAGCCGTCAGTCGGCAGGCTAGTAAGCGTCACTGGTAAAGTTTGGACTAGCTATGGACACAAGGGATGAATTAGAGCTCTTGAAAGCTACGCAGTTTGCTGTTTGTGTTTAAAAGGACACAGGAAGGCACCCAGGCGCTGAGTGGAAGGAACACGTTCACCTGGCTGTGGTACGGAACTATGTATCTATAACTAACAAAAGCAATGGCACAACAATGCGGGCAATAATACAAAGAATTCGTTTGAACAGAGCTTTACTCTATCCAGCGTATCTCTGTACAATGATCATGTCAGCGTCCGCTAAAATGCTATGTACAATACAACATAAAATCGCAACAGTTTTCGAGACGGCGAGCAAACGTCTCGCGCAAAGTCATACGCTTGCGGCTCTATCCAGATAATGAGCGAGTCAACAACTGAAACACAAGGGAAGGCTACACGCGTAATATCACAAAGGAACATGCATCATTATTTCAATATATACACAAAACAACAGCTACACATCAATAAATTCCATAATTCCAGATGACCAAATCAATCAAAGCGAGTGGCAAGGGAAGAATTTCCAACAGTAACGGAAATAAAATGGTCAAATCACGTACCCACCCAAAGTTAGGAGGAGTCAATTCCGAGCACTACAATTGTATGAATAATATGAATCAGTACATGCACACGGCCATTGCTAAATTATCACTCTTCTCAATGTAGCTCTCGCATTAGACGGAGCAAGAGAATTGTAATTTGTAAAGTAATTTGAAAGAGGGCACGGATGGTGTCGAATTTACTTCATCAGAGAAAGTGAAGACTATTTGCACATTAGCCGAGTAGGAGAGCAATCAACTGCTACTAACTGATGAAGTGTGACCGAGAGGTCGACGAACACTTCAGAAGGCGGAACCCCCACCGCATGAGGTCCGCCAGTCAGCCACGAACAACAGCAAAAAGTACCTACGAGCCACGTAAGCAGCAGAGGAGCGGCCCACCACGCGGACGACGTCAGGCACACTCAAGTAACAACGAAGGGAATGGTTGAGTGGGACAGACTTCACAAACTCAAGCGACGTCATCAACTCGTAAAAACAAACAACAAATCATGCCACTAAGGTCAACAAATGCAAAAGCGTCTTAGCATTAAATATTTTACTCGCGGTTCAACAACTCGCGACAAGTGATAGTCAGTCAAAACTGCAACAATTACCAACATACAAAAACACGTCCATTTGACAGCTCATCAGACTCACATTCTGAGAGGCTGACATTGTCCTTCAAAACAAATTACCTACGCTAACTTGCCTACGGTAATCAAGAGATTGTCAGCGAGCCAATAGTCACGGTAATGCATGACGTCACACCTGCCACAGTGCAAGCAGAACACAGGAGCGGCCCAACACCATAACCGTTGTAGGCTCTGGGAACCAAGGATGCACAACAGCAGAGAACGCTCGCATTTAGGCCCCTGAAATACATCTATAAAAAACGATTAAATATTCAGAATGAAAACGCTAGCTTCGTGCAAGTGACACGCAACATCGTCTCATCTCGCCTCCAGTCCATACTGTGGCTAATTAATTGGTTTGAGTGCAATGGCCACCGTTGTTTTCAATCCAATTGATTGTCTACCGTGAAGTAAAAGAAGCATATTTGTAGTTAAGACTCCTTATGGACAGAATGTTGTGCGATACAAAATGATGAACAAATACAAAAGATACGGTACGACAAAATGGGAAGCCGAGGCACAAATGAAGACAATGCGCGGTAACCGCAAATCGGAGAAACTGGATAACAAAACACAACGAGTTTTAGTAATGCCAAACAAAAACAAAAGAGAAATAGCAGTACCAGTAGTAGCAGAAAAATGTTAATGGCGCTTCGGATACAATGTGCGCCTTCTCGCAACGCACGTCGCATTGATTTTTAGAGCAGCTTATCAGCAGGAAGGTCTCAAGTTGTACGTGAACTCGGGGGAGATTTATTTGTGTCAAGGTGACCAGTGCGCGCACTACTACTGGCAGGAAACCAAGGCGCAAAGCAGTTGTACGAGATAAAAATGAAAGAGAAAACAAAAACACTCGTGCGGAGAGTCCCTTCCGTGGCCCTCACACGAGAGCAGCTAAGAGTCCAATAGTATGCGTCGCTTGCTACCATCGACGGCCCACCTCATGCAGCAGAAGGGAAAGCATAGAGAGCCTACCCTACCTTACAAGTTAACTTCATCAGTTGGAACTAGGGTCAGATGCCACGCCTCCTGCAGATACGTCATTCAGGAAACATTGGGAGCGTGCGTAAGGGCCGAAATACTCTGACAAGGTTAGGGTTTGCCGGAATATCCTCCTGAGAGGAGGAGGCAGTGAGCACGAAAGACAGACGTCCTGAAGGTCTGGCTAAAGTTAAAATAACCTGCCCCCCTCTAGGCGCTGCTCCCCATAACATAGGATGAGCGTTTTCGTTCCCACGTCGCCAGTCTGGTGTCATGTTAATAATAATAATAACTCAGTGACCCGTGAGAAGTGACGAACATTGGGCCCGTTAGGAGCAGCGCATCAACGGCCGGGGTCGCGGCACGCTCAGGAGGTCTCCGAGTGGCACGGCAGCTGAGAGGTCATCAAGAATACGAGAAGCAAAACAGAGTCGACTTCGTGTCGCACACTGCGATCTCTGAAGATAAGCTAATCTTATTAGCTCAACTTATCCAGACGTCAATCGCCATTACTTTCGGGTGTTGATTTACATGCCGATTACGCTTGAGACGCCTCAACATCAAGCTTGCTCTGCAGGACTGGGCTGTGAAATCCCGGACAAGTTAAAGCTAATGAGACTGGGTTATCTTGATCGCTTAATACGAACAAGAGACTCATTTTTGTGGCCCGACAACTGAATTAACTACAGCTAAAGAACTTTTTTTTTTTGCATTATCTAGAGCGTTCTGGGGACCTAGTTAGACATACGGGCAGGAGCGGGGACGGGGCCTGGTGAGAACACGTTCACAACACGCAATATGGAAGGCCTATTTGGAGCGTCACAGTCTCGTCACCACTGAAATCCTCCACGCAATACAAACGTCAGGACAGGCAACAGAGGCGACAAACAAGTGACTTCCTTACGAAGGCAACAAACACCGTGCAAACCAAATAAGTGAGAATCATACGCTTGATATGATTTAATCAGCCATGTAATATAACCAACAGCATACACCCAAACACAGCAAGATAATAAACATGACCCGGACACAATACTTAAGTGACATGGTTTATAGTAAACAACAAGAGCCGACAAGGCCACAACATCTAACAAAGTGCACAAACATCGCTGACAAAGCCACCGCATCAGGGGAGCTCTCCGTTTTGTCATTACCAATTCAATATGAAAAAAAGGTGGCAGGTGATGAGTGCACAGAAGAGTAACACGTTCATTGCCAATACAATACACTGAGTGCACTCCTATCAAGTGGTAGAATAGTAAAATGACTTTTCATCTGCATCCAAATTTGTTACTCCTGCAGCTAATAGAGATAACTCGACAACAGGGGCAATACGTGCTAACTCTGCCAAGCTCATTGACGCATGTTTAAAACAATCTTAACTTTGTGGGGCAGAGTTACTAGCAGTTAGAAGAGTATTGTACAGGACTACAGCCCTGGCAGTAGCCCACAGCAACGCTGTGCAACTCCCAGTCCCCCAACACCCCTCTAATCGGAGCTCAAAACCCACCAGGACCAGCCCTCACCCACCGTACGCTCCTTCCTCAGAGGTAAAATATGCGCAGTGGGCCTCACCACTTTACTATATTCAAGTCAGAAAGAAGCATTTTAGCCCAAGCTGGGGCTGCCACAGCTCCCTAAAACGAGTCGGAAGAAATCACTACTGCCTCATACCCCCTTCCATGTCATACTCTGCACTCACTGGGCAACCGAGTAGCATATTCTCGTCCCATCTCAACTACGCCATCATACAAAGAACGATAGCCCATCTTATTTAAAATTACTGCACCGGCAGAGGTGCCCTCCTCCGTTCACTCTTAAGACATTTTCCGAAGCATCAGATGTTTACTCTCTTTTTCTCACCTCCACGCCGCCGTTGGTTTCTTCCTTATACTGAAACAAGGCTACGTCCTGGACTGAGAGACCAATTATCAGTCACGACTGACTACTGCCATAAACTTACAAGATTTACAAGCGTCATAGTAGTGACGTCGCTGTGACAGCGCGTGTGTAATTTGACCTTAACCTTTGTGACCATACGAGAGTGCAGTACCGAACTGAATGTCTGCAAGAAGTCTACTTGTGGCTGACACTTCAACATAAAATGTGTAAGCTTGCCACAGCCATACAAACAACAAACAATTGACGAACAAAGAGGCAGAGTTAGCTAAGTATATTTCACAATGAAAGATGTCAGTAGACCCTAGCCCCCGCTACTACTGTTGGAGTCGACAAGCACATACAACAGCGATCTTTGGTGTCAATTACTATCAAATAAGGCCGCCAGACACTGAGGGCTACTGAAGGTCCTTAAAAGCCCTCACCATAAACATAAAATGTTCAGAAGGAAGCCAATGAACAATGAACACAAGTCAAACCTTGAAAACAGGAGGTTCCTCAACGACTATTTACGATCTCAATACACCAAATGCATACACCACCTGGTTTAACATAGAGCAATTTGACTACCTCAGCCCAGCTCTAAAGTGACACAACAGTCACAATAAATACGAAAGTCACTCCCGACTATCTCTGTATACATCAGCACTATAATTTGCAACCTTCACCAGACTGCGAAGATCTCTGCCTTAAAATAACAAAAATAAAACAAACTCTGAACAACTCGCGGATGATACGCTTTCCAGGTTTCTATTGAAGTCTACAGCCAGCTGAGCTACGCAACGCACCGTCTATAGAGGCTAGAGAAAAGTAAACATGTTTCATATAAAGAATGCAACCCTTAGGCTATAGCAGAAAGCGTCGCAGCGTCAACACGCATAATAAAAAGTTACTGGTCGAGAGGCTCAGCAGCAGCAGCTCTTTAAGGGGTTAGTAGCAACTTGTGATAAGCGAAGCGAGAGTTAGTTGGAGACTAACTGCAACTGTTGCGCTCCAGTGATGTTCTGTGAAGTTAACGGAAAGCTCGACTCTGATATGGGGAATAAGCTTCAGAAGTTGCAGTGACTCCAGTACTACAGCCCAAGCTATGGAACACATTTCATGCGCAAGCGCCGTGTGGGCCCACACTGACGGATCTCTATCCGCGTCCTTGTGTTTCTCTCTATTCTGAAGATATGTTACGGCTAGCAGTGTTCCAAACTGGGTTGTGTCCGCAGCAGACCTCAATGTTTGAGCAAGATGTGGGTGTGGTGCGTGGAGACGCATAGCAGCGACAGCAGCGCAAGCAAGCTTGTAATGCCACTAGAATATTACGACCCAAGGGGCAATTATGCATAAGTAAAGTTTGTGCGAACTAGACAGCTAACAACAGTAACAGTAAGCGCAATATCATGGGTAGTTAGGGCCTAGCGCTGTAGTTGAGTAATTCTAATGATATAAAGCCCTATGCAGTACAAAAGCTTAAGAGAAGAGTACACAGCACCTCTCGTAGTGTAACACGCACTCCCAGATGTGACTGTGGAGACAATCCAGCACGCCTGATCCTGCTGCTGTTGCAGGCTCCTGGGCCGACAGACAGAGTTCTCCTAAAGCAAGTCACTGAAGCTTAACAATACTTCCCTTTCATGTCCATTTTAACCTAATCCAAATTGAAATTTTACAAGGTAGATGCAAGTGGAAATCGTCTTATTATTATTATTATTATTATTATTATTATATTGAGTAGTTTAAGCCTCCGTCTCCACAACAATGGCGATCTAACAGAGGAAGAAGCAAGGGACATACAGTATGACGACAGAAATATTGGAAACCCACGCACGAAGGTGTTCTCACACAGGATCAACGCGCATGGGAACAGCAAGCCAGGAAAGAAGAGGAAGATCAGAATAAAGCATGAGCAAGTAGGAGTATGGAAATGGAAGGAGGCAAAGTGGGCACGAAAGTGGAAATCGTCTTAATCAGGCCCTTCACGGTTAAATTTTTGATCAAATGCTTGAGTCAAACTGCTAGACTCAAATATTTTGACTATGTAGACAGTGTTTTGACGCTTGAGTCAAATTTGACGGTGCTTGACGGACATCTAGATCGACTCAAACGTTTGATCGTGTAGCAGCGTCTTGACTCAAACAGCCTCAGTTTTGCGATAGCCGCGATGGAGGAAGGCATCCCAACTGGACCACTCAACAGCACCGTCACCGTCGAAAAGTGTGCTGAGACTGAGTTTTGATCAAAAGCTTGACCACTGTAGTAACACGTTTGATGTCGGATTCAAGCAGTTTACTCAAGCATTTGATCAAAAATTTGACCGTGTGGGGCCTGCTTAAGCTACAAGACCAGCTTTACGAAAGTAATAAATTTTTAAGTAGATAATATGTTCTGTTACACATGCCTGATAGAGACATTACTGTTTCTGAGACACCTTCCAGAATCTGGCAGGTGCACTTACAGCCCGGAAGCTTATTGCCACCCATAGAAGTGCTGGCGACCAGCAGTCCGATGATACAGAGGTGAGCCCCAGGACATCAGGACGAGGCTATCGATGATTCTACGTCACCTGAGCCCCTAAGCGATGTTACACAAGACTGCGGGAAAACCCTCAATATAATAATAATGTTGCACAAGAGAGGAGGGTCTGCAGAACTCCGTGTCGACGTCGTTGGTCTTCTCTGCCTGTCGTCGCCTGGTTCTACAGTCGCCGACGGACGGGCGGGCGGGCAAAAACCGAGTCAGTTCTCGCAAAGCTGCGTTTCCTCCTCCACACAAGAGAGAGGCCAGCAAGGGTCGAGACAAGTCAGGGACGCAGGGAAGCTATCAGCCCTGAGGTGCCGTCGTGCAGCCTGGCAGCACAAGAACGCGACCGGCGGATTATTATTATAGTCCTAGTTGTACCACCGTATCCACGCGATGAGTGATCCGTACAGTGCAGACTCGGACTTTCTACATAGCTCAGTAGGAATATTTTATCTCGGCATTCCTGCCGGAAAATCTCGATTGGCTCAGTGCGCTTCTATTGGCAGGAAAAACGCGCAAAGAAATAGAGAAAGACACTCGGGTGGACAACCCCATTTAAGGCCTTCCACACGAGAGAGAGTAGAGAAGTCCCAAGAATTAGGTCGGCTGTCTCGATCGACAGCCCACCTCGAGGAACAGAAAAAGAAAAATAGAGAACCTACTTAACTTTACAAAACTAACCTCATCAGCAGGAACTGCGGCCAGATGCAGTATCCCTTGCGAAGAAGGCACTCGGGAACGCGACCGGCGGAGCAGCTGAACTGAGCTACAGCAGCCGCGCCGCACTTCACACGTAAAGTTCGAGCTACGGACAGCAGCGCAGTGGCTGGGAGACGGACGTGAGGTGACTCAATTCACCCTCTTCCAGCGAGATTATCCAATCCAATTACCTGCATCTTGTCTGGAACTTCAGTCCAGAGCCGAATCTTGCACACGCCTGTAGGATTCATCTTTCGGTGATATCAAGCGCAATCGGCTTGTAATTACCGCGTGGAACTCTAATCAAGAACTAAAGATGGTGAACAGAAAGCTCAGGGCCAAATTTCCGGAAAGTTAAAGCTTATCAGAGTAGATTAACACGAGGGCGAATGACCGACGCCTCCAGCACATTGTTACTTCACAGGAGTTGGTCAGGTGAAGAGCGGGGCAAGTCTCCAGCGCCGAGAGCCAGCGTGAGTATTCCTCACACTCCTCGCTGTGCGAGCGTTCCAAGACATCCATAGGTATGACGTGCAATTGGCGGAGTCACAACACAATGCGACAAGCCAGCGCTAACTTGGCGCGGTCACGGCTCTTAACTGCACAACAGGCCTGCAGCAATCATCAGATGTAAATAACGACACATCAACAAAGCAAACATTGGCCTACCTTTACAGCAATCAAATGTTCCACTATTAGCTATATACAGTAATGACAAAGGCTGGAGCTGCTATCTGAGATACAACTGTGACGCAACAATGAGACGCTCAATTACATCTCAATTAAAGCAAACTCTTTGGAAGAGACGAGTTGTGACATGTATACTATTGTATAGCCTCAACGAAACGATTTATATTCCACTGATGGCAATACGGGCGTGCCTTCACCCTTGACATGCTAGAGCTATGCGATCAAGTGTGTGGACCATTTGGATGCAAGCACAGTAACAACGTGAACTGAATAGCCGGGTTCCAACGCAAGACTAACATTGGCGCTATCAGAATAGAGACAATGCAGTTGCTACTCCGAGTAGAATTTCTCAGCAGCTGCAGCAGTTGTGATCTTTTTCAGCAGTTTTGGCCGTCTTCAAACACTCCAAGTTGCAGTCACGGTAACGTAACCGAATTAATTGAGTTGGCTCCATGCTGATAGCGCCAGTGAAAGTAGTACGTGTCAGCCAGGCTTACGATTAAATTTGTGACAGCATCAGTCCAGACTCGCGAGCTATTAAGATCCATGAAACTTTCAGCCCCTTTCGTAGGCTCAGTGGCAAATGACAACGAAGCAATAGTGTTGATCTCCCTGCCAGGACACAAACTGGCAAGAGCGCCACCAGCGAGCCGTAATGATGCCTGTCACTATTACTGTGCAGGCAGCGAGGCAGCGCCGTAACTTCTATCGGCAAAGTGACACAGGACTGCCCTAGAAAATTTAATTTTCCGCAGTTTTTGAAGCAAAAAATTTATTTCTAGAAAACAGGTCCCGTGAAAACAGGTTTTCAGTAATTTTTGTCGTCGAAAATTTTATAGTCAGCACGTTTTCTACCGCGAAAATTGAACTTATTTGAGGGAGAGAAAGTTTTAAATTAGCATACTTTTTGGGGAGGGGAAGAGTCTCACCGGTGGCGGCGCTCACGGCAGTTTCAGACCATCATATCACCAAAGTTACAAGAGCAGTTACAGTGGCCGCCATCGTGACAAATCAACACGACACCCTACAAAAAAGCTCACTGAGAGTCCACACAGCACCCCAACAGTATTATCTATCACAGATGAATTACGGCAGTACACGCTCTCAGTACCTATCATTAGCTTACTATCATCTTAGTTCCAACTTCATGAGCTAAACTTAGACCTCAACGACGCCCAGCTGAAGACATATAACCTGACGCGGTGAAGTAGGTCTCCCCCAACACACCAGCGCTCAACATCAGTTCCGTACATTAGCTATAACCTAAGTCCCCTGTAGCATTGACCTAAGGCAAAACGTTATAAATCAGCTTTTATTTCACAAACAGAGCAATTCGGAGCGAGTCTATCATTTAGAATTGATGAAAAATTCAAACTTAAAGAGACATCTTCTCAAATGCAACAGATTCGAAATTCTGCATTGACTGAACTTTTTCATTTTTTTTCTTGAGAAAACGACTCTGTTAATCTTGATTCTCTCATATTCATAACTAGTACCTATGATAGTGCTGCACACGTTCGAACCGCCTCTTGCCTTCCCTACCGTGATGAGCTGAACAGCTTACGATAGCTTGAGGTTCACCTCATCAGACTAGGGAAGGTCAGAGGAAGGAAGTTCAGCAAGCGTGCGCAACATACTAACTGAAGACTGCTCAACATTCAACGGCAGTGACGATACACAAGAGCTGGAGTGATGTGCAACACACACGCACCACTCCATGTCTTTCGGCCAAATAACTCGTTGTAGACGACAGTACTATGGCGACGGCCGCACGTCTAGGTGGAGGCCGAGGTCGACTGGAACTTCGGCAAGAAGAGGCCAAACTTGGACTCAATGCCACGGAACATCGGTACGGCCACCTTGTAGCCTCCAACGTGGTCGGGGTTTGTGGACTTGACGTCAGCTGCAGACATCGGCATCTGAGCCTCGGAGCCCTGGGGACGGCTGCACGAATACGCAAGCCGTTAGATACAATACTTCAGTTTTGTAGAATTTCTTACAACTTTCCTGAATGAGTCCAGGAACTCGCAATGAAAAGATGTCACATCCTCAAAATTACATGTTTGAACGGTATAAACAGGTCAGGGTAGTGAAAATGTTAAGCTATGTAGTATACATACTAAATTCGTTCCAGGAAAGAATTAGAGGGTCTGGAAAGGTCCTGAATAGTGGCAGGATCAGGCACTTGGAACAGATGTTGATATAGGTGTTCTTTGAAAGCTGCAGGGTTGGCGGTAGTGATACATTTTTCTAATGTGTGAAGGCATAGCG
Organism: Parhyale hawaiensis; assembly: GCA_001587735.2. NCBI lineage: Eukaryota > Metazoa > Arthropoda > Malacostraca > Amphipoda > Hyalidae > Parhyale > Parhyale hawaiensis. Next base: position 32,293,580 of record LQNS02278143.1, on the reverse strand, counting down.
TTAAAGAGAATTGAGCCTCTACGTAAAACTAAGTGGTTTTACATCAAACATCTCTATTGAAGGACAAGGGGGAACAAAACAGCACATTTTTCACCTCATCTAAGGCTTGACATCCCCCCTCCAATAATGAGCAGAGCCCTCCTTTAGCTCCCTAAATAGTACCACCATTTTACCATCATACATGTCTGTATCCATTGTGAAGCCCCTCCATATATTACTCCAGCTTCCATTCAGTCCTCCAGTGCAAAATTCCCTGGCGTCACCACTGTGGTTCCACAAGTTCATGCGCTTCATTCCATTTACTTGTCTAGCGATTAGTCTGTGAACTCTTTACATTTTTCGGAACGTGTAGCATTGTCTGGAGATCAAATGCGGGATCAATAGTCAAGTGCGGCAGCAAAAGATCCTCGTACATAATCAAAGAGGAGTCTTTTTTTCTAGTTTTGCACACTCGCACAATCCAGCCACACATTTGAACTGCCTCTGACACGGATATCATACTTCCCACTGTCTGCCAGTACCACATCACAGTCTCTAACAGAGGACACTTGCACTATGGCTTTGCCCAAGGATTATGAGACTAACAGGTTAACCCAGGGGGCTGAGCCAAGCTGTAGTGCATCACGGGTAATGAGGGGTATGTGACGTCATAATGTTCAAGTACGGTAATTTGCAGCTATATTACATTGTTTCGCCATCATTTCATTCGGGCCTCCACAGTGACCTACAATCATTATACAGTGCTTCTGGTAGACAACACTCGAAGTTTCCAAGAAATTAAAGCGTGATCACCTAACAATTAGGGCTTATGCAATTGAAGGTAAAGTCAACCGGAAAACTCCTGATAGAGCCTCTACGAGGAAACTGACTGCTCGGGATATGAGACATTTGAAGATTTTTATGGCTAGAAAACAACTTTCTACAAGTAGGACGATATTTGAAGACGCTGGAGCCCCAGTACTAATCAGAAAGACAAGATGTGAGGTTCTGCAGAAGCTAGGAAAAGTGAAAAAGGCAATAAAATTACCACTTCTAACAAAAACTCAAGAAGAAAGTAGGGTCAAATGGGCTGAAGAGAGCATGAAAACTGATTTATCCAAGATCATATTTACTGACGAATGCAGAGCCACTCTTGATGGTCCAGATGGACGGGCGTCTGGATGGGTCCTCCATGACCGACCTTAACAGACACGGCTTAAGTGTCAACAATGTGGTGGTGGTGTTATGTTTTGGGCCGGGATAGTAGGTAACACCTTTATTGGTCCATTTGAAGTGGAAGAAGGAGTTAAACTGAATGCAGAAAGGTACTGCCAGTTTCTTGAAGTCAACTTGATTCCCTGGCTTGATGAGCAGACTATCGCACTCAGATCCAAATTGGTATTTCAGCACGATAACGCTCCCTCACGCCGAGCACGGTACACTGCTAACTGGCTTATGGATGGAGGATTTAAATCGAAAGGGATCTAGCCAGCGAATAGCCTCGATTTAAATCCCATTGAGAACCTCTGGGCAATGATCAAAAGGAAGGTCTATGAAGATGGTCGGCAGTTTTCGAGCAAAGTAAGCCTGTGGAATGCAGTGAAAATAGCTGCAGATTCTATTCCAACATCTGAAATATCAAACCTGACAAAGTCTGTTGATAATCGCCTTAAGAAAATAATGAAAAATGGAGGTTGCCATGCGCAAAATTAGCTTGTTTTGTTTACCACTACTGATCACTTATTTCAGTGTTTATTGAATTGCTTTGGTTATAATTTCTTGGTTTTGGACGAGTAATAGAAATATTCCTGTTCACTTGTATTATTTCCTCTTTATGACGTTTTTATTAACTTGTTGCATAATCTGAGGTAACAGTAAAAAACTCGTAAATAAGCAAATTGTACGATAAACTTAGCAAATGGCTAATTATTTATTTAACAAGTGTTGTTTATATTTGCAACACAGCCATACATTTAGTTAATATTGATGTTTCAAAGTTCGACACTTACCTTGAAAAATAAACTTAAAAACTTGTATTTGCATAATCAAAGCCAACTCACTGTAGTTGCACAAAAATATCTATCAAAGAAACTACAAACTTTTTCAGCTCTCTGAAGGACAAAATTTTATTATTTAGGTTGATTTTCCGTAAGAGGCACGCACCCGGTCGGGGAGTTTTGATAAAATGTTGCCCTAAGCTGTGCCGTCGCGTACGCGTCGTTAACATATTCGCCTCTCCTAATCGTAAAAACTACAGCATCATTGGAAAAATTATGGATTTAACATTCGCCAGCTTCAGCATCATTCCGTGAGACATTTAGGTATTCGGAATACGGTTAGGTAATTTCTTTTCTGCAAGTTAGCTAACGCGAGTCGGACGCCACCCTACTGTTATTCTGCTGTAACGCGCGCAGCACATAGCAGCTGTTTTTTTTTTTTCTAATTTTACCGAGCAATTGTATGGTTTCAGCATATTCTACATAGACTTTTGCTTTAATATTACTTCGCCGGAAGGCAAGTAAATTGTTCTATTTTTCCTTTAATGTTTCTCTTACCAATCTTGTTAAAAAGTTCTATCTCGGCGTTCAATCGCTCGCATCTGAGCCAATTTTTGTTGCAGCGGCTTGAAATTGTAGAGGATAGCAGATCACTGGTAGAAGACGAAAATGAATCGAAAACATAGCGATTTTCACTCATATAAATCCATCTATAGAATGCCATATTACTCTCGATAAAACTCACTTGATTTATTGCATTTTCAAGACGATAAACTCGGCTCTAAAAGTGCTTCTGATACATGCGGGCATTTGCCGGTTGAATTCATCTCTGCTCTTTTTTCAAAACTTATAACCAACATTCTTTCAAAATTTTATCCTTCAGAGAGCTAAAAAGTTTATAGATGCTTTGATACATATTTTTGTGTAACGATAATGATTGTAGGACACTCTGAAGGCCCAAATGAAATGATGAATAAACAATACAAAAAAAGCTACAGATAAACGTACTAAGTTTTTATGACGTCATCGCTTCGTACGTCCGCCGCGCGCAAACGCCGCCCTCAAGACAGTGCGCTGACCTGTTCCCGTTAATCATCCTTGGGCTTTGCCCAGGCACTCTAAATATTGGGCAGGCGCACTCTCTCCATACGTCATGACCTTGAATTTGGTGCCATTAAAGGTGATGTTGTTCAGCTCTACAGATGGCATCAAGGTCACTCTGTAATGATGGTTGAGTCTTTCTCTCTCTGCCAAATATAATTTTTGTTCTATCAGCCGAACTAACTCTATTTCCGAACAAACAGCTAATATTTGATAGGCTTGGGTAATAATCCTATCAAATAATAGGTCTTAGTTCGGAAATAGAGTTAGTTCGGCAATTGGGTAATTCCCTTAGCTGTTTTGCAGCAAGTCGACCAATGGTGCTATAAAAAGGACGAAGAGTAAAGGTCCAAAATAGTGCTTGAGATATGCCGGACCTCACCTCAGTCTCCTTACTTAGTACACCGTCGATAGGGGACCAATGACACGTAGCTCGACAAGTTTTCTGCAATAATACTATCAATAGTATCATATTATACTGATGCTCAACTGCAGGCTTTGCGTTGTTGACGGTACCTCCCGACACTAATATCAAAGAGCCCTTTCCTCACATGGAGTGTCTCCAGGTACCGTGATCAATTTTAACAACTTTCAAAAGTAAGACACTGTTTCGTTCCTGCAAACTACAAAGGCATCTCTCGTAGCCAATCTCAAGATTTCGCACCAATCTAGAAGCAGTCAGCAGATATCAGCAAAATTTCTTTCTACAAAACTGCAAAGAAACTTAATGTAGGAGCACATTTTGAACAAAGAAAGGGACGACCTTCCCTGGTAAAGATGCGCCCACAGAAATGAGACACACGCTCACTGCGTGACCAAATGCTGCCTGTGAGCACATTACAGTCGCTCCACACGGGGCAACACTGTAGCGCTGCACGGCAAGAGGTAGAGGGGCTACTGATAGGAGAAGAGTATGTGACTGACAGGGGAAGGATGAGACGGGCTATAAAAGATTACTGGGAAAACATAGGAGGGATGAATGAGGAAGTGCAGA
>LQNS02278143.1:32271654-32282076 GCA_001587735.2 Parhyale hawaiensis | reverse complement strand
GTGAGGCACAGGCGGAGTCAGGTCATGTAGGGTGCAGGCTGAGTTATGTGAGGCACAGGCGGAGTCAGGTCATGTAGGGTACAGGCTGAGTTATGTGAGGCACAGGCGGGGTCAGGTCATGTAGGGTGCAGGCTGGGTTATGCACGTATAGAGCATGTTGGGTTATGTGGGGTATACAGTCAAGTGAGAGGAGTAGCTGAGGACTAAGGTACCGTAGCTTGTGTTTGGATTCTTTATGTTGCATGTGTGGGACTGGGTGAGGGTGTGAGTACATAGGTAGGTTACGCTAGGTCAAGTTAAATGGGCTCTTGTAGGTTATTTGGAATAAGTGAAGATGAAGTTAGTATAGGCTAGGTTGATAGGGATGAGTTAGGTTTGGTAGGAGGCTAGGTATCGAGGTATTCGGATGACGTTAGTAGCGAAGTTGCTAATAATGAAGTTGGGTTAGGGAGGAGGGGATAAGGCTGCCTACAGCAGAACACAACAATAACGCGCGTACAGAAGAAATGAGAGCTCCAGAGAACATATCAGCGATTACATTCACGCGAGCTAACGATACAGAACACAGTGGTACTTTCGGTACCAGGCAACACTGGCCGGCAGTGCATGGCCCAGTTATACAGCAGCAAGTTTAGGAATAGAGCCAATAGAATTTTCCAAAGCAACAGCAATAGAGCGCAGTGCAGCACTGCGTAAGTGTGCTAGAGAATATGATGTATAACACAGGTCAACAGTATAGCGCGATAGCAATGTCATGTTTCGTTGCTGCAATGACGCACATGGCGATTCGTGAACAAGTCTATTGATTGGGATAACTACCTGCATCATGCTTCCATAGTTCAGTTGTACTTTTAAACCAAATACATATTTCATTAATGCATTCAAGACAAATATTTCAGTAACGTTTCCAAAACAAATGTTTCAGTTATGCTTTCAAAACAAATATTCCAGTTATATTTCAAAACAAATATATCGGTTATTCTTTAAAAACAAATATTTGAGCTTATCGTTCAAACAATGCAACTGCCAGTCCAAAACAAGAGCTACGAGTTACAAGAGAAAACATAAAACAAGAACACAGAGACAGCCAACACTTGCTTCACTATGCAACTCTGCACAAGAGTAAGATGAGGGTGGAACACAACCTACTCTACACACCGGCGCCGGAGCAAGGGTAACTTCATGTTCTCCCCTAACGGGCGGGGGCAAATCGCCACAAAGAAGATGGCGCAGAAAGCTTCCCCACTCGAGGTACACACAACAAAGGAAACTCAATTACACGGCGGGTGACACGCTGGTGTCGGGAGGACCGCTGCCTGGAAACTGGCTCTAGCTATGAGATATCGGCGCGAGATTCAGTCAAACCCCAGCGTCACCCTGCACTGGGCAGCTGACGTCGTGGGTGCACTAAGTCACCCGCCTATGTGAGTCTTGCTAGACACAGGGCCATACATACACAAACACAAGGTCCAATTCAAACTAGTTGTGAAGCAACTAGGCTTGCAACAAAGGGAAGTCAGTTTAATAGGTAACTACTATTTGAGATACGCTCAGTCACATGCGAAGGCACATGACTGGCAGAAATATCATTTTATTTTACATGAAAAATGTGGCTCCGCGCGATAGTTTTGGTCCTTCTCGATATTTTCAGGAAACAAGAGTAAAAGTCAATTTCCGTAGGCACGACACTGTTTCCTGACGGCAACACTGTGCCGTCCGAGGCTAGTTGCAAGCACTGGTTTAGAAGGAAAGTATGCTTAAAGCACCTCGCTGCATTGCATTACTGCTAACCCAGTTCTATTCTGCGTCCACCACAATGATATCGGCTGCACTACCGTACAACACGCTCAGAGCCATGAACTTTATTAGTATTAGATTCATTATTTTACCACCCCAGATGCAGCGCAGCGGTTCAGGAGTGAGACGCTATTAACTTCCTCTACCTACTATTTAGCAGCATTCCACCCCGGACAACTTATCTATCTCTGAGAGAAATTCAAGTAAACGCTATGTTCGCCATCACAAAATAGAAGGCAGTTTATATATCAGTAGCTTATTACAGCGAATGTGAAAGTCCAACGCTTACAATAAATGCGTGGAGCGGCCATGAGGTGCAGCGAATGAATCGCCAAGGACTTCACAGAGAGGTACATTGCCCAGATAGCGACGCCTGTCGTCAGTAAAGGTGGGGCACTCCACCAATATGTGGCGAACACTAAGAGGCACCATACAGTCCATGCAGTACGGTAAGTGATGCCTACCCATCAAGATGCCATGCGTCAGTCGGGTGTGGCCTATTCTTAGTCGACAGAAGATAACCTCCCACTGTCGAACCGAACAGAGTAATGAACGAAATGGGCCCGCAGCATCTTTTACATGGCGTAGCTTGTGTTAAGCACAGTGCTCCACTCAGCAGACCAACGTTGCTACGATGAGGTCTTCCAATGCGCACGGTAGTTAGATCTGGGCAATCGCATAAAGTTAATGTACAGGTTGATCGCTTATAGCTGCCCGAGCGGCAGCGTTCGCGCGTTCATTACTGTCAACAGAGACGTGGCTCAGCACCCAGCACAAGCAGACTGGATCGGGGAGCGGAAATAGACGGGAATGGATTCGGTGGACCACAGGATTTGTGTGGAATGGATATGAGATGGCTGTGATGCAGCTCCGCGAGTCGGAAATAACATTTTGTAAATTCTGCTGTACCCTACCGATTATACTAGAGCATCGTGGATTGCTAGTATTTCAGCAGTAAAAATGGAGGCCAATCCAGGGATCCTACAGGATGCGGTGACATTCGAAGCTACAAAAACGTGTCCAACACCAGCGTCGTCCTAGGACCCCCATCTGTATATACAAACGCAGAGTCTGCGTGTGTATAGAAATGGTCCATATACAGAGCGCGTAACTGCGAGGGAGAGTGTCCTTCTTACGGACACTCGGGAGTTTACGGCAGACGTGAACTGGGAGACTTTACCAAGGTGGAATATTATTATATTCCTTGGTTTTACCACCGCACCCACGTCATACGACGTGATCCAAGCAGAGAGACTCAGTTCATTATGTCGCATCAGTATATGTGTGCTTTATCTCGGCATTCCTGCCGGTAAGTCTCAGGTGGTCGAGTGCGCTACAACTTGCGGAAAAGAAGCGCAAAGAATAGAAAAAGACTCGAGTGGACGGCCCCTTACAGGGCCTTACACACGAGAGAGAGTAGATGTGTCCCGCGTAGTAGGTCAGCAATCTCGATCGACAGTGCACCTCACGGAACAGAAAAGGGGAAAATAGAGAGCCTACCTAACTTTATAAAACTAACTTTGTCAGCAGGAACTGCGTCCAGCTGCAACATCCCCTGCGGAGAAGGTACTTGGGACCCTTGGGTTCATGAGGAATAGGTGAAATATTATCTAAAAGGATGTTTTCGAACGTAATTCCGTGCATTACTCGCAACTGGTTTACTTTCTCCAAGAAACTATTAGGCGGACGACGCCGAACTTCAGGTTGGTCACCGTCACCTGAATAGAAAGAACTGTCAAGTTGGAGACAGCGACCAGAGCCATGAACTTTTCAGCACACCTGGCGTAATATGGACGCTGCAGCTACAAAGGAGACAGCCCTACTCCGCCAGACCTGCTGATCCCGTATTGCACCGCCGGATCAAACAATATAACAACCTCGGGACAAGGACCAAACTGTCCTGTACGTAAATAGTTGCAGTCATTCAGAGGAAGAAGAAAGAAATAGCAGTCCATGGACACACAAAGCGCCATTAATGCAAGAACGAAGCGAAAACAAGCTGAAGTTAGAGCCGCATCGCGCTAAGATGAAATATTTTATACAGAAGGTCTCAAGATATTACAAACTACTCGCATCAATGAGTTCTGTGCTTCGCAATTTGACCAGCGCGCTGCTTCTCGCACAAAAATAAAGCGCAGAGTACATTATAAAAAAAAAAAAAAACGAAGGAAGTAGAATAGGACGGAGACAGAGACGCTCGTACGGAGGGTTCCTTCCAGGGCCCCCACACGGAGGAGGTAGGAGCCCCATGGGATGGGTGGCTTGCCACAATCACGAAGCAGAAGGGGAAGTATCGAGGACCTACATGACTTTAGTAGCTTTATCAGCAGGAACTACTACCAAATGCAACATTTCCGGCGACAAGGCACTATAGACCGACCGGGGCGCACTGGCTACAAATTCGCCATTCTGTGTGCACTCATCACTGTGCATGCGTTCAACTAAGTTTTCTTGCCGCGCACTAACCACCCGAAGCACTACCAAACCTAACCTACGTCACCTTACCTAATGTAACCTAACCTTATCTTACCTAATGTAACCTTTCGTAACCTAACGTTACCTAACCTAACCTAATGTCACCTAAGCTAACCTTACCTAACTTAACCTAACCTAATCTGCGATACAGCGAGCAGGCACAGCACACGAACTTGAACGCCATCCGCACGTACACCGATGCCTGTACACAAACGTACATAGCCAATGGAGAGTTTTTAGCAAGTGCGACCGGGGCGAAGATTTTGAAAAGACCGGGACAGGATTGACCAAAAATCAAGTAGCCGGGGCCGGGCCGACCAAAACCAAAAAGCGGGGACCGGGGTAACCAAAAATAAAGTAATCGGGGCCATGGCGATCAAACCAAATAGACGCGGCCGGGGGTTCCTTGCACTGGCAGTAGTTCAAGACAGTATATATTGATATGATATTGATCAATCGTCACTCATAATGAATCAGTTTACATAAAAAAATTAGCTTCTCCCAGAAAACTTGTTTCATTACTTGTTAAATGCTTTCCTCCTCCCCCCTCCAAAATGCCCCGGCTAAATCCCCGGTTTTCACAGTTTGAAAAGCCGGGGCCGGTATCGACAAACCGGTGCCGAGATGAGCAATTTTCGATAAACCGGGACCGGGGGGCAGAAAAAGGCCGGGGATTGCCGGGGCCCCGGTCACCTCGATCGGTGGCCCACCTCGCGGGACAGAAAAGGCAATTAAGAGAGCCTACTAAACTTTACAAAACTAACCTCGTCAGCAAGAAATGCAGCAAGCTGCAACATCTGCGTAAAAGGCACTGGGGACCCTTGGGGTTGTGAGGCCCAATTATATTGTGGTAGGGAAAGGGCCCACCAGAATATACCCTTGAGGACTCCAGGAGTATAAGCCGCAATAAGCGGGGGAGGGGGTTAGCACTATTGAGCTGCTTACTGCACCAGAGCTCTACAGAGTGCCGGGCGGATGATCTAGCGAGCACACAATGCAAGTGTGCTCAGCTCACAGTAGCAATGGGCTTCCTACAAAAAATTTAACCCAGCCAAGATACAAATGAATGTTGTGTAGTAATACAAAACCACCACACCACACATGCTGAAGCTAAACACACCAAACGATAAGGATATACAACACTGTTAGCAAGTAAGCACTGTTATAGCAATGTTTATCTGGGAAAGAAAAGAAGCATCTTAGTTAGTGATAAAAGAGGAGGGAAAACCGCACACAACACGGAATGGTCGCAATAAATGTAATAGTGGTGTATGGGTCGGACCGTGACAGGTGAGTGCATCGCATCCTAAATTGGTGATACATGTATGTAGTAGTGATGGCTAACAGTCGATGCTAGTTGCCTAACACAATCGCGTAGAAGTAGTGCTAGTAAATAGATTTGCCAGCGGAGCGATTGTAAGACGCATCCCGCCGTAGGTCACTTTTTTTCAGCACCTCTGCCGGAAGTTTTCGATGTTTGAATCAATGTTTTAGCTGCGAGACGCCAATATTGATGGGTTGCATTAATATAAATAATGAATGGAGAACTGCCGCACGGGCACCACTTGCCGTCCCGCCAAACGCGGTCCACAGAGTTCCTTTCGTCCTCTCCAGTGCAGAGTTGGTGTACATAAGAGCATATCGCGGAGTCGCACTGCTTGCCTTAAGTCTTATCAAACTTTCTTTTTTAGTTTTCGTATAGCCAGCCTGTGTTGCGGGTAAAACCGAGAAGCCCGTCTCTCTCTGCTAACTTGAAGCGTGTTTAATTTCTTCTACAATACAAGTCCAAGACTTCTTCGGTGCAGAACAAAGCAATCGGCTGTGCAGTACAAGACTGCTTCGTTAACTGAACATTCGAGTAATAGTCACCAGGGTGACACCTTAGGCAAGATTAGGACATGACAGTCAGTTACACTGTCAAAGTCTCACTAGCGGCTTTGGTTTCACCATAGCAAACTTTCTGTAACGGCTACAGGCAGCGAGTCACGAGGACAGGGCGAGAACAGTGGGCGGCTGGTGTAGGTGTTGGCGACCTGGTACTTGCTAACCTCTCGTGTTCTATATGATAACCAATGGCAGACTACAGCATAGAGTTACGGCTGGTAAGTGATGCAGTGGGGTGAGATGAGGCCTAGCACGCCTGGTTACTACACCAAGAGTGAAGTCTACGTTACATGAGTTGGCAGAAGAAAGACGCCGACAAACACCATAGGGCCCCGCCCTGTGAACAAGGGAGGGACTCACTAAATGCCCTGCTGTGATGTAGGTATAGCAGTCACATGAAGGATGAGTGGCATGATAAAGAATTGACACTAATGACTGTAGGCAAATTAAACAAAGGCTGGGAGCACCAATGCCTGGGGTCTCCCATGCGAGAGCTAATGAGAGAGTTCACATTTGGTCAGAGATAAAATTGGCTGAATGCACACTATGCAATTGAAAGCAGACGTAGCAAGGAGAAAACGAGAAACTTTAATACCGCAAAGTGAGAAGCTACAGTTAACTATACAGCGCCGTCCGCGATTGAGAAACGAACAATAATAATCCATATTCCATTGGAGTGATTGCAGAAATTCCATGATGTTTGACTGTTAGAATATAGCTATGCCGAAAGTTTTCGGGTTACAAGGAATAATACAAACTAAGTTGTTTCAAATTTATTCTTTTCCCAGGGTCCAATAAAAAAATCAGGAAAGACTATAGAAGCGCTCCAATAGAGCATGCCTCCGCCAAGCAATGCAATGTTAACGAAAAATTCAAATTAGTCCTGAAAGAAAGAACTGTTTTTTATCATCACCATTTTTTTTTTAATTTACGACCCACGAAATTCCTAACACTCATGTAATTTTCCTGAAGGTCCGTCTGTATCTTTTTGAGTTATGCTTGTGCTTGTGTCGCTTGTGCCTTTCACCATTTTTAACACTTCTTGTAAATTTCATGAAGATGCGTTCATAAGTTTCTAGTTTACTTTCCTAACAAACATAAAACAAACAAAGAGCTAAACAGACAAACAAACTGTCAGATCATCACAAAAATTTGGTCACGCACTCTTCATAACATTTCAACAATTCATGGCAATTTCATAGAGATCCGTTCATGCTACTAAAAAAAAGGCAAACAAATAAAAATGGTTACATGGATCTTCACCAAAAGTTCATCATCTGTTCCTCCTAACATACCTAACAATCCTTGTAAATTTCATAAAAATCCGTACCTAACTTTTTGAGGTATCTTGGTCACAAACAGACAGACAAGCTCAGACAAAATGATAACATCCTTGCCGGAGGCAACAAAAAGAGTGACAATCTTTCATAATTCAAGCTTCTAACATTGGAAGCAAAAGATAAAGGATGTGTCGCTTGTTTATCACGACGGCAGCATTTGTTGCAATGTCTCAACAAGTGAGAGTATATATAGCTGGCTGCTAAAACAGTAAATTGTAAGGCTAAGGCAGGAAAATTACACAATCTAACAAATTCTGCTAAGGTAAAACGCTCGAAAATATTTGTTAGCGAAATTTTGACACACTGTTACGAAACTGGCAGCTTAGCTAATAGAAAGAAGCCAGATTCATATCGAAAAACTAAAGTCAGGGAAGGCAGAATTACGCAACGCCTTGTAGTAGAGTTCTCAGAAGAAGCCGCTTATTGGCAATAAGAACAAAATATTTTTCAGTGACGAACCGAAGTTCAATGTATTTGGAAGTGACAGCAAACAGTATGTGAGAGGACGAAACATTGAATTCTTTAATTTTAAATGCATTATGAAAGTTACATTTGGATGAGGCGGCGTAATGGTACGCCAGAGTTAAAGCAGCAATATACTAAAACTTTTTAGGAAGACATTTGCCAGTTCTGCAAAATTCCGAAAGTGATACTAGTGTATTTATACAACATAACTCTTTGCCATTGAGAAAGCAATGAACGATGTATCTCAAGGAAAAACAACTTCGAGTTTAATGTTATGGAAAGCAATCCAAAAGATGTGGAAGATCTGTGGCGGGAATTGGAGAAGAATAGACAAAGATAAGAGTTACTATCTGTACACATTTGGTGAAATCCTGCTTGAACAATTGCGTTGCGCAGCGGTTTTTGAAAAAAGTTTGAACAGAAAACATAGAGAAGTGTTTGTATTTTTCTTTTATTCAGTTAATTTTTTTCAAAATTAGAGTTTGTTCCTTAATTATGGAGCATATACAAAAGAGTAAAATTAGAACAACATTATTTGTAATTTTCATTGTAATCTGAAAATTAAAACCTAGATCAGTAGCTATATAGCAACAGATACTCTGAGAAATTCTGCAGTTACTTTAGTACGTAACAGATTTTCATCTTCCTTATTGACGGCCCTGTATACCATATATAGTGCGTATATATATACATATATGTATCTAATTGGCCTAATACAGGTACACCCCCTCCGAGAACCATATAGGTTAGGAGGGCAAGGACTGGTTCTACTAAAATCCTAAGAATTATAGGTGTATATATACAGGTTCACTATGTCTTCAACTTCATATTTCACTAGCAGAACTAGTCCTTGCTTACCTAACCTACAAGGTTGGCGGATAAGAGCTCATTGGAAGGGGGCTGGTACTAGGGTGGATGGACGGGGTGGATGCTGACAGCACAAAAAAGTATTGCGCGTTCATCTGTCGGGAAATGGGCGTGCGTTCCAAAGTAGACTTTTTTCCGTCGAAAAGAGACCAAATTCGCATAAATCTGCTGAGTTTATAGTGTTTTTTCACTAATTGAAGTTAATAGGCCGTTAGGTGACCAGGATTTCTGGTTCTTCTATCGTGACGCCGGCCACTTAACAGGCCGTACATGAATATTTGTGGCTATTTAATACGCCACCAGGGTCTGCTGCTGAGTTCAATAACTGACCAGCCACACATACACAAGGCGGCAGTCAGGGGCAGGTGAGTCTAGTGCCACTGCCACTACACTGCACTCGAGGCGAGAACGCACAAAGAAGGCAGATAGCCTGCACCGTACATTATCAACAAAACATATCATCATTGTATAAAAATACGTGGCATGTTCCAAAAGCGCTCGCGCAGTACTGACAAGAACAAAGAAAATGTAACATTTTGCGGAGAAGTCTTCTGAGTTAGATATGCAATGCAGAAAACACGTGCAGGGGTTACAATAGTAACCCAATAGTATATAGGTTACAGGTGGCTTCAGGTGCCATTAACTATGTATAATTAATAAGTCATAAATTTGCGTCGCTGCTTGTGGGAAATGGAGGTCTGTTGATGATGTGAGGAGGTCTGCTTGATGTTGTGAGGGGGTCTACTAATGTTGTGAGAGAGCCGGTTGATGCTGTGAGGGGGTCTGCTGATGCTGTAAGGGAGCCTGTTGAGGCTGTGAGGGGGTCTGCTGATGTTGTGAGGGGGTCTGCTGATGTTGTGAGGAGGTCTGCTTGATGTTGTGAGGGGGTCTGCTGATGTTGTGAGGGGGTCTGCTGATGTTGTAAGGGAGCCTGTTGATGCTGTCAGGGGGTCTGCTGATGCTGTAAGGGAGTCAGTTGATGCTGTGAGGGGGTCTGCTGATGTTGTAAGGGAGCCTGTTGATGCTGTCAGGGGGTCTGCTGATGCTCTAAGGGAGCCTGTTGAGGCTATGAGGGGGGTCTGCTGATGTTGTGAGGGGGTCTGCTGATGTTGTGAGGAGGTCTGCTTGATGTTGTGAGGGGGTCTACTAATGTTGTGAGAGAGCCGGTTGATGCTGTGAGGGAGTCTGTTGATGCTGTGAGGGGGTCTGCTGATGTTGTAAGGGAGCCTGTTGATGCTGTCAGGGGGTCTGCTGATGCTGTAAGGGAGCCTGTTGAGGCTATGAGGGGGTCTGCTGATGCTGTAAGGGAGCCTGTTGATGCTGTGAGGGGGTCTGCTGATGCTGCGAGGAGGTCTGCTGATGTTGTAAGGGAGCCTGTTGATGCTGTCAGGGGGTCTGCTGATGCTGTAAGGGAGCCTGTTGATGTTGTGAGGGGATCTGTTGATGTTGTGAGGGGATCTGCTGATGCTGTGAGGGGATCTGCTGATACTGTGAGGGGGTCTGCTGATGCTGTGAGGGGGTCTGCTGAAGCTGTGAGGGGGTCTGCTGATGCTGTGAGGGGGTCTGCTGATGTTGTAAGGGAGCCTGTTGATGT
>LQNS02278143.1:32254835-32270009 GCA_001587735.2 Parhyale hawaiensis | reverse complement strand
GTCAACCACCTGTTTGAGTGTCCCGCCCACCCTACCGCCCTCCTTCCTACCTCTCTGTGGGACAGCCCTTTATCTGTGACTGACTTCTTGTGTTCCCTGCCTTCCTTCTCATACCTTCCACCACGCGCCCGACCCCCTCCGGAGCCGCCCCCTACTTAACAACAACAAACTAGCGCGTGCAGAGTGTAGCCACTGCGTGCCTTAGAAGCTGGCTGTCACCGCTCCAGCCAGTTGGCGGTTGGGAGTAACTTGGTACATCTATGTTAGTGCGTACGTGACTAACTGCGTGGGTCGGCAGTTTTTGATTAACCTTGACTGCTGGCGGTTGTCGCGTGCCGCCGGCGAGATGCCAGTAGCTTGCAGCGTTTACGGATGTTCCCAGAGATTCAGCAAAGGAAGTTGCATTACCTTTCACCAGAAAAGTTTATTATCAACACTATCATTTGTGGATTTTATCTTTTTTCTAAAAATTTAATGAAAAATAAATTAGTAAGCGAAATAGATATGGAGAATTGCTTTTGTTAATTAATATGTACTCGGGTCGATTGAAAATAAATTATTTAAGCCTACCTTCCTTCGGCAACGTCAGTGAGAAATTGTTGAATGAAAATAACTAATTTTTTCATATATTTATAAACTAATCCTTAACAGCATAACACTATTGCTCTTCTACTCTTGTATAGCTACGCATTTGATTCCAATGCTTTTAGTACGGGATTTGTTGGCTGGTGTCATGCATGCTTGTCAGTTTTTATTTAAAAAAAAACGTGTCGGGTAAAGGTGGTTTTATACTGTATAAGCATCACTAATGCATAATTTGTATTGATGTCATTTAAATAATATTATGCACCATTACTTCTTAATTACACATTAATTACATTTAAGGACGGTGCTATATGTATTATGTAGTGCAAAATGAGAAACACGCACCGCCATCATGCACGATATTGAACTTTTAGTTCACAATGAAGTACAAGACGTTATACGGGGAGGTTGATTGCCTATAGAAGAAATTCCAATTCTAACGTGCCCAATTATTAACACCAAAAGCAAGCAACTTCATAGTCATTATGTTCAGAAATTAAATCGCTCATGCTTTAAAAATAAATTGGCATTATATAGATGTAGAAGCAGACTCTGAAAGCACCGATAACGTTGATATAGAAGACGACTTGGGCACGGAATTGATTTTAACCCGTCCTTTCATTTTGCGAACACAGTAGCTTATATAGGTGGATTTATTGCAAAAAAATTGCGGGCAGCCATAACGCGAAACTTCCGCTGCAATGATTTTGGAAACGCATTATTGTAGTCAGTTTGCAAAACTCATTAATCTTAAATAAAAAATTGGTGTAATTTTTCTTTGTGATGACGTGGCTAAAGTCTACTTAAAAGTTAAAATTACCTATGGTATAAATACCACGACCGCAATTAAACAATTGAAAATGTTTAAAATATGTTAAAAAACGTAAAAGAAGTCTTATCTGCATGTTTAGGACAGGAAATCCGTGATACACCTTAAATTACTGCGTAATTAAACTTAATTTGACCAACCTTTGACGACTATTAATGAAATCAATAGACCGAAATATTTAGAAATACTGCCAAAGAATATACTGACACTTTAAAGTCAATGCATAATAGGAGGTCGTCAGCGGGCCAACAAACTAACACATTTTAGTGGCTTGTAGTTGCTAAAAGAGGTCACTTATGACCACTTGTAGTGGTTACAAGAGAGAGGCGTGCACTCGCATTGATAGATGCTGCTACTGTACGGTAATACTGTGTGCGTTTAACACCGGGATAAGCGCAGCTGTGGTGTACACGCACAGCCATGACTGCGCGCAACGGCTGGCTGAAGATGGCTGCGGCTGGTGGCAGCTTCTGTGAACATTTCTGTTTATTTCAACCTTGTAATTTGGTTCTTTGTCGACAGTTTTTTCTTTTTCTCTTTTCATCAGTAGCCTTAAGGTTTGAATTTTATCTCTTTTAATTTAGAAAGCAAATCTGCCGTCGGTTCATTTTCTGGAGTAGTAAATGTTAATTGAATTAATTCCTATGTTACACGTTGTTTTTATGCCTTGGTAGCTGGCTGCCTCTGTAGCGTAGTTGGCTACACTTATGAGTGAAGGGCTGGTCTGTAGCGCTTCCTACTCCTCGTTAATTATTTTAAGGCTTCATACACCTTGAAGTCGAGCGGCCACGTACGACTTCGTCGGTTTTAACAGCATAGACCTAACGCGATGAATCCATGGCTACATTCAACACATTATTGAACTGTCCCAAAAAACTGGACACAGTTTCAAAATGCTACAATTCTTACACTGCAGTAACCGCCAGTGATAAACTTTTGGGGCTGTTCCTCCAAGTACTGAATGAGTTAGAAATCACAAGGATTTTAAATTTTAGTTTTTTTTTTACGTTTTATTCAAATACACCAATGCACTGTCATTGTTACGGCTGATAACGCGAAGAAGGTGGTGGGTGTTGATTTTGCAGGTGTCACAGGACATTCTTGACAGGGCCAAATGCCTAGCTAGGATAAGGCACGGGATCACAGAGTGGCCAGTTTTGGACAGCTCCACTTTACACAATGTTTTGAAGAGAAACTGCGACGTCACCGGGAATACATCATCTCGTGAACAGGTTACGCTAACACAAGAATCTGTTTTTGAAGAAATTGAACGAGTCTCCTATACCTAGCTCCTTAGCAATCGCATCATGTACAACAGAAAAATGATGAGCTGCCATTGATTATTCACGGGCTACGTAATAGTGTGAAAAAATAGGATACGCCGATGAAAAAATGGAAATGTGTAAAATGGAAATGTGTAACATTATGATGGGCAAAATAGCTGTAGCTATACTAAGGGAAACAGAGCTTCGAAATGGCGTGCAAATACAGAGGTGAAAAATGACTTGTGTATCTCTATGTCTTTATCAAGATACAATCACGAATCCTTTGCTGACAGAACATTTGCGAGATTCACCGGTAAAATCAGAGTACTAAGATAGGCTAGACCAGGTGTGTTATGATAAACGGACTGCGTTACGTTAGACTGAGTTCGTCAGCTTTCAAGCGGCGAAGAATAGTTTAGCTGGCTGGAGATGGGTTAGAAGCGCTGTCTAACTAAAGTAACTGATAATCTAAATTAACCGTGGAATTTCAACGGGTCCCCGCTTGTATTATCTATATTCTAATTCTGTTTGAGGATCTTCGTTGCACACCTTGGAAAAAGTTTCATTCACTTTCGAAGCATATCTACCGCTTTTCATTTTTTCTACAGTATCTCATGTTCTCATTGCTTGAGGTGCACGATATTCTTAATAGGGCCAGAGACGTAGCTAGGATACTGTGTGGGAGAACAGAGCTGGAAGTGTTAGATATATCGGCTCTAAAGTGTACTTTCAAGCGAATGTGCGATGTCTCGGGAAATACAATGGCATCTTCAGATTATTATTATTATTATTATTATTATTATATTGAGTAGTTTAAGTCTCCGTCTCCACAGCAACGGCGATCTAACAGAGGAAGAAGCAAGGGACACATAGTGTGACGATAGACACGTGGAACCCANAGTAAAAGATGGGAAGGAAGCAAAGTGGGCACGAAAGACAGCCGTCCCGAAGGCCTAGCTAATGGCTAAGGTAACCTACACAAACCCCCTGGGGGTGCTACTCCCCATAACATAGGATGGGCGAACCTTGGCATTTTGAGAACAGAAGGTTAGGTTGCTCTGATTGAAGAAATTCGCTGAGTCTGTTGTACTCTATTGTACAGCTATCACATCAAGCAAAACGGAAAAACGATTGGCAACTGATCAATTATTATTATATTGGTAGGCTCGCTATTTCTGAAACTTATACAATCAATAGCGAATTAAGATGATTTACTCGGCTTACAGCCTGCACCACAACGTTGTGCTCAGGAGGTAAGAGGTGAAGGACGAAAAGAGAAGAAGACAGAAGAAAGAAGCGCCCGTGCGGAAGGTCCCTTCTGTGGCGCTCCGCACGGGCGAGGTAAGAGCCCCGCCGAAAAAGTCGGTCACCTCAATCAGCGCCCCACCTCGCGAGACAGATAAGAAATATAGAGAACCTACCAAACTCCACAAAACTAACCTTCTCAGCAGAAACTCTGGCCAGATGCTACCTACCCTACGAAGAAGGCACTTGGGACCCTTGGGTGCGGGATGCCCAAAAATATTGTGGCAGGGAAGGGGCCCGCAACTGATCAATATCCACGATCCCGCAGTAGTGCAAAAAATTAGACACGCAAAAAAAAAAGAGATTATGAACGGGTAAATTGTTTGTGAACTGTGGAAAACAGCTTAGAAAATGCATGTAAACATATAGGACAATGCAAGAAGTACCGTCGTATCTTCAAGTTTTTATCAAGACACAAGTACGAATTCTTTGCTGACAGAATAAATGCGAGAATCACAAGTGAAATAAGAGACATCAAACGAGGTTTGTTACGGTATAAATGGTTCGTCAGGCCGACTTTAGATAAGAAGGGATAGGTTAATTTACAAGAGCACTACTCAAAATTTAAAACATTAATTAACAGTGGAATCCCCACGGGTTGCGCGAGTAGATTATTAATATTACCAGCGGGACCCGTGTAAATTCCACGGGTAGTTTATGTTCTCACTTTTTAATATGAAACAATCCAAAGCTACGCCATTATAACTCACTTTAGTTTGACCTAATGCAGCACCTCAACCTAACCAAACGGAACCTACCCCATAAATAGAGCCTGCCTCTTAATCCTTACGAACTGCGTCTTATCTCAAGTTTGTGGCATAGGGGAGTCAAAACATGGGAACGTTCCTCCCTATCTTGCCCATTAAGCTGCTGTATATGCAGGTTCGGCTTGTCTAATATTGTTGTATTCAAATACTGCATAAACTCCGAGGCGCGGCAGCTATTCCGCTACAGCGAGGCCACTTGCTCAGTTGCGAATCCTTCTCTGAATTCCTATTGAGTTTCAAGTCGCAACTGTACATATTTGGAATCAATGTATAAGCTTAATACATTCAGCCGTTATCACGCGCACGAGAAGCGCTTCCGTGTTCCGACTCGTAAGAAGTGGATTTAACGTAGCCCGTGCATGCCAAGTCGCGGCCCGTCCATCCTAAGTCACCCAACACAACCTATCTAAGACACTATGATGGTCCCCGGTGGATCTCGCAATGTTTTAGCAGCAAAGTTTTCGCCTTTGTATATCATGATATAGATATAAAGACAGCATAAAAACAAATTTAGCAATCTCACTCTTCGGAGGTACTTTTCTCCTTGCTTTTCTTCTACATTTACATGCCTTTGCTAACCTTTGTTTCTCATTGTCTGAAGATTATATTACTTAGATTTTCACATATTCAACATTTCCATTACTGAATGTATTTTATGATTTCAATTCAATAGCGGAACCCCTGGCTGCTTTATACTTTATGTGCGATAGCTTTCCCACAAGATACAACAGGCTCAGCTCATTTCTGAATAATTGATTCATGTCAAGGAAAGCACTTTTTCTTGTCAGCTTACGTAATTTCTTTAAATATCGAGCTTTCACTTCGCATCGAGCTCGGTTTGCACCGTATTTTGGCAACGAATATTCCCATACTCGGATCGCTATGCGACCCTAGCAACGTGAATACTTCAAGATTTGAAAATCGGCACTGTATGTTCGATAGGTACGTGTAAAATGAACTTCATACCTTTACTCCGAAACTGACTGAAAATTTATTCATGAGCGAGCTAAAAGAAGACAGCTATTTGAACTTCTTTTCAGTGAAAATCAAGTTTTTGGCAAGTTAAATTCTCCCTTAGCTTATACTGAAAAGCGTAACGTACAGACACATGGACCGAAGGACGTACAGACGGACGGAGCCTCAAGCAGAATTATAATATTACTAGTGGGACCCGTGAAAATTTCACGGTTAACTGATGTTTTCACCTAGTTTCATTTGACTTACGGTAGTGTTCCAGCAATTTAACCTACTTCGTCTAATTTAAAGTTCGTTTGACGAACCCCCCCGTCTACCTTAACACACCTTGTCTGGCGAACTCTAGCCTTTCTCACCTGTGAACCTTGCATACAACGGTACTTCTTGCATTGTTCTCCTATATTTATACATGTCTTTTCTACTCTCTGTTTTCCACTGTTTACAGATAATTTAGCCGATCGTCATCTTACGTGTCTCAATTTTTTGTCAGCGTTTCCGATTTTTTTTAACGACTACTGGACCCATGGCTATTGATCAGTAGCCCATGATTTTCCTGCTCTCTCTGACGCGATGGATATACAACAAACAGACTGGGCCAGTTTCTTAAGAAGCCTAACCTTTTGTTCTCAAGATATTGTATTTCTTTAATTGAACATGGCACATTTGCTTGAAAGAATACCTTAGAGCCGATATGTCTAACACTACTCACTTCATTCTCTAGCAGCATATCCTAAGTACGTATCTGGGTGGCTTTATTCAAGTCGTCGAGCGTCACAAGCAAAGCGAATGAAATATTTTGAATTTTGTTAAAGAAATGAAATGCGGTAAATAAGATAAGAGTGAAACGATCTTCACGTCTTCTCTTTGAAAGTGACTGAAATTTTTTTCAAGAAGCGCTAAAGAAGACAGCTATGGTTGAACTGCGTTCCAGCGAAAATCTTTCAAATTGCAGTTCCCCCTACCCAAGGAGATTCTATAGAGAGGAGGGAGCCAGGAGCCTCGCCCGTGAAACTCAAGCGTCTCCTATGGCAGTCAGTCGCGTATGCACCAATTGCATATCAGTAAAGAGTCTTTAATGGCTGCAACTAGTCGCGTATGCACCAATCGCATATCAGTAACTCGCTTTGTCTGCTGCTCCCCTATGAAACTTAATGCTCTCCCGTCACCTCCACCAATCAGATTCTCACAACCTTAAAAGATCTTGTTGACTCGCTGGCAAATGTGTGAATGGGCCTCAGGGTTCCCTCATCTATAGAAGCTCCTTGCTCCTACCCAATACTGAAAAGCGTCACCGACAGACACAGGGACGTACGGAGCTTCAAGTAGAATTATAATATAGATATTGAGTAGTCTAAGCCTCCGTTTCCGCAACAAAGGCGATCTCACAGACGAAGAAACAGACATGTAATACGTCGATTAAAACGCGGAACAAACGGACGAGTGTGTTCCCAAACAGGATCAACGCGCATGGAAACAGCAAGTCGGGAAAGAAGAGGAAGAAATAGGTAAGTAACCTTAGTAAGAGTATGAAATCTGAAGGAAGCATAGTGGGCACGATAGACAAACGTCCCGAAGGATTAAGTAAAGGCTAAGTTAACCGACATAAACCCACTGGGGTCTATGCTTCCTACAACATAGGATGGGTGAACCTAACTAGCTTAACCCTACGGCTGATTACCCATCCTCTGCCCCCTGAGGGGGAGTAGCCTTGACAATTAGTTATGGAGCTATCGGTAGAAGTATTCTCCTAGTCTAAGCCTCCCTACACACAGAATACACTGTAATCCAGAGAGTGGAAGGAAGAAGGGACGTAAAGAATGTCATGAGAAACGTGAAACCCAAGCACGAGTCAACGCGCGTGGGAACAGCACGTCAGGAAAGAAGAGGAAGAACACAACAAAGCCTTTCAGTAGGAGTATGATAATGGAAAGAAGCAAAGTGGGCACGAAAGACAGACTTTTCGAAGGCCTAGCTAATGGCTAAAGTAACCTATACAGCCCCCCTGGGGGCACTGCTCCCCTAAACATACGATGGGCGAACCTAACTAACCTAACACTATGGCCTATGGCCCACCCTATGTCTCCTGAGGGGAAACTATCGGTAGTAAAATTGCAATATCACCAACACTCACAGCTGCTGCTAACGAGACCCCAAGAGCACAAGACTGCGTCTTAGCAGTGATGAACCAGTGATACGGTGGGGCTCGTTATACCTGGCAGCGGTTGTGAGCCCAGCCGCAGTTGAAAATATTAGCTAAACATGTAGATTTGTGCTTCTCTACGCTACATAAAGTTAGCAGACACGACCTGGACGGGATTTGCGAGACTAAAAATCGAGCTCGGAGGAAACACGTGGTGGAGCGCGTGCCTCAACTAATACCCATTCAAGTATGGAAGTTTAATTTCCGTACTTTTTAGTTGGTGACGTCAGCAAGTGAGGGCATCTGGTGCACCGATTACACGCACGCACCACAGAGAAGGTTTCAAACGTTCTGCAAAAATGAGCGCATTTCGCAAGTTGAATAAATTTTGATAGTTCAAAAAATGCTCCGTCCTACTAAGCTCAGCGCATTGCCGCTCACAGAAAAATGTTCAGGAGTGAGTGTCCTGCGTGGCCGGATCATCTCCTGTCCGAGAAGCTAAAGAAAATACTCAGGGTAGTAAATAAAATTTTTTAGCGGAAACGATAGGACCTTCAGACCACACGGGAGGATCAAACACAACAGAAGGGACACATCGCAGTTACCAAAACACAGAGCTGCTCATGTGGCTTCCTGGGCACCGTCACGGCACCACTGTTTTTTTCTTTTGTAACGTCGCTGCACACACGACTATGTCCATTTGGATAATTTAGCGCCTGAACATGGATGTAACATCATCACACAAAACCAGCACAGTTCCGTCTCACGTCCACCGCAAGCGTGTCGGCGGTCTCAAACAAACAAACAAACCATGTGAGGGATGATATGCACTAACGCACCCTGAGGTCACATGGAGCAGCAGCACAGAAAGCCATCAAACTAAGGCAGCAGCGGAGTACCTGCAGCGTGAGGATCGAGAAGGTTCTAGCAAAGGCTGAAACTGATCAAAGTACGGAAGAGCGACTACCCACCAGGAGCGCCTTTCCAGAAGGCTTTGAAGCCCTCCTCTTTGTAGATCTTGCGAGCCGCGTCCAGCACTCCGTTGTAGGTGGTTTGCCCAGCTCTGGCGGCCACCTGCAGGCGAGTCTTGATGACGTCAGCAGGGGTGGTGAGGGAGGCCGCCGGTACACCGCCTGCACAGACATCGCACCTGTCACAATATCTTCGTCCCATCTTGTTGGCAAAATCAGTACAGTAACAATTGTGCTTATTATCATTTTTTATAGAGCAGTTACGATCGTTTTATTTAAATCTTAGATTAGATTACATAGGCGGTAGTAGCCTGACAACATATTCCCAGAGAGGGCAAGAACTAACGGTCCAGCCCTCTCTGAGCTAGTGCCGTTTAATCAAGTCACTTAGATATGAGAAAAGAACGAAAGAGTAAACACAACTCAACCAAGCCTAGGAGGCGAACGAGCAAGCATGTTGAGTTGTAGCGGACTATCAGGGATTCGCAGACGTCAAGTTAAGTGGCGGTGGTGAGGGTGGTGTCTGAAGCTTTGGCCGTCAACAGTTTGTGACTCCTAGGGGAGGAATTCGTAGCTGTGGAGGGTGTTCCTCGCAGCGTTGATGCGCTGGCTCAGCAAAGCTTTATTCATCTCTAGGGAAACCTAAGCTAGTGGACAGTGGCGACCTCCGCTCGGTGACTCTCTGACACAGGCAGTGAGAGGTTGCAGTAGAAGCATTGCGGCAGCGGACTGTAGGTGTCCGAGCGGACGATAGATTAGATATGTTCATTGAAAGGCGACATCATACTTGCCTGCCCACTCAAAATCCAAGTACGACCTTCAGTGAATAGATAGAGCTTCGATAAAACTATTATCTACATAACGTAAGAACTTCAAACAAAAAGTGTACTGACCGTTCATGGGGATAAAAGAAAAGTTTCATTAGTAAAAAAAAAACTCAATTTTGTAGCTAGAGGATGACGGTGGGCAACGACCTTCAACATTCAGTGCGCCGAAACCACCGAAATTGATGAAACTTACTTTCGTAATTACAATTAGCCAAAGCATTCCTAATGTCCCAGAAATCGGTTTTATGGTGGAGGTCGCTATGATGATCGGACAAATTTTACATAAGCTTCATCATTTTACATAAGTTTTATCATCCAGTCAGAGGGCCTCCCTGGGAAGAAGGGGCAACAAAGTATAGGGTTTTCGAGGAGTATTAAGAACATGATCCAAGTTGTTAGTTTTTTGCCCTAAAAACTAATAACTCAGAAGATATTCTTAATATTCCTCGAAAATATGAATCCTGAGTGTCCAATATTTCAACTTATTCAAGTATAGTGTGGTATATGATTCGTTAGTTATGCTCAGATACACAGTACGGTCTGTTACCAAGAGATGAAGAAATAACGGATATGTTGCATCGAAAGAAACATGAAACCTTTCCAAAGAGGCACTGGATCGACACGCATGGGGTTAGAATGCAAACGAGAAAAATATATGCTTGTGACCAGCCAAGGGCGCCGGAACACGCTCTTTTCTCACCATAAGGGAACTTGTCACCGTTAGGACTTAGCGCAAGGGCTCCTATTGCCTTTTACCATCTGATTGCCTCCACAAGTGGGATTCTTATATAAATCCTAACAATTCTTTCCAGCTTGATTACTTCAATAATCGTTTCAAAAAGTGGAAGAAGATTAATCACTAAAATCCTTTTACATTTTCCTGACCGTCCAGCAGGTCGCCGCACGGGACTTCAGCCGGCCAGCACCACGCCCGGCTGAGCCACGCCCGGTGCCACAGTTCGCCGAACCAGCGCAGCTTCCAGCCAGGCAGCCATCCCGCCAGTCAGCCGGCTGGCGGTTACCTCAGGGGCTGCACTGGTCCAGCTCACCGTGCCAACGCAACCATCTGGTCGCGACGGGGAGGTGGGAGGAACTCACAGTGTAAAGTTCCCTTATGGTGAGAAAAAGGGCGTGTTACGGTGACCTTGGCTTGTCACAAGCACACTTTCTCACCTCCAGGTCACTTGACACCGTTAGGACCTATTATTTTCAGGCTCGAACGGCTAACTATATAAATGTGGAAGCGACCAGAGATTAGATTGTAAAGGCAGAGACTAAATAAATCAGATATACAGTATTAAGTCCCAGCTTGTTAGGGTATGATGCTAGGTAGGGTAGGAAAAGATAGTGAATAAGGCAAATTTACCTCTGCAGGTCTTCAAAGTTCATATACATTTGGTTAGTTGAACAACTAGGGTCGTGCCCTTGAAACAGGGAGGGCCCCACTGACGATGGAAAACAGTGGTATAACATGAGGTACATAAATCCTACGAACGGCTTCGTAGTAGAGCCGTAACCCTAAAGAACAGGAAGTTGCAGCCGAAGTTGAGGCTACTTGCGTTTCGGCTCATGAGGGTTGTAATACGGACGAGTTTTCGGCGGGTTGTGATTGCTAGTGTAGGATGGTTTTGGTCTGGATCAGGACTGGGGTTTTGCAGTGCTCCTGGGTCGTTCTGGCCTGACCGGGTCAGGTACCAGACGTTGCCAGCCGAAGGAAGGTCCAGCTGCAGGTAGAACAGGGGTAGCACGAGGTTGTGCCGTGGTTTTCCCATAGTTGGATGCGGTAGGTTGGGGTTGGTAAGACTCCGACGCGTTGCGGCTGTTATTTGCCCACGGATAGAGCGCTTTGCGTCCTTCCTTGATAGCTGGTGGAAAGTTCTTGGAGGACCGAAATGTATTAGGGTGGACTGCAGCTGCAATATGATCAGCTTGTTCGACAGTTTCCTTGGGGAATAGATCCCCATATCGAGAGAAAATCGGGGCTTCTCTGAGAAGGCCTGTTACCGCAGGGGGGAACATATCTTCCAGGGTGAAATTACGCAGCTTCCTCCTGTGGTCCACGAAGGCTAAGAGGTGGTAGTGGGTTTGCGGCTGGAAGATTGGTCTGCAAGACTGTAGTACCTGCGCGCCCGGGAGGTCTGTTGTAATAGCTCAGAAGCCAGCAGGGTGTGAGTTTGGTGGACAGTTTCGAAAGTGGCCATGTGTTGGTACGCCTGATGGCAGAGGCGTGACTCCTCTCTTCCAGATCGCTGTTCCAGAGGGCCCAGGCTCCCCACCGGGTATGTCCCGTTTTTTGGAAGTTCATAGGCATGATGCAGGCCGAGAGCGTGTCGACCAGAGGGGAATTGTCCCCGTCTGTGAGAGTCCAGGAGAACTTTGGGCCTTTTTTGGCCGGTTTGGAAGGGGAAGACTGTTGTTGTTGTGCAATAGGAGATTTATTGAGAACCGCCACCTTTTGTATGCAGAGATCTATTTTCCATGGTCGCGTGGTTTGCGGCATAGCGTTCACCAGGCGTGACAGATCCAGGAAGAAATCGGGGGAACTTTGAGCGTCCCTGCCATATTATGTGCATGCTGCTATTAGCATGCGTACGCACTCGTGTTGAAGCGACCCCTGATTTTGGTGCGATTAACGGGCAAGTGGCCGAGCTACGAATTACCAACGTCGACTCCACATGGGTGTTGGTAAAGATTATCCCGGCAAAGGTAAACTTCAAGGGCTTGAGGGAGTTCATGGTAGCTCGAGACAGTTAATAAAACCAGGCAGTTTTTGCCAGTGGAGCGTCCACCGGACATGATATGATGGGGGGCCCTGCCGGTGCTTGAGCGGTTCGTCCTGGGAATCTTGCCTAGTGGTCCGGTGTAGATGGTGCTGATGAATCACTGGACGAGCTCGTCAGCTGAAGGTCGAGTGAGTCCTCATTAGTACGCGAGCTCACGACTCCGGGAGAGTCTGGGGCCGTTGGTGCATCAAGCGGAACGTCCCTGGGAGGTGCAACACTGGACGATGAAGAAGACCCTGGGAAGGGCCCAGCGCCGACAGGGGATACCGCTCTAGAGGTGTCATTGCAAGAAGGAGGGGCCCTGCCCAAGAGCAGGGAGGTTGGAAGAGCATTGGTGAGGGCCTCGGCCATCGATATTGCGGCAGGGGGCTGATCCTCCGTAACTGACCCGACGAAGCCAAACGAGAATGAGAATTTGCAAGGAGCTCCCGTAGGCAGGACCCATATCTTAGAGGGCCGTTAGCACTTCTAAGTCTTTCACTCGTGACAGATAGGGACGGATCGTAGTCTTTGATCCGCCCGAAGAGGGTACGTTCGACCTCGGTATCCCAGAGGCGGTCGGGGTCGATGGCCTGGGTTTTTTAGCAAGCTGTCTGACGGCTCTGACGTATCTGAGCCGGTTTGTCGATATTTTGATGGACGAGTCTCTCTTGTCGCGCAGGATGCTGATAGCCAGCTTCACACACGATGGACAGGAAACAGGACAAAAGAAATAAGTCTCCTCATCCGGGAGGTATAGTGAATGTAAGCAATATTCGTGGCGTTTAAATTTTTATTATCTCAGAGTTTGCACTCAGAAGTCATGATTCTCAATCAGTCGGCTCAAATCTGCAAGAACAGGGGGCGATTATTTGATATTTCAAAACTCCTGCGAAGAGATCTAGGCATCAGAATGTTACAACACCTATGTGAAGTGTTTCGCAAGGTCCAAGGTAAGGAGACGTTTATGGTCCGAGGGCTGGGGACAGACAAAGCAGCGCCGTAGTCCGTCCTGCGACGTAACTTTGAGAGGCAGTGTTGCCATCTTGTCTGCTTGACAGTGTGTAAATATGTACTCTCCCTAGCGAGAAAACTGTTGGACACACTCGTACCTGAAATGCGACCCTTCGGTCCCGGAATGATATAGTCAACGTCGTTGTTGGCCTATGAAGTAAGCTTCTGTTCCCGGGTCTTCGACCCTAAATGACTGGGCAATTAGGTTGGGTTAACGCGTACCTTCCTAGCAGGAACCCCGCTGAAAAGAGGTGCAAGTAGTTAGAGTAAGGTGTCATACCACCGGTGTCTTGCAGTCTAGCGCGAGACACCGCACAGAGCAGAACTCCCAGTAGAGCCAGGGTGAAACAAGTCCAGGACAACGTTCGGAGATTGTTTGAATTTTTTTTCTTTTTTAAAGTTATGTTTTTTAACTTCTCCAGCTGTCTTAAGAGCGGTGCTATGGGACTTGGACGCAAAGCCAAGTCCCGGAACCTTTAAATCTCAGACAGGTAATGGGCCAGGACACCCAAAGGTCAAGTTGGGTGTTGTCCCATACCCTGCAGGTAGAATTTTTTTCAGTTTTTTCTTCTTCTTTTTAATTTTTTTTTAAAGTTCACAAATCATTCATAAAATATCTTTTAGCTAAATAGGTAAAGGGCTTCTTCTTTTACAAGCACTAAGAATTGCCAGGAGTTAAGCGTCCATGAAGTCGGAGGAGGCAGGCACCGGAGAACTTGCCCCGTTGACTTCACAAGTGGGCATGGTGAGCTGGGCCAGTCCCACAGATCATTTACTACAGATAGTATGTCAGCTCTAAGCGAACACCACGGGGTAAATCTCAGCCCATGAGCGACCGCCGTGTCACTCACTCTTTTGAGTAAACAAATGAGGCCGCGACCGACGGCTCTATGTACTATTCCAGAAATATTTTCCCGCCAATTGTTTATCATTTACTTCATTATCTCAAATTGAGACTACACAACGAAACCAAATAATAGATCACAGATTTGATGTTATGTTTTGCATCTTGCTTTCCAGCGCCACTGAAAGAACTGAGGAAATCGCCCGAAAACGTTAACCTAAGTAAAAGGGAAGGTTTTGCGTGAGTTAAAATGATTAGCATGGATTAAGAAGACAAAACTGGAAGATTTTCATTCACCAAAAAAACTTTGCATTACAATAGGCTGTATGTAGAATGTTATACATACATGAACAGCACAATAAACTGCAATGAACAATTTTACAAACATTTATGCAATAAACAATCGCGACACACACTTCACCTCTCGCACATACGACGTCATCGTGGAAATTACCCAAGATGTCTCGGTCTTGGGATTACCCAGAATGCCCGGCTGCAGAAGGAGTGATGCTATTGGCTGATACACTTTTGTGTGATGCCACAGTTCTGCAAGTGCAGGCTCTTTTGTTTGACATAACTACCATAGTAAGTGAACTGTGGCGAGTGCAACCCCCGAGGTAAACGATAGCCGGCTGACTGACGGGGTGGCTGCCTGGCTGCCGCGCCACCTGGCTGAAAGCTGCGCTGGCTCCTCGGCGGACCTTCGCTCAGCCGGGCGTGGCGCTGGCCGGCTGACGTCCCGTGCAGCGGCCTGATGGACGATATGGCGTGGTCTGCGCGTTATCAGGCCGCCCCCATTGTCCGGCCACCGGACGCCACTTTGTTTGTATGAGCTGGCTTTGGGTTCGGGGCTCTGGGTAGCCCCTGAGTTGGAGGAAATGCCACTCTAA